>CM071607.1:14430646-14995646 GCA_036365135.1 Miichthys miiuy | reverse complement strand
TGAAGGACAGATGTCCCACTGGAAGAGTGTGCAACAAAAATAGCAACAGTAGTGGAAAACAGACTTCTTTTGTAAGCTAGGATTCAAATGTTTAGCTATAAAACAGCCTAAATAATGTTACATTTCTAATTTAATTGTCTCAAATAAATGCTTTGGCCACTAGTCATGAATTTCCAGGGGCCTCCAATTGCAGTATTTGTTGCTTTTCTCCATTTTTATATATCACCTTTCATTTTTGGACAGTTGGTTACTAATGTGTTATTCAATTAACACTGCTACCCCGTAAAGTTAAGGACTTACAAGAGACAGAATAGATTAAAAACAAATAAATAGAAGCAGCAGTAAAATTATATAATGTGCCCATTTCTTTCAAACCAACACCTGCAAGTTTTGAATCTCAAGCCGAGGACAAAATCATCACCATTGTGGTTGTCGTCATTTTTGTCATGGATGTTTTTTAGTAATTGGCGGTAAGCTAGCATCATGATAAGATAGCCTCATAAATGTTCAATGAAATGATGCTAGCAATAGCTTATTTAGCATCTAACTTATCAGCTAGCTAGCTACCGTATGAATACATTTTCATGTGCTATTTGCAGGTTAAACATTAATACCATTAATACATCAAATATATTTACCCCATAATATCATCAAAACTTACTTAAATTTATGGTGACCAGGGCTTAAAATGAATCAATAATCTTGTCCTCTGGGCTCCAAAGTGTGGTCCAGGGTTGTAGAAATCATCTGTGCATGTGATGGAGGAATGCACAGTGCATGTAGGGGGCCTGCAGTAAGCAGTGTGCTATGTGCACGTGATTGAGGAACAGAAGATATTCAAGTGTACTAGCATGCAATCTGGTTGTTTGAACTAAAATATATTTTTCCCAACTATATTTAAGTTCCCTGTTGAGGGCCAACCTTCAATTTTGTAAATTCCCAGTTTATTCCCATTAATGCCCGTTAATCCTCATGAAAATTTTCCAACTTTGAAAATTTGTGGAATTTCGCAACTCAAGTACACTTCATAATGATTAGGTTAAAAGAAGAAGAAGATGGGAAATGCGTCCTAAAAGTTGCACCATGCTTGTACAATTGATCGTCAAAAACATGAAAGAAAACACAGACATGATCCTGTAAAATCACTGCTTGCTCACTGTTGTCATGGTTATGTGTGGGCTCCTTCCATTCAGCGTACCTGAAGAGACATTTTCATTCAGATCTGTATTTCTCAATGGAGCATTTAACTGCATTGGAAGTTAGGGAACTTTAAACAGTGTGTATGTGAGATTAAAAACATGTTATCATGGCAGCGGGGTCAGTCGAAAAGAAGACATCCATCTGTGTGTCCTCCCCCTTCTCATCCCTCTATTGATTATTTATGAGCAGGATTGGTTGAGTCTGACTGAGCTGAGTGCTGCGAGCGTCTACCATGCCTGCTGTCTCTCATTATACACACCCATAGGGGGAGGGCTATGACACTCACACACACCCACACACACAGACACGCACACACACAGACACACGCGCACCTTTTTATCTTCCCCCCTTGTCCACACTCAACCGCGACATGCGCTCTGATTTTGCTTACATCATCCATGCAGTAGAAACAGATCACCCATGCATACACGCTGGAGTGTGCTCCTTTGCCTTTCACAGTACGGCGTGTGTGCTGCATGACACACACGCGCGTTGACAGGCTGCACAGCCGAGCTCACCTCCTACAGAACAGACGCACACTTTCAGAAACACTGAAGACACAAGACCGCAGAGAATCTGCAGAAAGGACTGAATTATTTAATTGTTGCCAGAAGAGGAGAGGACAGAAAAAAAACAACTGGAAGGAACATGTTTATTTCATGTTGATAGGAAAGGTGGTGATTCCTTCGACCCTTAGGTGTTTTTTTCTTTCATATGCCGTTATTCTGCGGACATGAAGACCGAGTTTCTGTGAGTAAACAAACAGAAAAAAACTGAGGTGCGTTCAGGCGCTCGGACCTTTCCGTATGCTTCAGATGGTTCGAACCCTAGCCCAGTTCAGCATTGCTCTGGAGGAAATGAATGAGAATGGAGAGAATACAGGAGATGAAGGAGGTGGAGGAGAGAGAGATGGAGGAGGAAGAGAAGAAGTGGTGGACAGAGATGCTGTGGATCAGTTCAGAAACAACAACAGGAATGGGAACTCCAGTGGAAATTTGAATGGGAATGGACTTTGTGCTGGAAGCCCAATCGGAGAGGTAGACTAGTGTTTTCTTTTCTCTGCAGTTAAGATGTGTGTGTGTGGTCCCTGTCTTGCATGTTCGCTGCATCGGACGTTATCACCAGCTTGTTCAAGTCAAATTAGATTTCACTCCATCCAGACTCCCCTTTGATTAAATCTACTTTTTCCTCTCCCGTTGTAGATCCTGCCTTTCGAGTTCTCTCCTATTTGTCCTGTTTTCCTGCATATTTCCGTCATTATTACATCTCATTCCTTGTTTTAATATGTCTGTCTTCTTTGGATGTCTCTTTCTTCAGATCCTCCTCTCTCTCTAATAGAATTAGAGATGAGTGAATCACACGATTAGCTCCAACACTTACTGTCACAGACACTCTCTGTAGTCTCACTGTCTGTCCATCTGCACTCATTCACGAATCCGCACTCACTGCCCAATGTTGTGATGATCTTTGCATCCTTTTTGTGTGTTAGGCGTACACCTCTCCGTGCTTCGGAGTTACGTATGCTTGAGTGGGAGCAGGATCAGCAAACATGCTTTGGATTACATCCACACATGTGTTAACGCACAGACTCAAACATGCTGCAGACATAACGCAGCCGTTGTAGCTCCGCTAATCTTAACACCCAGCCTGTTAATCCATGCTGAGGTGTGTTTGTATGTGGGAAGTGAATGTATGCAAGAGCAGAGCTAAATTTGCTCTTCTGGACAATTGAATTTAAGAAACCCACAAGTACACATGAAATTTTCAAAATCAAAGCTCACATTCACTGTCACAAGACTTCTTTTTAGGTCAAAGGAAAAATGATTGTAGCACTCGAACGGACGACTTTTCATAACTAATAAATCTCTGGATCAAAATTCCCCTCAGCGCATGTTGATATACTCTTGTTTTGTCAGCCCAACCGCGAAGATTTTTCTGTTTTAATACGAAATGCATGAAGAGTAAGAAAGGCAGTAAATATTCACATTAAACAACCATTTAATTTCTGGCATATTTGCTTAAGAAATAACTTAAATTGATTATCAATATTTGCCAATTAAACGGCTATTTGTTTCCACTCTGATTGCATGCAACACTTTGTGGTACTGACTGAGGAAATATTGAAGCAAAGGAGAGCTAATTACACACACTGACGCTGATTATTTTGTGAACCGATTGAACTGCACCTCACAATGACACGATGTGAAGAGCTTTTGAAAGGAAAGAGTATGATAAGAGTTTGGAGAGGAAGAAAATTGAAGAGGTGATAATGGTGGATGTGGATCAATAGTGTGTGCATGAGAGAGAGGGAGAGAGAAAACTATTGATCAGTGTAGAGTAGGTCAGAGCAGTCTGTGACCTGCAAATGACAATTAGGGAGTACACAGAGACCTTCACACATGCTGTTGCTTACTGTGGCATGCCAGGATTATATAAGCCTGCTGAAAGGCAGAAGGTTGAAGGAGAAGTGCGGGACCCGTTTACTGGATGAATAAAGGATAGGTGATGAGGATGCTTTCTCTTTGGGCGACGAGACTGCCTGTTGCTGCTTTTGCCAGGCTGTTGCCAGGGGATACAGTCGTCAGGGGGGAGGGATGAAGGTGGCAGGGGTGGAGAAGAGGTGTGACGACAGCGATGAGATGAGAGGAAAGAGCTGCGTTTCTCTCGCTGAGGCTTTTAATGAAATAACTTCAGCTCGGGTAAACAGTTGTTTTAGCAACTAAAGCTGGTATTTTTAGACAGCCCTGTATGTCGTGCTGATGTTGAGATACATATTTGATCACATGCAGAAATGAGGAACTGAAATAAAATCACAAGAACATCACTGATTCATTATGGCATTTAGAGCAAAAAGAGATATTAGAAGTTTGCAGCAAAAGACGCTCATATTTTTTCTGTTAACAAAATCCTTGAAAAAAATTCAACTTGCTGGTTTTACAGACTGATTTAGAGGAATAGTTCAACATTTTTAAATATGCTTACTCGCAATCTTGTTGGCACCAATGACCAGGCAACCAGTAGAGACTCCATGTGGTTACTGGTTTATAGTGTGGTTTTTGTGTAGATCAAACAAACATCGTATATTACGAAGCTGGTAGGCAGCATTTGATATCTTTGCACAAAGCCAGGCTATCGGTTTACCCCTGTTTCCAGTCTTAATGCTAAGCTAAGCTAACCAGCTACTGGCTGTAGCTTTATATTTAGCACACAAAGTGGTATCGATCATCTAACTCACTGCAAGAAAGCCAATAAGTGAGTATTTCTAAAGATAAACATTTCCTTTTCCTATACGTTTATGTAAAGAGGTCAGTAAGGCTTTTATACCAGGATGTCTGGAAACAAGGTAGAAAGAAATCGATAATTACATACTTGCTGCACAGTCCTTGTTGGGGTTTTTTAATAGAAATGTTTTAAATTTGCGTCAAAATACACACAATAAGAGATAATCCAGGGACACCTTTGCTGAGTAAGTGCAGGACATGGTGAAAAAAATACACTTTAAGTCCTAAACATTTTCCAACAAATTAAATTTAAAGGTCCTTTAGACGTGTGGTGAACTGACATGATTTTAATTATTTTGGCCAGTTAGAGCTCTTCTCAGGACTGTGTGGACGTGTACAGACTACATTTGATTGACATCTTCCTCCCTCTCCCGTTAGCTTTGTTACACCTGCTACAGTGGACCAAAATGACATGTTTTGAGGCAACTAAGAGACAAACAAAAATAAACATTACCAAAACATGACTTTGTTGGGAATATATGATTATTAAAGGGGGGCTGTATGCTGTCTAACACTATAAGTGATACAGTCTTTACAGCTGTGCGTCTAGTCTATTTATTGAAAGTAAGGTACCTCACAACATATTTGATAACACAAAATTGAAAGCAGCTGCGGTACTTAGACAGAATGATTGGGACCTTCAGTCCTCGGTTGGTGAAACACCACCTTTAGATACTAAATTGTCCGGACAAAAGAAGCGCCGGATGGAAAACTGACGTTATTTTCTGTCCAATAATGAATACATTAAATTCTACAATTGCATCTTTTATGGCGTTCAGTATTCTCTCATTTAGCAGCACTCAAACACCAAAGTGCATCCTCAAACTACTGAGAACAGAATGACAGTTTTATACCAACAAAAAGTAAACAGGAATTTAGTAAAGAGTAAAAAGTAAAGAAAGCAAAAAACATTGATTTCTTTCTTTCTTTGTCTGATGCAGACTGTAGAGATATTGAGTGTTGTGGTAACGGCAGTAGTAGCTTTGCCGTGTGATGATCACAGATCAACGTACACTAACAACAGCTCGCTGCACGAAACGAGAATAACGTCACAGACATTAGAAAAGCTGTGCTCTGACTCTGGTGTATGTTGTCTTTGCTATGCCGTAATGTTTGGCTGCAGTTGTGAGGAATAACTTACTTTATGGACCCCCTGTGACCACACCATTACCAAGACACCAGAGCTTGCAGAGGGACACATGAGAACATGCTGTACTACTCTCTCTCTCACACACACACACACACACACACTTCTTGAGGGTTTCCTCTCAGATCCCCTCCAGTGTTAGTAAGTGTCGGGCTGAATCCTGTGAGCCATCTGTCCTGTCATATTTTACACCGTGACACGGGCTGCAACCCCGACAACCAAGTGAACATATCGTCTGAGACAATAAGCACGTAACATATTACAGCATGCTTATGCGCTTTGTGCGTCTGAGACTGTGATGTACAGACCTGTCTTCTCTAAACAGATCTTAGCTGGTCTGTTTTGGGCTGATTCAATTACACAAACACATTCTTTCTCTTCAGGCCACATCATTCCTGAGATCTGTGTTGTTAAATGGATCAAAGTTATCTGATTACAAATAATTTGAAGCTGTTATCTCAAGATTTGCTGCTCTGAAAAAGTGACTTCTTTTAGTGTATGACTAATATTTAATTAAGGGATACGATACAAGCATTCCTTTTTTTTTTTTTTTAAAGCAATAAATAAAAAAGCAAAATCCAATAGTTATTCATGCTGTCTAATGCTATTCTGTTTAGCGTAAGCAAAACATACTTTTACAAATTCGTATTTTATTAAATTCCTTTCCCTTTTCATCATTCGTTCCGTCAAAATGAAAGGAAGATTGTTTACAATTAAAGTAGAGTACATCTGTTGGTACAGCAGCATCCCTCTGATACATTCAGACCACCATCTGAACATGTTCGATACAGTACTTTAGGACAGCAGCAACATGTACCTGAGACAGAACTGAGGTATGATTGCAGCCAGGCGGAAGTGGTGGGGATAACTCCTTCTGTCCTAGCCCTACATCTTTTGTTGATTGACACCCGCTGATGTGGAGGATGAGTGGAGGATGATCAGTTTCATGGCTAACGGACGATTTTCACAGCAGCCATTTTGACATGAAATAGTAGGTCAACACAGGTGTTACCAGTGATACTAATGTTTTTAGTAGTTTTGTTTTGGCCTTCATTTTGTAGCAGCTCTGATAACTTGTACATACTGAAGTATTTGATGAGATCATCGAGGTAGCATACAGGTTGTTCACAAAGCCACAGGTTAGTCAAAACAGTAATAAACAGAGGTAAGCAGTCTGTTGTTGACATTCATCACAGTGATGAACACTTCCTGGTTCACCTTTTTCTTTATTTTATTGTCATACATACGTTCATACAAGCATAAATAATTTCAGCATTTTCATGGTTACCATGTCATGAAATTTGCCTGCAGAGCCACCCCAACATATACTTTATTATATCCTTGTGTGGAAAAAAAACTCATGACTTCTCCAGCCCTCTGGACATGTATAGGAGATGTCTCTTGCTTTCACTTACATATATATATAAGGTGTCTATTAATTAAGGAAACAAAAGCAATTACATTGAGTAAATAAGAGGGAGCGTGTCCTCTGGGATTACTCTGAAAATCTCTGAAAAATATCTAAAATTTAGATCATTATGGTCTGGTTCAACTTTTAGCCACACGATGAGGGATTATTATTTGACATTCGGGTGAGCTCACATCCTGATACGTTACCTCCAAATAAAGCGCTAATTTATTGCCTTGTCATGCAAATACTTAATTACTAATCACTAATTAATTTGACTTCAGGAATGATATGACTAAAGTAGTCCTCTGCCTTGTGTGGTGGACGGGAAGAACAATGAAATATCAAGCAGTGACTCAAACTCTGTCATCATCACACCACAATTACAGTTTGTGATCATTGTTTTATTAAACCGGATCCAGTCGAATCCAGTCTGGTCGAAAGCTTGACTGAGAGGGTCCCGACTTCAGCTCTGCTGTGAGAGACCAAGCCTTTCCTGTGACCGTTCAGCCTCTCAGCTGGGGTTACTATGGTAACCCTGCTAGCAAAATGAAACTAGCATTCCTAACATTATTTCACCATGTTCCGATGTGTGTGTGTGTGTGTAATCTAATAAAGACGACCAGCACAGAACAGAGGAACATTCCTGTCTTGAGGGAAGTTCCCCTCTTGTTTTGACTCATTGTCACACACGTGTTATTCCCCATCTTCTTGTTGTCGGTTCATACGGCCAGCATCATTATCAAATGAACATCTCTGCGAGGATCACAGTCTCTGCTGCGCCGGGCACTTGTTCATTTACCTGTATTGTTATGAAAGCTGTCAGTTTCAGACTTTTGTTTATTTTTGTCTGGCTGACATCAAAATTATGATTCCAATTAGGCAGTCATGAGAAAGAGGGAGTGGATCCGCATTTGTTAATTTGATCATCGTAAATGAGGTTTAATTTGTCTGATACATTCATGTAGACACAGCTGTGTTCTTGTGTGGAGTGCAGTGTGTATGTGTGCGCAGTACTGAAACTGCTTATTATGCTACATATACTGCACACTACATAAATACTGCAGCCGCAAGAATAAAAAAAAACTCAGCTGTCAGAGGGCAAAAAAGAATAATATGACCAACTCTCATTTGAGAAGTGGACGTGAAACTCACAGTATTTCTTACACTGCAGAGTCACTGCAGTTACACTGCATTAGTCAGACAGTAAATGAAGCGACAGAAATTATGATTCATCGTTTGAAGACGCTCATCAAAGACACAAACTCATGCCAAACATTTACTGCTTCTGATGTGAAGATGTAAACATCCATCCATCTATCCGCTATCTGTAACTGCTTATCCTCGTCAGGGTCAAGATGGGCTGATTTAAATATAAAGAATAATATTTTTTCTTTGTCGACGGTCTTTAATATACAAGCAATTTAAAGATGTCACCCTGTGGTCCATTTGTGATTGGCAGGACATACTGACATCAAAATATTTGTCTGTCTTTATTTACAACAAAGACAGCGGAGAGTGCATTAAATCTAATGCTCGCCTACAAAGTACTGCACCTGAAGACCCAGCTCTTCGGAGAGTACCTCCTCTCCTAGCGCTACCAACAACTGGACATACTAAATCTAGTATGGTCACAGTACTTATTGCTGCACAAACCTTTTTTTTTTTTTTCTAAGTCGCTTTGGCTAAAAGCATCAGCTAAATGTAATGTAAATGTAAGTCTATTGATCATCTAAAATATTGAAAGACGTTTTTCCTCTTTCTTTCTGTTCACATCTTTAAGTTTGGTGTTGATACCGTGAGTGTGACGAGTTGAGAAGAGTTGTGAAATTTACCCAGAAAAGCAAGTAAAAAGTGTGAACCACTAATGATAAACGTCTAGTTAAATAGCATTTTAAGAGACTGTCAGATTCAGTGTCTTGCTGCTGCTTTCTCTGAACCAAGATATATTTTGAATAGACGAGTGTCTCCTTTTGGAGTGTAATTGGGGAATATAAACGGATGATTACAGTGGTATTGTGCGTTTCCCTCTTCAGTCATGTGTAGCCCTGTGTTTACTCCACTCCATTGTGTTTGTGTTTATATCTCAGGGAAGACTAGACTTGGACTGAATCCCTCACTGTGTGAAAGAGCAACAGTGAGAAAACATTTGACAAAAAAAGCATCACTGGTCGAAGGCTTGTAAAAGTCAACCTAACATTAACTATTAAAAGACAATAATGCTTTTCTGCACACTTTTTTTTTTTTTACCCATTTTAGAAGTTTTCCACTCTCAATCACTTTCATACACTCTCTCTCATACACACATATACACACACACACCACTATCTACACACTGCCTTTCACCCTGCGGTAGTACCCCACAGCACCCCTGGGATCCCCTCAGATGCCAAACACTAAACATGGCCTTTCTGGGAAGTCATTGTTATGGTTATTTATAGGGCACAGTGGTGCTGGCAGAGGGGACTTGGGGAAGAGGGAAAAAACCCTCCTCTGTGTATTTTATTGGCCTTTATATATATGTGTGTGTGTGTGTGTGTGTGTGTGTGAGAGAGAGAGAGAGAGACTGAGAGAGACTAAGAGTGACACTGTGGTTATATATGCAATATAGGGTTTTGCCAGTGGCTCCATCTGATATTTATAATCATGTTTTGTTTGAGTATTTTGGGAGTCTCCCCTGAGACCCCTGAGATAATATGACTGACTTGTTCCATGATCATTATACTCCCCTTGTTATTCTCCCACCTCTCTTTTTATCACAAACACACACACACACACACACACACACACACACACACACACACACACACACACACACACACACACACACACACACACACACACATCCATTGATTTGATTTATTTCACAGTGTAGGAGTAAAATGTAGCAGGAAAAAAAGGAACAATTCAACTTAAAAACAAAATCCACTTACCCATTTATGTTTGATTCTCTTTGTGTCCTTTACTCTCATTCAGTCCGTTTCCTTTCAGGCTTTGAAGTGGTATTGTGTCCGCTGTGTGTCTTAGCAGCTCATTCACTCACATCCATAAACCATGAGTCATTCTTAGAGCAAACTGCCGAGTCATGCTTTGCTTCTGTGGACTTCCTGGCCTCGGTGACCTCCTATCCGGTCCCTGTGAGTGTGTGTGTTGTTGGAAAGGACACATGCAGTGGTAGAATGGAGGATTTATACTGCCAGAAAGGCAAGATGGGAGTTAATTATCACTTTAGGACACTTTAGTTCTTGTTTCAACAGGATTAAAAGATATTTCCGTCTATAGTCACTTTAGATCACAATAGGTCAGAAATGAACATGTCTTATGTTGTGTGTGTGTGTGTGTTTAAAACCAGATTGTCTCTGTGAATCTGCCTCAAGGTTTCAGATGCATCTATCCACTATCCATTACCATTTTGCCTGCAACAGTTGTAAGACAGAACTGAGTCATACATTGTTAATAATGTCTGAATAAAGACTGCAGCTAATTAAACTTTAATTGAGATGCTTAACACTTTAGCATGACACAAAGGTAGTAATGACGTGTTTAAAACAATAAACCAAAATCACAGTTCTTCATTCATTTACGCTCTTGTCATCTTGTCAAATGTACAGTTGTTACGAATGAAACTTGTACCTTGTAAACATGAATAGTTTCTGCACTTTTTGCATGGAGAAAATTGGTTAATGCTCCAGATGGCGGCAAATATCACAGCTTTTAAAAGATTGTTTTTTCACTGTCACCTTAAATGGATAGCTGTTACAGTGAAGGCACAAGCAGGACACACACGGAAAGAGAGGAGTGTGATATGTGTGTGAATTGAGCCAAAAATGTTGCAGTTATCTAATATGTGTTACAAGGCCACAGGAGTGCAATAAAAAAACAGAGAGAAAAACATTAATTCAACATTAAAGAACTAAATCCTGTGAGACCTGTTCTCTGGAACAAAAACCTGACATTTGACCATGGTTATTAAACATTTTAATAAGGCGTTTCAAGGTCACTCTGCATCACAAAAAGATGAATTCCAATTTACTTTATCCCAAGCTGTGTCTCCGTATTAAGACTCAATAATATTTTTTTAATTAAATTTGAGAAGAACAATTTTTCTGCCTGGCCTAGAGCGTTACATGTCAACAGGAAATGCAGTGATGATTAATCTTCTTCTTCTTTTGTCTTCACAGGACATGAGGAAACATGTGATGATGACCCTCTTAGACACGGAGCAGTCATATGTGGAGTCACTACGCACTCTCATACAGGTAACACACACACACACACACACACACACACACACACACACACACACACACACACACACACACACACACACACACACACACAGACAAACCCACTATTGTGGATTCACAGACTGTTGATGACATAAATGACAAATGTAGCTAACAGAGGTGTTATATAATCCCCTTATTGTCATTCATCCTGTGAGGCTAATCTGCTAACACCATCACGTCTCACTGTCATCAGCATTATCTGCCCGCCCACACACACACTCTCTCACCTATATCCTTCACCTATCCCTGCTCCAGCAGCTAACTAACCTTTCCCCTAAATCTTAGTCACATCCCATCACACCGTCACACACACACACACACACACACACACACACACACACACACACACTCCTACCTGTGATCACCTGCTTATATAAACTGTCGCTGTTCACTGTGTGTGGCTGTGAACGGTGTGTGTACTCGTATCCGTGTGTGTGTGTGTGTGTGTGAGATTTTGCACACACATCCCACATGCATGCTCACTTTTCTGTGCTTCTACCTATGCATGTATTTCTGCGTGTGTGTGTGTGGCCACAAAATGAATAATCCGGGGCTGTGTTCCCATGGCGACACTGGGAAAGTAAGTGTTACCACGGTTACTGCAGTGAAAGTGCAGATCCCTGAAGGAGGGTGTCAGATGTGGTTCAGCTGAGACAGCTCTACAGCAGCACTGTCCAAAGTTGAAATCTGACTCTTTGCAGTTTCTTTTTTTTGGGACTTGGGAAAGTTTCTGTGACTTTTTTTAGTCAGCTGAGGTCGGATCAGATACCTGGTCTGATATGAAGGGTTAATATGAGCTGTACTAATCAATGTTTTTACAATAACAATGGATCAAATACCTACATGTTGCAACCACGCATATATACAGTATAGATAATTATCAGCAGCTCTGTAGTCGGTAGGTTTTTGGTTCACTGTCACTGCTCATGTCAGTGTTGTTTCCCCACACAGCAGGCAGCTGTTTTCCGAGAAAAAAGCTCTAAGAAACGCATTTTACTCTTCCAAGCAGCAGACAGACAAAGTTAGCGACTAGTTGGTGAACATAGTGGAGCATTTAGCTGCTAAAGAGCCACATCTTTTCTCAGACAAGCTAAAAGAAGAGCAAATATTGGACTTAAATGAACGTGTGACAAGCAGTGTTCATTTTAGATAACGTTACATTAAAACTCTCTATTCATATTTAAATGGATGTAAGTTTTTAATCACAGAGCTATGGCAGAAATCTAAATCATACTCTGAGGAGAAGACGGGATGATTTATTGAACCTTTTATTGGTGGAAACTGTCCAATTAGTGCAAATAAAAAAAGTAGGCCAATCGAGCAGTTTTCCACCTAACTGGGTTAACAATTAACATCCTATATAAAGCATCTCTAGACGATACAGAAACCATCACCAAGGTGCATTTAAGCAACTCTGACGACATCTGTTTGTACATTGTGAGTCATGATGACCTACATAGGAATCACACGTCGTCCACTCTCTTTGTTGCCTTCCAGACCCTGAAACTATGTTCTGGTGCTCTGGAAATGTATCATGTCTGTATCAATACTATTACTAATAATAAGCAGCAATATGCCACTGACAGTATAAACAACATGCACCTGACTCCCAAACCTGCTTGTACCGCTGATTTCAGGATGAGCTACGACATCAACACCTGAAGAGAAGCTTCATGAACCAACACTTTCTCTATAGCTCCCCTCTGTTAATACATTAGCTGACTAATTTGTCATTAGGGTCATGGTTCACTAAAAATTCTCAGTAAATTACTAATTTTCTTTTTTTTTAAAATAATTTCTGGACAATTACAGTCACATGTTTAGGATCACAATTATATTAGAGAAGATACTTTAGCCCACTTAATTAAACTCTGTGCATCCATCTGAATAAGAAGCAGAACGGCTTCGCTACAACCCGATGCTTCCCTGTGAGATAAAATTAATGAACTCTTATGTAACATATTTCCAAAAAAACAGTAAGGAAGTACAAGCTGAATCACTGCTGCTTTAAACGACATCTCAGATCCTTCTTTGTCCTAGTTTTCTTCAACACAAATGTTTTAACCAGCAGATTGGATTAGTCATCAAATGTGTCATGGAGTCAGGCAGGGAGCCACATACAGCTGACTGAACTTTACAGCTTCTGGAGCCTCGGGGGTCACATCTGTTTGAGTCTATTTTAGACAGCAAATTGAATCTCCAAATTTCTCTCAGCTTTAATGGATTGCCGTGTGTGCGCGCGCGAGTGTCTTTGTGTGTCTCAGTCAGGCTTGTTAGGACACTAAAAACAGCTAAATCTACAAAAGCTGATTATTGTGTATGTCGTGTTACCTTGAGAAGAAATGGAAATATAATTATAAGCGGTAGAAAAGAAGGGCATTCAATTGTACGAAGGTAAAATTTTGACTTAACTACTTGCTTGTAATTTGTTTTGTACGTCAGCATGTCTGATGCCGTGTTCACATCATATTGTTCAGGCTGTAATTACGAGCAGCCAAGTTGGAAAATCCACATTCACATACAGATATCAGGGTGTCCTGACTTCTCCCACTTGAAGTGCCAAAAGAATGGGAGCAAAATATGTGCCACCATAACATAAAATATTAATACATAATTGTAAAGCTCATTTAAAAGAAACTACACACTTTTTTACTTTAGACTGTTATCTTTTGGAACTAAAACTAATGTTTTGAAATAATTACTAGAAGTTTTCCTATCCACATTGTGCAACTGCAGGTTTAATTTCATGCACACACAAGTCTTGAATGTTAATGACAAATTAGTCAAATGAAAACACCAGCACCAGGTGGATTTCTGTTGATAAATTCTATTAAAACCAGGTCACTCAGATTCAGGGCATGATGACATTCAGTCTGTTTCAACCCAGTAGTAGCCAAGAGCTATTAAGCTCCTGGCAACACAGGCCTCAGATCAGCTGTATTTTAAATCATCACATTATCTTTGTGTGTGTGTGTGTGTGTGTGTGTGTGTGCGCGCGCGCGCATAAAAGGTACATCATCACATTGATCCATACATACAAATATTTTAAATATACATATTTAAAGGGGTTTACTAATAATGGCAACATTTTTGTAGCTATGTTGCACAGGAGTAGCAGGGGAGGGAAAAGTGACAACCTTCCTCCCTCTTCCATCCTCCTCCAGAAACACACACATACAATAGTTATTGAGAACTTGGTCATGACATGCTTATGTAGATAAATATATATATTTTTTGATTATTTGCAATTGAGCAATTGATATAGAAAACTTCAACACTCAGGAAGGGAATGAGAAGGGTTGTGGATATGTGAACAAAGGAAATGTGAAGTGGATTGAACAGCTTTGAGCCTGAACGCTCTTCAAACATTAGTTTTAGAAATACTAAAAGAATAGTTCAACATTTTGGCTAGTTACGACTCATGTCTGTGTGTTAAACATCCAGTGTGTATGATTTAGGTGGTTCTATTTACAGAATGTCAAAAATTAAATATAATATATAATATAATATGCATAATTATGTTTCCATTAGTGTATAACCATCTGAAAATAAGAATTTTGGTTACATTCTCCTACATGGAGTCCACATGTTGAACCGCCATGTTTCTACAAACTAAACACTGGCCACCGTAGCTTCTCCTTCACGCTATAAGACACGAGAGGGTTGCAATCCGCTACTACACTGCATGTCACTAAATCCTTCACACTGCTCCTTTAAGTAACTGACTAACGGACAGGTAACAATCTATTGGATCTAACTTTCAGAAATTAAGCAAATACTCCTATTTAACATAACGTTGAACACCTTTAACTCACTTGCTTCTTCTGGTTGTTACAACCACCTTTTATCATGTGACAGCCATACTTGTCACTTGTGATGGATAACTATCATGACAATTGAGCATACTCTGATGAAGGCGATTTGGTTCAAAAGATCCAAAAGAAGCTGATACAGATATTGTCTTTACTGTCCTCACGGTCAATGATACAATATATACTATGTTTGTGTGTTTTGTATGTTTGTTCCAGGATTTTGTTTGATCATGTGTCTTTGGTCACATTACAAGCACAAAATGCATTCATATTACAATCAGTTTATATTAGTTCTATTTCGGTCTCTAAATTTTAGTCTTCAAGATCTCAAAATTAGAAAATTGCCAAACGAATTTGTCCCTAACAGCCACACGCAGTTCTGTCAATGCTGGATGACATTTTTACCCAACCTCATGCATGTTATCTGAGACAGTAATTAGCTTGTTCTCTTGTCCCCTCAGGGCTACATGCGTCCTCTCAAACAGCCGGACAGCGGCTCCATAGTGGACCCTCTGCTGGTGGACGAGATGTTTTATCAGATCCCGGAGATCCTGGAGCACCACGAGCACTTCCTGGAGCAGGTCGCCGGCTGTGTCGGCCAATGGCACGATAGACAGACCGTTGGACACATCCTCATCCAGTCTGTGAGTACACATGAGTTTTCTTGAATTAGGTCATTTATCATGCACATACATAAAAAGCCAGAGACATGCTTATCCATAAATGTGGCAGAGAGTTTCTCCAAGAGGACTCCAGCTGGGGAAATCAGGTTTCTTTAATCTACTAACCCAATTATGGAAATTGGGTTTCTCATTTGCATGATGTTTAGGAAAATAGGAAATCCAAGTGTAATCAAGTCACTTGAAGATCCAGTCTGTAGGATTTAGTGGCATCTAGTGGTGAAGTTACGCATTGCAAACAACAGACGATCAGCTCAATTGTTCTGGGCCATATTTCTGTAGTTCAACATAGTGGACTCCATAGAAGAGGACTCAGTCTCTCTGTGGATTAAAGGGCTCTTTCTAGGGTGACAGAAACTCAGACAAGTTAACTTCTGGCAGTAGCAGTAATCCCTTTACTTCTCTGCATGTCATCTGTTGTGAAAACAATAAACCTGTGGTGTCTGAGAGACACTTGGGAAATAAAGTGTGTGTCGTAAGGCAACAGTATGGATTATAGCAGTACGCCCTTTATCTGGAGTCAGTCAGCATATGAACAGTAACTAATAAACTCATTGGCCACACTTCAGTAAACCTTGACAGTTGTACTGTTTTATGGTTTATTCGTTTTATTAGCGTTGCAAGATAAGATAAGGAGTTGCCATTTTATTATGAAACAGTTTATTTTGAAGTTTAATCACAAAACTTGTTTCATAAATTTGTCTGTGGTGCAGACATGATCATACAAAATGTATTTCACTCTAGACCAGAGGTTCAATGAATAAACAGTCTTTAATAAGCATTATTGAAAGCAGGCTGAACTGAAGGGAAGCTGTTTTTATTAAGAGACGGTCTATAGTTGGCAACTCAAGTTTAATATTTTGTTTTCCCGCTGACCTCTTGGCGACCCATTTGAAATTTCCCATGACCCAAGGGTGGCCCTCAACGTAGGCTTTGAAAAACAGTCCTCTAAAGCATCCGTGTTAGGCTAAATGTCAGGTTTCAGTCTTTGAGAATGAAAGGGCTTCTTCTCTGGGCTGTCTTACACAGACTTTGAGCAAATATTGAGTCAGATATTTGTGGTAGGAGGAAGCACAGATTCCAGTTTTTTGTCACAGACCAGAATGCAGTGTGGGTAAAGGCTTTGTTTTTTACTGAGTGGGGAAAACCCCTCAAACCCCTCTTGCTATGTTAATGCTATTGTTGTCTCTCTCAGCACCTCACAGCATGAATGAAACCGTTTCACAAACTATCGCTGGAGACACAAACAATAATGTTGAATTATAAGCAGATAAAAAACAAGCTGAGGAAAACCTGCTGCACCGTCTGAGATAAATCTGCATATTCATTAAATGTTAGATGTTGCTGTGATGGTTTTCCTTTGAAGAGAAAGCTAGAAGGACGTAATTGGACATATCTGCAGGCAGAAAAGTGAGACAGCAGGTTTTCTGTGTGCTTTAGTTAAAGCTGCAGCAGATCCTCCACACAGCTCAGACAGAGCCTCCCTCCCCCACTCCCTTCCTGCTCTCGCCCCCCTCCCTTTTCTCTCCACCGAGGCTTTTAAAGCTGCAGCGGCTGCAGGCATTTCAGGCCTCGTTGGCGCAGTAGGCAGCGCGTCAGTCTCATAATCTGAAGGTCGTGAGTTCGAGCCTCACACGGGGCAGATTGTTTTTCTCTGGTCTTTGCTGTTTGAAGTGGAAGATGATTTAGATGATATGCAGTGTCGTATCTGTACAGTTCATGGGAAATGGCTGCTCTAAATACAGCTTTGTCTCACAAGCAGCAGGGACATTGCAGCAGAGATATTTCACAAAACTGAATCCGTATTTATAATTATATAATTATATATATAATTATATAATCTGTTTTAAGCTCCTGCAGTTAGCTAACTTATTAATTTATGTTTACCTTTTCATAGTACCATGACGTGTTTGTAGCCAAAGTTGTCTCTCAAAATATGTTGCAGCATTTCTTGTGTTGGGTTATCACAGTTTTAAACTCAGCTGATATGTTCATGTCTCTTTCTCAGACCGTGGCAACATTTTCTGTTTGTATTGCACCTTGTTCCAGTTAATACACATACTTTAGCATCTAGATAGTTTTAAACTACTTGGATTTAATTTGGTTTATTGACAGCTTCCTTATATATTTAGAAAATACAACATATTCATCCATAAAATGTTGGAACTTCCAGTGATCCCATCCTAATCAACCAACGCTGATTACAAAACACAGGAAGTAAATACACAAATAAAAATGGATAAAACAACATAAACAACACACATATACTATAACAAAACCTTTTTTAAACAAGGGCTAAGAACCAGTTAAACAATGCTGTAATAAACTACAAATAAATAACATTAAATTTAAAGATTTATATTACAAGAGCTAAAAGCAAAAAACCTTGCATCCTAAAAGACAAACGTAAAACAATTCATGAAGTTATCTACATTATTTTTGTGATTTTTATATAGCTGACGCTGCACGATCCTCACCTTGAAGATTGCACAGTAGCTGCCTAATTTATATTCAAAGAAATGTCTTTTGACAGAGTTTCTTCTTCACATAAAGAAGTGATGGAGTACATTCCTGTTCTGTCTGTGGTTTCTGTCCTCCGCTGTGACGAATCCTCACATTCTCCTCAGATGTTATCTCTCTGTCCTTTGCCTCAAAGACTGGGAGAATGGAGAGAAGAGAAAGAGGGCTTATTTGTTTCATGAAAGGGTAGAAAACAGGTTACAGGTCTGAAGTCACATTGTGACTTATGTCTGCTAACAAACTCTCTCTCTACTCTTTTTTATTTATCTTTTATTCTCTCACCCTCTCTCTATTTCTTGCCCTATATTTGTGAAAAGAAAGCAGATCTGGGCGAATCACCTGCATTGTTTGTGTGTCTGTGTGAAAGAACAGAAATATCCTTTTCTAATGCCATCCTAAACATTGAAAACTACTTAAAACAACCAAGGTTTCTTTGGTGATCTCTCTGTTTCCAGCTCTCTACACAGTAATGAATATAAAATGTAAACTTCTGAGCGCATGTAATTATCTAAAGTGAGCCAAAATAACAATGCAGCGATCATTTTCTCCTGTTTGTAGTCGCACCTCAGATATTCTTCTTAACAGAAGCTCAAACTTAACGAGAGCTGTCATTGCACAATAAGAGTTGTGGTTCAAACCAGAGGCATATAACTTCAACATAAATATCATATAAAAATCTACAATAAGTAACTCAAATGTCCTCTTCTTTTTCTTCTTCTCCTGTCCAGTTCTCCAAAGAGGCTCTAGCGAACATGTATTCAGCGTACATTGACAACTTTCTCAACGCCAAAGATGCCGTGAGAATTGCCAAGGAGGCCAAGCCGGCGTTTCACAAGTTTCTGGAGGTGAGTGTTGGACTGAGTCACAGGATGTCCTGTTTTGTTTCAGTGGTTGCTCTCATGTGTTTGTTTGGAAAACTAGATACCAGTCAGTCTAGAGATGATTAAGAAAGGTGGAAATGCCTTTAAACCAGCGTTTAGAGACAGAGTAATGAAAGAGGAGAGGTAATGAAGAGAAGTTTGACCACTTCTTGACTTGTTTTGTTGTCTGGATTTGTCAATGTTAGGTTTATGTATATGTTTGTCCTTGTTTGTCCATTCTGGTATTCCCATGAGTTTTTGTCTTTGAAAGAGACACACTTGACCGCTCCTGTCCTACAGTTACAGCACTTCAGGAGATTTTGTTATGAATGTTTCTTAAAAAGATAAAAGCAGATTTTAGACTCTGCCTGTCATTGAATTCTGGGAAAATGTTTTGACATCAGGACTGAAACCTGACAAGAGACTTAAAATCAAGTTTTTCTTCTAATATTCTTGTTTCTAAATAAAGAAGTTGAATATGGGGAACGTGTTTTCGTCCTCTGCTGAGATCTGGAGGATCTAAAATGTTTTCCCAATGCCACATACTACTGCGATTGATTTTCTATTTCAGTGAATGTAGTTTTTCATCTGGAACTGTGAGTACGGACAAATTGTCTGTGAAATGAACGACAAACCCTCTCTTTAAAGCAATTCGACCAGATAATTTGACTTCAAAACCCGGGGATATTTTAGCAGTACGTCCAGTTGCATTTGGTAGACCACTGTTGTACACTTTGATACTGCGGTGTGCCACCAGAAATAAATGTATGGGAAAAACAGCGCTCGTTGGCTGCACAGACAAGAGCTCCGAATCAAAAATGTAATCAGCCACCACAAAAACCTGTCATGTCCTCATCCTGTTCTCAGTTTTCAACCACAGAGTGTCATGCCAGACCGGGCTGTTACAGAGGAACCACTGCGCCATCTTGTGATGTAGACATGAAATGCAACAATGACCGGATTTTAGTCAGTCATTTTGGGATTTTAGGCCTTATTTTCTCACCCTCTCTTACATCCATCCTCCTGTCTCCTCCATCCCTACAGCAAAACATGCGTGAGAACAAGGAGAAACAGGCTCTGGGTGATCTGATGATTAAACCAGTCCAGAGGATTCCCCGATACGAGCTGCTGGTTAAGGTGAACTATCTCAAAATATAACTTTGTATAACTTGTACACTGTAAGTGGCCTCATCCTGTGTTTAGGGGCAAGAAGCTTATGAGAAGGGAGATTAATATTGTGTTGTTTGTTCTAGGACCTGCTCAAGCACACCCCAGAGGATCACCCGGACCACGCATACTTATTGGACGCTCAGAGGGACATCAAGCGACTGGCCGAGAAGATCAATAAGGGCCGTCGCTCCGCTGAGGAGGCGGAGAGGGAGGCTAGGGTTATCCAGGAGATCGAGGCGCACATAGAGGGAGTTGAACATGTGAGATATTTATTACTGTGGATACAGTAAATATAAACATCACCAGTTTATGTTTTTATGGTGTGAAGTGATGATCACCTCCTTGTTTATGTGTGTGTTAGATTCTGAACCCTCAAAGGAAGTTCTTGAGACAAGAAATGGTCATGGAGGCGGTAAGAGCTACTTTCTCTCACACATAATATTGTATTGAAACTTTTAATTGTTTTATAGATGACCCGACAGTTCGTCAAAGTTCAGTTCATTTTCTGAGCTCTCCTTCTTTCTCTCTGTAGAAGACAGTGGGTGGAAAGAAAGACCGCTCTCTCTTCCTCTTCAGTGATCTGATCATCTGCACTACTCTCAAGAGGAAGTCCGGCTCATTAAGACGCAGCTCCATGAGCTTGTACGCAATAAACACATACACACAAACACTGACAGAGGAGAAAAGACACACACACATGCTATCTGAACACAATTATTTTTAAACCACTCTGCCCCCTGGTGTTGAATATTAGACATGCAGACTATGTTTAGGACAAAGTTTCTTTTAATGTTTCCCTCTTTTTCTCTGTCTCACCCTTCTTGTTGCCTCTCTCTCTCAGATACTCTGCTGCAAGTGTGATCGACACTTCCAGTAAATACAAGTTCCTGTGGAAGCTTCCCCTGGAGGATGTGGAGGTGGTGAAAAGTAAGGCTCCATCTTTAGATCACATACTGCTGAGGGCGTGAAATGCATGGTGTCAATTAAATGTTTTCCTCATATAACTCTAGAGTTGAATGAGTCTCATGAGCCTGTGTAACTTCTAATATCACAGGTGGCAAATGTACTCCCTGTTGCCTGATTCATCAATATTGAAATTATTCATCCTTAAGATTGTGTTATATTCTTTAATTGATTATCTCTGCACCAGGCTCCACTCAGGCAACAAACAAGGAGAGCATCCAGAAGATGATCAGTCGATTAGACGAGGATCTAAGCACTCTGGGTCAGATCAGCAAACTGTCTGAGACCCTCAGCTTCCCACACCAGGTATTGTGGACCAACACACACACATGCAAACAACAGCCACATTGTGTGACGTCGCTTTGTCTTAATCTTTCTCCATACCTCAGTCTATCTGTCTCCTTGATCTATACACAGTGACAAATTGTTTAATCACCTGGGTTCTAGACTTTCATATTGCCATCTCTTCCATGAGGTGGTAAAACGTCTAATGTGTCATTTCCATCTCTCCCAGTCCCTTGACGAGGTAATAAAGGATCTGATGGCGTCAGTGCACAGGGAGCTGTCAGAGAAACAGTCTCTGGCCTTCAGTATGACCTTCCTGCCCACAAAGCTGGAGTTTACCACAGCCTCAGCCGAGAGCAGCTTCGTCTTCGAGTTCACCTCGCCCGACACTCGTTCCAACTTTGAACAGGCCTTCGAAGAAGCCAAGAAGAAGCTAGGTCAGCGGATAACCCTTATAATGAGACAAAACATTGTTTTCTGAACTGTAGCTTGTTAGGTAAAATCTACACGTATTTTCACGCAGTTTGCTCGGACAAAAATGTGTTTTAATTCATTTGTATTTAATGCCATGATTATTCTGTTATTGTTAATGATTCTGAATAGGATTAGGTGATAAGAAAGATTCATCTAAGCCATCTAATTGTCAATGTGTCATTGTGTTTAGCAATGACTAAGGACCAGTGGGACCCAGAGTTTCTGAAGGCCATTCCTATTATGAAGACACGTAGTGGAATGCAGGTGAGAGCAGCATCTACTGTATAGTCTAATATTCTGTATATATGAAGGTAAATGTCATGATTTTCAGTCAGTTATTTAAATCAGTTCATACCTGTAGACAAGCTGCCATCACAAATGTACAAATTTATTGTTTCCCCAGTTTTCGTGTGCCTCTCCCAGCCACAGCTGTCCTGACAGTGGCTGTGAGGTGTGGGTGTGTAACAGTGATGGATATGTGGGACAGGTGAGGAAATACTGTTATTTTACTGACCAATCAGCACTTTAATAAAGACTGCTTTATTCCACATTGTCTCTGATGGTCGGGAAACGTTTGACTGATGATATATATTTTTCTGTTTCTCTCCAGGTTTGTCTGTTGAACATCAAAGACGAGCCCACAGTGGAGGCCTGCATTGCTGTCTGCTCAGCGAGGATCATATGTATTGCTGCAGTACCAGGACTCAAGGGAAGGTCAGTGCATACACACACACACACACACACACACAATGCATTGACAGGAGAAATATGAGCTCCATCTGAGGCATAAAAGACATCTTTCAGTTAAGTCTGTGAAAGTTCTCAGTCGTCCAGGTCATTGTTCTTTGAGAAAGATGAAAGATGTTTCACTTCTCAGCCAAGAGGCTTCTTCACTTCTGACTAGTAGGGAAACACAGGTGTTTGGTGGGATCGTTAACCAGGCCATTGTTCCCACTCGGTCCATTAGTGCTCCTTGTTATTGTGAGTCGCTGGGTTCTGGTGTGAACGACAGTCACTGGCCAAGTGTGACTTGTTTAGTCTCCTGGGGAAGTTTGGAAAGGACAGCATTGTAGGTGGAGGATAAGTGGTGTCTGAGGCCTCCTCCTCTATTGGGAGATGGTTTCTCATTGTAATTCTCATTGTAGTCGAATGCAGTAAGGAATGCAGACAGCCACTTAGCATGGCACAACACAGGAGGCCCAACCCATCAGGATTAGACTCAGTAGTTTTCCTACACCTAAGAGACAAGGAACACTCTTTTAGTGACAATAATGTTCACAGTTTGAATAGGAAGGTTTGAGAGGAGTGAAGGAGGCTATCTAAGAAAAAGTCCACACCAGACCACAGGTGATCTTAACAACTCATCATCACAACTACAAGGAGCACTCACAAACCAAGTGTAAATAATGGCCAGTTTGAAATCACCAGATATGGACCCAATCATCCTGTACTTTGTTATGATCACGTAGTCAGTGTTCTGAGCGTCACGTGAATGTGTGTTTTTTTCATGAGTGTGTATGGTGTGTGTGTGTGTGTGTGTGCGTGCTTGACTTCTCCATAATCTGGTCAAGGCCGACCTGAAAACTGACTGACTGAATGTTATCTGACTGAACAGGAACATCCCAGACACGATACTGCTGAGGCCAAGACCTCCCCAAAAGATGTTTCTCACACTGTGTTTATGCAGTTCTATGTGTGTGCTTCTATTATATTACATTTAAATATGTATGTATGTATGTATCACTCAAAACACGACACTTGTGAAAGCAGGAAAAGCACAGGTGACCCAGAAAGTCATTATGTCATCTGAGGTCATTAAAAACGCTGTATACATTTTTAGCATGCAGAGCTCAAAAATCAAACATCAGTTCCTATTAAGTTGCCACTTGACTGATTCATTGACTTCATTTATACTCTGTACCATTAACTAATCACTCTTTACCTGTTAGGGAGCGTGGCTCAGAGCCCACCATGACCCCTGCCTCCGGAGCACCCAGTCACACCCAGCAGCAGCTCCATATATCTATTGCTCATTCATCTCTGGAGCTGACCGAGCAACCTACAGGTTTGTCCATAAATGTTTTACATAGTACAATGACTTGTATTCTACATGTATGTACTGCAGTTTCCTATGCATATTTAGACTGATTAATTAAACAATAAATAATTAAACAACTGATTAATTTCTTGTTTCCAGGACCAGGGGCAGAGCTTGTTCCATTTGACAGTGATGACACTGACGATGAGGATTCACCCAGCCCTTCCTCCACTCTACAGAGTCAGGCCAGTCACTCCACCATATCATCCAGCTATGGCAGTGAGTAAAGACACTCATACACACTCCAGTCACACACATACTTGTACACATCATGTACTTATCCTCTCTCATTTCCCCCTTCTCAGATGATGAGGGTCCAGGCTCCAAGGACATGGCTACAGAGACCACCAGCAGTGAGGAGGAGCAGGAGTTCCCAGTGGCAAGCAGCTACGGAGCTCCAGGGATGTTGGGGGTAGGCGGAGGAGGTCGCGTACACACAGAGAGCCCCATGGATGGCCGTGCCATGCGCCGCTCCTCCCGGGGCTCGTTCACCAGGGCGAGCCTGGAAGACCTGCTCAGCATCGACCCGGAAGCCTACCAGAGCTCAGTGTGGCTGGGTACTGAAGATGGATGGTGCGTGATGACACACAGGCAGACCCACACCATAGGTGTTACAAAATAAAAGTTAAATGAACAAGAGTGGAGTTATGAGACTTAATGGACCAGTAGCTCATAACAACAAAGCTTCTCATCAAATAACTATTTGTGTAACGTTTTCACGTAGAAATAGCTTCCTTGCTTGCTGATTTAATGACCTAATTTCCTTTATTGCTCCTGTTTTTGATAGCATCCACGTGTACCAGTCCTCGGACAACATCCGAAACCGTAAAAACAGCATGAAGATGCAACACTCAGCTTCCATCCTCTGTGTACTGTGAGTTTCCTTTTTGGTCACTGCTTTTTAAAAACAAATGGAATACTGGAAATTGTAATAAAATTTGAAGTTTCATCTCTCTTTGTATTTTCTTGTAGTGGATACATCAAGATTTTGCAAAAATATGTATCTTTTGTGTTATTAGTGTTCTCTCATTACTTGTACTTACTTTCTTTTGACTTGCTACAGGTATTTGGACAACAAAGTGTTTGTGTCTTTGGCCAACGGAGAGGTGATTGTCTATCAGAGAGAAGCAGGTAAGATCTGAGTGTGTACTGCTCCCACACAGCCACAGCCATGTTACTCTGTACCCACTGGGAGTAAAAGGCTCTAAATACTGACTTTATGGTTATAAATGATCCAACCCATTCCTGCCGTTATTTAAAAATATATGTATGTTTTGCGATTTCTTTGTATTTTCCCTGTATAATCTCCCTTTAATCTGAACCTGCAGGCAGTTTCTGGGACCCTCAGTCTTCTCAGACGTTAGTTCTGGGTACGCCCAGTAGCCCTGTTACCAAAATGGTTCCTGTTGGAGGAAAACTATGGTGTGGCTCACAGAACAGAGTCCTTATTATCAACACAACTACACTGGTACAAGAGGTAGGTGGAAGGATGTATGGATATGTGTACAGGTGAATAAATGACAAGGCAGACAGACCGTTAAGTGACACTTCTTCCCTTCGTCTCAGCACTGGTTCCAGGTGGGCACAGACAGCAGTCGGTGCGTGACGTGCATGGTGGCGTACGGTAAGGGTGTGTGGTTGGCGCTGCAGGGCAGTGCGCTGGTCAGGCTGTACCACGCTCAGAGCTGGGAGAGCCTGACAGAGGTGGACGTGGCGCCGGCTGTACATAAGATGCTCGCAGGTAAACACAGCAGCTCATATGTACGAGCTTTTCTTAATTCTTCTTTCCTTAAGTCACATTTATTAAATTTAACTGAATAACTCAATATCTCAACTCCCTACATTTGAACCCTATTTTTTTTTTACTGTCCTTCATCCTCACCACTGTTTTCTTTCTCTCCTCTCAGGTGCAGATGCGATCATCAGGCAGCACAAGGCCGCCTGTCTGAGAATCACAGCGTTGTTGGCCTGTAAGGATCTGCTGTGGATCGGCACCAGTGCAGGTGAAAACACACTACACAAGTATCAAAGAAATCCACAATGTATTAATCATATTAAATCAGAAGTGACTGGAAACAAGCTAAAAGTACATTCACATGCAAAGCATCAATGTCACAAACTGTATGTAATATTTAGTGGTTATTTTTGCTCTGTTTTTTTTTTTTTTTGAATATTGAATAAAAAATGGGTGAAAATTACACTGAAAAAATAAAAATCCAGATGACAGTACAGCAGCTTAAACACTGAATAAATAATTTATTAATTTACATACTTTTTACTGCTTTAGAGGGACTTTGCGGCATAACAACCCGTTTGTTAGTGGACCTCAGTAAAGTCTGATTATCAGCTTCTTCGAAGTTTTGAGTGTGTGGAGAAAATTGGCTTAAATCTTTTAATAATAAAAAAAATGTGACAACTGATAAAAGAATAAAAAGGATGAGGCTTCTATATATTGTCTTGTTAGAAGCAATTACTTTTAAATGACTTAAATTACTTTTTTAAATGGTAGTATGTTAGAATTTTATATTGATCATTATTAACTGGATTAAAAATGAAAGCACATTTTAAGATTCTACTTCTTCTTCTTCTACAGGGGTGGTCCTTACTCTGACGATCCCAGCAGTGAGCTCAGGAACTGGGGCCGGGACACTGAAATCTCCACTGGTTCCAATGGGCTCGGCTCACGGACATACAGGCCACGTTCGGTTCCTGACATCGATCGAACTACCGGAAGGGTTTGATATGAACTTGCAACCAACAACAGCTGACTCTACAGGTAGTTATTATTGATTTTTTTGTTTGTTTGTTTTATCTTCACATGCCTTCCTTTTGAGCTTTAATCCCTCCTTTCTGTTTTCTAGGCAACCAATCCCAGAGCAGCAGCACAGTTGATGGGAACCTCCAAAGGCATGACTCTGCACGTCGCAGAGCGTCTGCTCACATCCCTCCAAAAACCAACCACCTAGTAATTTCTGGCGGCGATGGCTACGAGGACTTCAGACTGACCAATAGCAGTGAAACAGTCGGACGGGATGACAGTACCAACCATCTTTTGCTTTGGAGGGTCTGAGACAATCGACCCCTGGTTCGAACAACCTGCCCCAACCTCCCTCTAGCTGAGAACGGCACACAAGCTCCTGTCCTTTACCTCCCACCAGACTCCTCACTTTTTGGTGTTGTTGTTTTGGTCGTCTGCTCAGTCCACCAGTCTCTATGTGCATAATATGGCTGTCAGCTCCCTCCTGGACTTACTAATGAATATGATCACTTCAAACCCAGTTTTCTTGTGTTAATGTTTCTGATGGTGTGCGTTGTTCCTCACTGAGTGGCGTCTGTGCGTGTGTATTTTTCGTTTTTTTTTGGCATCTGCGAATGTTGTCTAGAAAAGTGTCTTTAAACTGAAGTCTTTACCGAAGGAGATGGAGAAGGGAAACATGAAACTGTGACAGATGGATGTATGTTTAGACTGAGAACAAGTGAAGAAAAGAAAGACAGAAGACAACTTGGACTCTGCAGAATGTCATTGCACAGGGGGTTTAAAGAGGACATTTAGGTTAACTGGGACAAAAGTGAAGCATGTACTTGTCCTTTGACATTTTCTCTGTTTTTTATGAACTTTGACATCAACTCTTTACTCCATCATCACTTCATCTTAGCCTGAACTGCAGACAAAATTCCTCCCAAGGACCAGAGGTAAAAACATATTAATATCTACGAGTGGAAACTAAGAAACACATACCACGACAGACTGTAAGCTGATTTCTGCAGATGGAGTTCAAGCTTAGCAGAGTTGACATCTGTAGAGTATTTTGCTCCTTAAACCTGATTGGCTGAGTCTTGACAACAGCCCCTGAATAGCAGATTTTCTGGTGCCGGTAGAGTTGAAATATTATCTACTCTATAATCATTGCTTATAGATGTGAGACTGCTAAAATAATCTTTTCTCCTGTAGAGTGAGAGTGACTAGGAGCATCATTTGAAGTGCAATATGCAGCAAGGGTATCTAACAAGATTATAAACACATGCACACAGTCACACATTAATGCACAGCCTTCATCTGCTGAATCTCAAGATATTCATAATCGTGTTTTCACAGATAATCACATCGTATCTGATTTTGTTATTTAATTTTTGCTGCCAGTTTAAGATGACGTGAACGTAGATGATGCCCACTACTGGAGTTGAGTTAAAAAAAAAGTGCATTGGAGATATTCCTCCTTAACATGACTATGCCAAAGCCTTGTTTGTGTTTAGAGTTTTGACATCAATAGATCTGGGTTCTTTTGCCATGAAATTTCACTTTGTTGAGCGTAAATCAGGAGCTGATTTCTATAGCAGACTCTTTAAAGATGATGCTAGGCTGTGGTAGCAGATAACGATAGTTATGTACAGTATTTATGGTTTTGATTTTTAGCGCCTTCTTTTACAGCACTTAATTTATAGAAGATATAGCTTTCACTTTTTCTTTTTGAGTTGAAGAACAAGGAGGCCCTCGCTCGATTACCGGAATAGATACATGGGAATAGTTTGGTTCAGGGCAGATAGACATTCACAGTAGGGGTGTAACGATACAGTCCACTCATACACAATACAGGGTTCATGTTTCAGAGTTGTGTATCTCCGCAGGGAAACAGATGCAGAAAGGAGAGGCTGTGGAAATACTTTTCTCTTTACTCATCTGTTGGCTGTTTGTGGTCAAAGCGATCCCAAAATTCACTTCAGATTGTATCCGAACAGTCACTCTGTCGCATGTTTGGGTGCCAAATGTTAAGATTTTCTTTATTTTTCAGCTCCACCGTGCATTTTGTGGCATTTTTGTTGCAGGAAATATAACCCTAAAATGCATTGTTACACCCCGAATGCACAGTGATTTCAGTATTGATTGTTTGAGAACAAGATGCATGTGGTTTGTTTGTGAGAAAAGAGAGAGCACGAGATACGGAGTAGGTCAGAAGGACAAATGCTGAGCACCTGCACGTGCCTTCAGAAGGCTAAAAGTTAAGCCATTAAACACACACACACACACACACACACACACACACACACACACACACACACACACACACACAGTGAAAAGTCAGCTCTCCCTCGTCCTGCAGCAGATGTCTGGGGGAAGTGAAGGGTGACTCTGACTTGTCCTTGCACACACACATACACACACACACATGTTAGCCTCAGGCTTTGGGGTTAAGCAGTGATTGTCTTTGATCCCTCCAAGCCTAGAAAACCTCATTGCACTTTGCCAGCCATCTGGGCACTTCACCTCAGAGTTCCCACTTCCCAAACTCATCCACATTAAGTTAACTCTCCCGCTGTGAGAGCGGCTAACGGTTAAGAGGATTGGTTGGTTGTTGTGATAGCTGCTAACTAGCTAGTGAGCTCTTTGCCTCTGTAAGTGTAAAGGCCTGTGTACTGTATGTGTGAATCCTCCACAAGTGCTCTTGTTATTCAGTTGAAAATGATAGAAATTAGCTTTTTGAGGGGATTTTCTGCCCATAGTTGAATCAGAAATTTCATTCAGTTTGTGGTAGCCTGTGAAGAATACAGCAGAGGAAAGTTTGAATTTTAGGAAATGGATTAGTTTGACATATTGGGAAATATTCAGTTATTTGTGGAGAATTAGGTGAGAAGATTGATATAGCTCATGTCTGTACAGTAAATATTAAGATGCAGCCAATTAGCTTAGCTTAGCATAACACCAGGGGGGAAACAGCTATCCCAGCTCTGTCTAAAGGTACAAAAAAAGATCTGCCTAAATGCACTAATGCTCATTAATTAACCCGTTATGTCTTGTTTGTTTATTACAAAAACTAAAGTGTAGAAAAGCTCAGGAAGTCACTGCGCTTTGCTAAACAGGTTACAACACATAACCCTTGTAAAACTAAAACACATAATTTTTACACTTTGTTTGTACTCCCATCTATATACTTTGTTTGTATATAGATGAGACATAATGTGTTAATTAGTGAGTTCCCCCCTGTTTCCTGTCCTTGTGCTAAGCTAAGCTAATATAAGGTAATGCACTGCTGGCTGTAGCTTCGTATTTCACAAATAGATACGAGAGTGGTATTGATGTTTTTATCTAACTCCCAAGCAAAAAGGCGAATATGACTTCCCAAAATGTTCAATTATTCCTCAGTGTCCTCTAACGTTAAGGTAGCAGGCAGGCTACCGTTTATGTTCTGTATGTTTCACACAGAATTAATATTTGTGTTCTCAGTGCCAACCACTGCCAAGTTGCCCATAAAATGCTGTATATCTATGCTGGCTGTAGAGCAATGGGAAGCTCCCTGTAGAATGGAGAGTTGTGTGAACAGTGAAAAAAATGGGGTGTTTAGAGGAACATCTGCATGCTATCTCCAAATGTGCTGGTACCAGCATTTCTAAAAAAAAAAACAAACTGTGAGTTGGGCAGCAAAAAAAAAAAGGGTCGCAGCCCCATGATGGTGGTGATTTTTTTTATTTTTTTTTTTATTTTAGTGCATTTTCAAGCTGGGTTCTAAAACGTAATCACTTAATGTCCTGGGCTGACAACAGTTTTAGTTGTAATTTAGTCTGATGGCTCTATTCATGATTTTCAGTAATCAGTAGATAGAATATTTGCCTTAAGAATGTACTTTTCTGTTTTCTCGGTAGTCACATGAGTATGTAAACAACTGAATAATCATATTTTCAGCAGTTTTGAACCCAATGTATCGAGTTTCTCAATTTTACAGACATACATGCACGCACGCACGCACACACACACACACACACACACACACACACTTAGATATGAAGTAAGACTAAAGGATTGACAGAATAACACCTGTTGTGTGCCGGTTAAAGAAACTAAATTTTTCATCATCACATCAAACTCATCCTGTCATCACTGTAACTCTCAGCAACTTGTAAGTAACCTCCTCATGCCTGTATGTGAAAGAAGTCTTTATTGTTGTAAATATTGGTATATATTGCCTTTTTTTCTGTAAATAGTGCACCCACGGTCCTCAATTGTTGATATAAATCTAATGGCATATTTTTATATATTTGTGTAAGGTTTGTTTTTGTTTGTATTTTTTTCCCCTTTCTCTCTGGCATGCGCTGTCAGTGACGTTTAAATTATAACTGTCATAGATCTTTACAAAAGAAGACAAGATGGCCTCTGAAAGATAGAGTTTTGATGTTTTCACTGGTAGCCACGTTAGCTCCAAAGCATACGTTTGCCTTGTTACGGATGTCTACAGGTTGGCAAGTTATGCGCTGCCACCATAAACTCTGTTTATCTCTGGTTCTGGTTGACATGTTGCGGTTGTCATGGTTACAGTCTATCAGAGTTACTTCCTGTATGTAACTGTTCTTGTTTTTGTCACTGTGGGTTCATCTTTGTAATTAAATCAGTTCACTGGTGCCAGTTTGTGCGTTTCTTTCTAACAACATACAACATACAACAAAGTCAGTTTATATGCACCTCGATCAACATAATCTAAACAAGTGATCAGAAACTCGGATATGTATTCTGGTATCACATCTGGATTTCTGAAACCAGGGTATGATGGGGAATTATGAATGAGAAAACATTAATCATCACAATAGTGAACAGACAATAAAAATGCAACAATTCTGAGATATGTCTAAGCAAAAATGTCTATAAATGTTCTTGTTCTGAAATGTTATAGATTGTTAAGGTTGGGTGGGCGGCAAAGTGGTGCACAAGAGCACTGTCGCCAAGAGAAGCAAGAAGGTTCCTGGTTCAAACCCCCCCAGCTCGTTGGGGCCTTTCTGTGCGGAGTAGTTTGCATGTTCTGCCCCGGTGGCTCTACCTCTACTGGATGTTAAGGTTGGACTGTTGGCCAGACAAGACACGCGATTTGAAGATGTTGTTATAAAAATTAGGAGTATACTGGGGTGCAGATGTTTTAAACCTTATAGAGAGTGTGTGTGTTTTCTGTCTTTTGCATATCTCGCCCACTACCCTTATCTGGCATGTGTTTGCTGAGGCTGGTAGGGAGAGATAATTAAAAAATAGTTCAAGAACAAGAGAGACAGATTAGGGGAAGAGTCATTTTGGACAAGAAACATGATGTTCATTACTATACGGAAAACCAAAAAAGGAAATTGTTAGTGGACTGGAGATGTCCGAGACAGCCCATTTTAAGATAATTGTATAAGAACCAACTGATAAGGCTCCTCAGAGAGCCTTTTCTCTGTAACCCCTTTTGAGTGCTGCACTGTTAAATGCTCCTTCTTGTACAAGAATAATAAATTCAACTTAAACTTTGATACTTTGAATCCAGTCCTCCTTATTCAAGGGTTCTTCTTTAAAAATTCTAGTAACAGATGTCACCTTTGGGAAGTTTTTCCAAGTAAAAATATAACCTGCTGTTAAATAAATAACATTTACTTGTTGCAGCTTTTCCTTTTTCAGCACTTCAATTGAGCTCATGTCACTGCCTGTTGCAAGAACTCATTGTGAATCACATCTTCATGAAGTCACAATTATTTACACAATCCATCAAGTGGAAAAAAAAAAACTCAGATCTTTTACTTGGTGGAAACTAATTGCAAAAGTCTTTAAAGATCCCTAAAAAGGCAAAGGTAGGTTTGTTGTTAATTGTTTTGTAGACTATCTAATGAGGACCTTTTGTCTTTCATTAAATGTGTGCCCATGTGTTCTACCACTCTGACCCCGATGATTCCTCCCTCCACCATTTACAGTGTAAATAAATTAATAGATAGTAAATAAATAGTAATAAAATCGACTCATGTCCTATGATGCTCTCCTCGCCTCCTGCAGACAGCTGCGCTGACTACAACACAAAGTCGTCACTGTGTGTTTTTTCCAGCATGCTTCAGTGTTACTCCACTATTCATTTGACTTTAACCCACTGACCCACAATGAAGTGTATTGTGATATGATAGCCCAGCAGTATATAGAGGAAAACTGTATGAATGCAGACCATTCAGGACACACACAAATACAAATGTTGCCCCTCCTCCTCAGGAACACGCACACACAGTATTCAAATGATGCATTAAACACTGAAGATATGTGTGATGAAAAAAGGAGGCAGCAGCACAGAGATTTATCTATGATGGACATGAATGACTGAGTCATTCAGTCACACTGACTCACTGGTTCATCCCAGCGGAAGAACATGGGCCAGTGGAAATCTCCTTCATTCACTGGTAACAGATTTGCAATAATCATGTGTGTGTGTATTAGAAAATACTAGAATTTCCATTTTAATCTTGCATAACTTTAAGTGTCAAACACAACACTTACTCACTGGAAACCTGTTTCTTTGCACATGCTGCTTTAAAGATTGCTGATTATAAGAGTTAATATTTTCCTCAATATAGCCTACATATGCAGTAAGAAAACATCACAAAGAATTATATGGGCCAATATGTAAGTTACGAATGAGAATTATAGTTCAAAAATGTAAAAAAACAACAACCCCTAAAACCCTAAACATTATCAAGAGAATGTAAAGAGGTAAAAGCTTTGATATTATGTATTGTGTTGTAGAAATATTTACTAAAATTAGGGTGCTAAATTTTTTGCTTCAGTCCATGCTTGTAATACGACTTGTGCCTCAAGAGGTGAGAGTGAGTCACTGTAGCATCCAGTCCGTCCTCAGTGTAATGTGAGGACTAAGTAGAACAGTAGAGAACCAGGCAGGGCAGAGGGACAGAGCTGCTGCTAGCCGTCAGATAGTTACTAAGTCCGGGGTTCCCCCAGGGAGCTGTACAAAGACAGCAGGAGCAGAGCCGGAGGATCTTGAGGAATAAATCCTCCTGAGTGACGTTGGATTCTGCTCTGATGTTAAAAAGTGGATTCATCTTCACTCTCTGGAGGTGCAGACATCCACTGTAGCCATCTGTGGGCATCCAGAGCTCTATTATTATGATACGATACCCACTAGGGGTCACCAATGCTTCACAGGGGGTTGTTATATACATGCATACAAAATACAGACAAAATTATGTAAAAAGTTAAATATCAGGAGAACTAATCTCTGATGCAACATTTACAGGAAATTCTTGCTAAATAAATCACTTAAAATTTTCAACTTCACTTTAACTAGGATCTAAGTTAGCATATCCCTGAGTGTTTCGAACTCCATTCAGGAAATACACATTTTATAAATTATAGCATGAATTCAGACTTTTTACAAATCGCTATCATGACATAGTTAATTTGGCATCCTTTTCATGCATTTATTCCCATTAAATCACTGCAAAATCTGTTTATTTTGGGTTTGCACTGCTGTAACGTAATTGGGTTCAGTGCTTTATAATTTACTCGGTGTTACTTCATAGTTACTACATCGCACGAGTGTCATTGCGTCAAGGGTGAGAGGAGGTGAAATGCTGCCCCCTGTTTTTTTTTGGAGCATGTGGCCACAAATTACAAGTGGTCATTTTAAAAATAAATGTTAATCTTCACTGAATAAAGAGGTTGTTGTTGGTCCAACTTAAAATAATTACTTTAACTTGTAACAGACAAATTAATTAAGTTGATTAAAACAAAGTTAACAAGTTAGATGAACACATTTGGAATTGGTTTAAAAAAACGTAATAATTTTGTGTTACCTATTGAAGCCATTTTCTAGTGATAAAAATGTTTTCCTCACATTTGATTCTTTGCAGGTTGGCAGCCTGATCCTTGGGCTGGAAAATCCTGGAAACCTGTATTCAGGAGTGACTTATTTTAAATCTAACAGCACCTGTATGGGATTACAGGGAATATTGCATGTTAATGCACATTAGTGATGACATGTATAAGTCAAGAGACAAAATTAAATATCCAATTAGATCTCACAGGATCTCAGTAACTCAAAGTTTGACAACTCTTTCTAGAGAGGACAGTTTCAGTGTACAACAATAGACCTTTTTCACAAGACACGACACAGGTGTGAACGATGGCTGCATTCCATTCAGGCTCCTGGTATTGTGCACGTTGGCTCACACTGCTACAGTTAAATGGGGCATTTAAATAGAGCACAGCCATGGCTAATGTTATTAGTAACACCTGTGCCTTTACTACTAAGACAGTGTACAATGTCTGCTGTGCTGGTAGTGCAGGAGCGCAGTTTTCCACACACAATAACAGGTGTTGAACTGAACACTGACACTGATAATAGCAAATAATTATTTTATTTTTAATAAACTAAAAGCTTGTACACCAGGTCGATTCTTATTTTACCCAGAAGAGTCTTTGAAGATTTTGGAAACACCAACAGAACAAAGGTAAGTCTGGTTTTGACAACATTTGATTCATTCAGACCAAATAAAAGGAAGAGTTGACTATATAACCGTGTGAACGTCAGACAGAGATTGAAAATACCATTAGGAAATATAATAAATAATAATGTGAAATAAAAAACAGCAGGAATGATGTTGAAATGGATGAAAAATTGAGCTTGAGTTTAAAAATGTTTTATATTATTCCAAATCTGGTTATATCTAAATATTTTGTCTCTATTAAATCATAGAATTATTCATTTCATATTAAGGAGACATATAATCAATACAAACTTAAACCAACAGCAGCCGCAGCCCCTTCTGGGAAAAGACACCAACCGACAGAGGGGGTTTACACACACACAGACACACTGACGGGAGTTTCAGCTTGCATCGGTGACGCACTGTGAGCTCACTGAGCCAGCTCAGTGTTTGTCTTTTTCACACACACACACACACACACACACACACATATATACACACACACATATACACACACACACACACACACACACACACATACATAGACACACACAGAGGAGCCAGAGAGCGGGGGAACCACGTTTACCGGCTTTGTGGTTTTCATCACTCCTCAGATTTTAATTACACCCGCTAAACTCAGTCCACTACAGCTGATGATGCTCGTGTCTGAACACTGATTTCAACTCCATTTTTTCACCAAACCGGTAAGCCAGACAACTTTTTTTTCTTTATCTCGTAGTAAGAGTCTGAATGGCTGCTGAAGCCGGTAGTTTAGTCTCGTCAATCATTGCCGGCTAGTGTGGAGCTTCTCTCTCCGCAAAGCCTGTCCGACCGTCATGACCACTTTTACGCACGGCGGTTATGTGTTAATAAGACTATGTCTGCCCTATGGGGCATCGTATGGCACATATAGACACCTATGTACTGTTGGATGGACAAAACAGTTGTTTGTTTCAGCAGGGTTTATGGCTCAAGACAAATAGTTTAAATTTAAAAATGAAGTAAAGTTTTTTTTTATCTGTGTTTAAGTACGCTTTGTGATTGTTCATTTTGTATATGTGCTATAGCTTTCCAAGTATAGACTTGGTGGTTTTGCTGTGATGTGATGTGATGTTCGTATAGTGACTAAAAGTTTAGGGCAGCATATCTGCGTGAGAATCCATCATAAAAACCTCTGGTTTTGGTAATTTAATGGATTACTCTGCTTATTCTCACACAGGCAACTGAATACCTGTAATTTGGCAAATGTAACAAGCTTATAATAACAATGAGATCCACAGTGTGCCGTGCTGTCTAATGACAGTCAGCGCATGCTTGACGCACTGCCATGGGGTACGTGGTGACCTCACTGGTAGTATGATCCTCCTCTTCTTTTTTTAATGAAGTGAATTGTCCAAGTACAGGCTCTGCTTCATTTCCATCTTTAATATATCGTCATAATAGATTATTTATGATGTGAATGAGACATGTCAAGTCCAGTTCAAGGCATATTAGATCTGATTAAGCAAAAACAGAAATCATACCTGTAAAAGACACTGTAAAAATGTTAATATTAATATATGGTTCTGGCACATTTATTCTCTTTTTGCTCATTTGCTTATCACCATCACGTATCACACCATACTGCTGTGGTTTGAGCAGGATATAGAGCTGCGTAATGAGCCGACCACACTGTGCAATGAGGGCAGGTGCCCTACATACTCACATTTACACAAGAGCCAAGATGAGACTGTCATTTCTGGCCGAGGGCTTCTATTGTCCGAGAGCAAATTCCTGCACGCTTGTATCAATAAGAGGCTTTCTCTCACACACAACTTTGCACACACACTTCCACCAGAAGAGGGCCATGTACAGCCTCACCAGCTTGTGCCTAATTTTAGTACGATGCAGGCATTTTAAGCGAGGATTTCTACAGAATTTACAAAGTGAATCCATCAGTGCCATCTCGTAATGGCACAGACGATTCAACGTAGACCTCTCAAGACATTTTAAATGTTTGATGTCACCCGTTTGATGAGAAGCTCCCTGTTTCCTGTCAAGTACTTTCACTCCTTCTTGTGGTAAAGAGCACGTGTGTATATGTCTGGATATGTACAGGTTGATTGCTTTGGGTGTGGGGAGATATTAAAATCTATCTTGGCTTGACAAAAACACATTCTTATCACATTACATCACAAGAGTGGAGTTGGAGGGGAGCAGGGAGGAGATGGTTTGATCGAAAAGTCTCTCCATGTTCACACACTCACTGAGAAACAGCAAGTGAACTCTTCTGCTTCAACATGGCTGCCGTCTGTTGGACCAGGTTTCAGCCGGAAAAAAGTTTTAGATAGAAGATTATAGTTTATTTCCTCCAAACAGCACTGTGGTATCATTATAGTCACAAAAAGTATATTGGTCTTACTTGGAAATAGCTACATAGGTTAGTTTGCATGATTGCACAGATTTGTGGGAGGAAAATAACGTGTTAGAAGCGACTTTAAGGATTCAATATTTCAACATATTTTGACTGTTTTACACTTCAGAGTTTTTGTGTGTGTGACAGCTCGTCTGAAGCAGAATATAGGATATGAAACAAGATTTAATTTATTTTAATTTGTCATTGCATAGACGTACAGATTGATTATCAATAGAATGAGTGTGTAGGGTCTATAGATGTGTTTCTTTTTGGTGGAATATTTTGTCGATCATATCGTGCAGTTAACTGCAATAAGGCTTACATCTGTAATTATACCACACACAGAAATACCTTAATTAAGATGTGGTGTGTGTGGATTTATCCTGAGTCAGATTTAACCCTCATTTTATGCTCTACCCCACCCAACATTTACTGTTCACTGAAGAAGACACAGTAAGAGAGACGATGGCAGGAACATCCAAGTGTGTGTGTTGCAACTCTATTTGAGTGTATGTTGCATCTTAAACGTAATAACGAACTGACTTGTCGGGATTATCAGTGTGATTTAACGGGCAGATGCAACTCTATTTAAGCGCGGAAGTCAAAGACACAGCTAGGCTTTAATTCGGCCACCAGTCTTGTCATCTGTCTGTCCATCCGTTCAACCAGAGTGGTTGGGAATGGCTCCAGATGGTCTTCTGTCCCCGTGCCTGACTGCCTACCCAATGTCAGCCAGGGAACACCATGCCAAAGAAATTCCCACTGCACCGGCCACAGGTCCCGATCCAAGCTGGCTCAGTGCCCCGCACACACAGCTTGGTAGAAGATTGGATAATTACAGGGGGACCTTGACACAAAAACCTGGAACGACGTTGGCATAAGTGTGCTAACACACTCACCCACTGACACTTAAAAGTGTATCCAACATTTGCACAATTCATTCTTCCTCTGAGGAGGATTGTCCTCATCACCTTATTTCCTGCTTACTGGCTGAAATCTCATGATTTTTACACTGAGCAATCTCATGATTACTTACAACTGAGCAAACTGGATGTGAAACTCTAGAGGGTTTCCGGCTGTTGAGTTCATTCTTTTGAGAGGAAGTGGAAAAGAGTCACTTCCTGGATGTCTCAGCTTTTTTGTAGCAGATGTTTACAAAGGTCAGGCACGTTGTGGTGTCATATTTTATCCCTTGCTATTCTTTTCCTGTGAATTGTGTTTTGCTAGAAAAGAAACACCTTGACAATAAAAACTATGCACGTATAGTATGTGATAAATCACTGTTTGCCTGGAAATAAACTACACTTCAGAAATGATCAATACATCATAGAAAGTGGTGGAAAGTAACTAAGTACATTTACTCAAGTACTATACTTAAGTGTATAAGTTTACATTTATTTTTATTAGCAATTAATCTGACAATAATTTGTATATTTAGTCTATTAAATGTTGCCAAAAATGTCATTCACAGTTGCTTAAAGCTTTGTTTTAACAAAAGTTAAGGATACTCAGTATACCAATGTTGTAGTCAAGGCCACCTTAATCGAGACCCGAGTGTTTCGAGACTAAGACAAGACAAAGATTTTGAGGCGAGATCGAGTCGAGACCATGACCAGACAGTATATAGCCTACTTAGGTATCTAATATGTAGCTAATATTGTTCCAAATCACATACTGTAAGTGAAACGTGATCCCAGCCATCTCAGTAAGCATTGCATCGCAGAATACTGCGTGTTTTCTTTTAGATGCTGTTCCTCACAGTTGTGGTCTTGACCAGTCTCTCTTTGTTCAAGACCAAGACAAGACCGAGTAAAAAGGCGGTTGATTCTGAGACGAGACCTTCAAAGAGTAGTCTTTAGACCTGTCTCGAAACCAAGAGTGATTTCAAGTACCACAACACTGCAATTTGCTCTCAAATATAAGAAATAAAAACAGAAAATCACGTTTGAAAAGCACCAGAATCAGAGAATACTTTTTTGTTTTTAAAAAAAATGACTTAAATAATGAATCCACTATCAAATGTACTTTGTGCTCCATTCGATTAATTTATTGATAAAACTACCCCAACAACTGTTAAAATAAGCTCCAACTCAACCAGCTATTTATTTTTATTACTTCAAGTTTTTATAGTGTACACAAGTAGTTCGTACTGAAGTACTCAAGTTTTGAATTTTAATGGAGTACTTTTATAGAGTGGTGTTGCAACTTTTACCTTTAACTTTTAAGATAATGTTGTGAATTTTTCCACCACTGCTTCTAGATTAAACTGACAATGCTGTATCTGTACTGTGGTTCATACCTTGAATGGTTGCTCAGTGACATTTCATGAGATTTAATAAATTTACGAGGGACAAAAGCAGACACCAGTAATCTTGCCCTGTCTGGCCCAAGTTCATGACCTTTCCCCCCTCTGTCTCTTCCATCTGCCCCGTTACTCCCTACTGTGTACTGTTATAATGACACAGTATTAAAAATAAGCTTCAAGAAAAGGGGAAAAAGCGGCTGCAGACGTTTTGCTACCCCAAAGGCCAGATCTGGGGGCGGAAAGACGAATCTGCAAGGCAACCACAATCTGCTAGGCTGAACGCGCCAGTAACCAATCACCGGCTTTTAGTTGCCAGAGCAAATCACACACCAGCATGTCCGGGTCGATCCTTTGTGACGAGGCACAAGTGAGTGTGTGTTGTGTGTATTTGTGTGTGTGTGTGTGTGTGTGTGTGTGTGTGTGTGTGTGTGTGTGTGTGTATGTGTGTCATGTTTTGGAGAGGATCCACATAATCCCTCATGTGAGGAGTGCTACAGACATGCCCCGTTTCAAAACAACCGCTGAGTAATGACGATGTAGCCAACAAAGCAGGAAACTGAACCTCTCGTCTGCAGCAGCACTTTTATAGAGTTATTGAATACAACTCAAAACACAACATATTTAGATCCATAAATACATATGGATGTCGAGTGTGCATGTCTGTGGTTGGGTTTTCGCGTGTTGGGGGGGCAAACTACAGGTTTGCAAAATCACGATTTTCTTGCTTATCAGCTGATATTATTTAAATCTTTCCTTTTCTCCCTCGTCCATCGAAATTTATGAGCTTTCACATATGTGCAAATGATTACAGTGCACGCAGTACACATATGGATTTGTTTAACATGTTTAACATTCCCAGAGGTCTGGCTATGATTCCCAGTGTTCACTCACTCTGGCCTCCTCTTCTCCAAAGAGGGACCCACTGACCCAGCCGTTTGTTATGTAATAACTTGACTTTTTGGTACATACACTTCTTGTTGGACAAGCAGATTGATAGCACTCTCGAATCTGTTCAATCTGGAGCCAGGAGACGCTTAGCTTAGCACAAAGACAGAATGAAAAGGAAACAGCTGCTCTGTCTGGTCACAAAATCTAGCTAGCTCACTTATTAAAACGTCACGTCACTTTTTTAATCTTTACAAAAATCATGTTATTTCTCTGCAGAGTGTAGTGACTTCCTAATAATAGGCTGGGAATCTGTTTTGGGCTCCTCTTCATTAGCTAGTCCACCTTTGTTTCCACCCTCTTGTACCTGTATCTTGAACTTCCCCACCCTTAATAACGCTAGTCTCGCCTGTTGACAGAGTGACCTGCAACCCCACAAAGAACAGGTTGCGGGCAATCATAGGATAATTGTCAGCAATTGCAATGACTGTTAGGACAAGGTTAGCGTTTAGCGAGAATCTTGTTACTTTTGTACAGAAAGTGCCTGTTTCCTTTGAGCCTTTATGCTAGGCAAAGCTAACCTGCTACTGTCTCCTTATGTATATTTCTGACAAAAGAGCAAATTATCTATCTTTCTCTCTTTCACATAATGTCTAACTTTTCAGCTCCCTGCAAAGTTGAAATGGGTAACACAGGAGACAATGAGAAGATCTGCAATTTAACCTCACATCAAACAGCTCTTACAGTATTCACCATTTCATCCAAAATGTTATAGCAGCAGTTTTATGAATATCTAAAATCTGAACAGACGAACAACAAAATCCTTGTTTTTTTACACCTGAGCTCAGCTTGTGAAACAGTAGATTTTTCCACTGACTAAAACAGTAATTAGCTAAATCCTCTGTATTTGTTCGACAAATAGAGATAATTTGTTGGAAGTGTTGTTTTTCCACAGAATACATGTGTTTGTGTGTGAAAATGGGAATTGGTTTATTATAGTATGCGTGTGTTTTGGCTTTTGTGTAGGTCTGGTATGTGTCCATAGACTGTGAATCATAGTTTAAGGCGTTGGGTACATAAGGAGTTGATTTATATCCTCTGTTAATGATGCTGGTGACGTAAGGGAAAATACCAGACAAAAACATGTACTCTCGCACATACTTTCACAACTTGGATTGCGCCATGTTCTGCTTTTGTCACCCTGTAAATAAAAAATAAAAATAAAAGAATCAAGCAGACCTTGGATTCTTTTAGGTTGTTTTGTAGCCAGAATTGGTTTGTGGTTGGCTTCTGGTGGGTTAAAGTAATAGCCAAGTGTCCTCCTCGTGGGGAAAAAACATCTTTTTTTAGAATTTGTGCAATTTTGGCTTATACTGAGTCGGACATTAAAATCTAAATAAATGAAAAGGGTCTTAAACACGTTTGAAGTTAACCTAAAAATCTTTGCAAAATAAGACGCCTAGAAAACACCTTTGATGGTTCGTGAAATTCAAATTCAGCCTTTTATGTCTCTTACTTATGTAATTTGACTTTAGAGGAGGATAGAAGGGTGGACATGGCGGTTGGAAAACAATTTTAGTGAGCCTAATGTATTTTTTCTTACAGATGTGGCATCTGTTTCTAATGAACAAAAAGAAAACATGATTGTTGTACCGCCAGAGTTTACTTTGTACGCATATGTAGGAAATTAGGCCAGCGTACCGCCACCCTGCTGCATTGTGGATCTCCAGTTGCCGCAGTGATATTACTCTGGTGGTATCACAGAGCTGTAAACAAGCTGAAGACCTTATTCCGTCTGTCACTTCCTCCAGTCTCCTGGTCAATTCAACCTCTCTCGTTCCAACTCGGTGATGTCTGACAGACAGTGTGTTGCATGGACACAAGAGAGGCCCGCTTAGTTTCTTCTGGTGTACATTTCCCTGGAAAACATTACGACTGACATCACGTCAACCCAAGGACAGAGAGGAGGCATGATGACGGACACAAAGAGCCAGTGAGAGAAACACATCTGCCGACGTGTGCGAAGAGTTGACACCTGCCCAGTTATCAGACACGCTTCCCATAATGAGACATTGTCTAAGCACTAACGTAGAAAGTGTTGGCGTAAATCAGCCTTTCATTTGCCGATAATGGGCACCTCCATTAAGTCAAACAGAGGGTATGGTTGTCCCAATCACGTCGTTGTCATGCACATGCACATTATCTCTTGGTCCACGAAATGTCTGATGGATAATGGAGTGTAATTACCTTAAACCTTTTTTTTGCCGGCTCAGTTCTTTTCTATTGTATTTCACTCCACGGCCGTAAGATAAGGCTGGACACGCTACGTGACCCAATGGGCTTAATAGGTGGCCATTATCGGCATGGGAACTTGGTGGATTACTTCTTTTGTCAGGCCTTTCTGTCTCATGACGAAGAGGGAAATCCACGTCTTATGAAGTGCTTTTGAAAAGCCAGAGGGTTTCATCAGCCATTTGTGAAGCGCTGAAGGTTTTAATCAAGCTCCACCAGCATGCAACATGTGCATTACTCTGTTTTAACCTGGATCAGGGCTAAAGGGAGTATATATCTCAGCATTATAGAGTATACTGTTACTGCCACATGAAAATGTCCTGACTGTGTGACGAAATAAAAGTATTCGACCGGAATAAATGAATAAATAAAGTGCATAAAAAATACAACTCACCATTACGCTGAATTAGTGTGAGCCTTTAGCTTGTTTCTCAGCAATGAGCTGGTCCCATCGAGGGAGACTATGACACCTGAAGTGTGTTCCTTATGTCCACTCTACTTCATAATTTTTTTTTTTTTTTTGTCCAAAGACGTTTGTTTTCTACTATTTTTTGCTTGTGGGCTTGACAGACTCTGATAATCAATAAAATATTTTTTTTATTCATTCTGTCTGCATGGCCCGGTAGCAAATGACCCATGGCCTGGTACCAGTCCGCAACCCGGTGGTTGGGGACCGCTGCTGTAGAGGAAAAAATAATCCTTTGAGCTGCTCTATCCTTCTCTGATGTATTGCTGCACCTGCAGAACAAATGCAAATTAACCTCGATAGTTGGTTATAAAAAGGCAATTGTGAACGTTCATCATTATTCATACCAGTCAAAGGACACAGCGGGCTGATGGTGTTTACTTTTGTGTGGCTTTTCAAACAAAGAAGGGAAATCTACCGGACCTGGTCCCTGGTCAAAATAAAGCTGGAGGAGATTTTAATAGGTCAGTTTGGTAATTATGAGCAAAACAGAGCTCCAACATACCATGACCCACCAACAAACCTTACTACTTTGCTTAAGTGAGTAACTTCATCAAGGTTCAGGAAAGGTTATGGTCGTGTTTTGATGAGCTGGCGTATTCACTTTGCAGCAGAACTTTTGAAATATGGCAGCATACTGAAGCTGTCAATGTGGTGCATAATGCCTGTACTGCAGCTTCACCGTTAAGTTACTGCTGCTGCTGCTGCTGCTAAACATAGAATTTTATAAGCCCCAGCATCCACCTATAACCTCAGATGCCAGGCGTCACTGAGGAGAAGTTTATTACTGTCACAATCTCTGCTGTGTTAAGCTCAGCATACAGAGATTTAAGAGGTCGGACCCTAGCCACCAGATACAGTATGAGCTATGTACACATTCTCTATTTACATAAAACATCTGGGTTTGAACTTCCCTGTTGTATCAGAAGAGACTTTAAATAGAGAAGCTTTCTCAGGGCCCACATTTCTAGTGTAGTCATTAAGTCAGGCTTTTTCACAAAGTGAAATTGTGCCTGAAATTTTGCGACTGCAATAAGAAAGGGCAAATTTTTAAAACCCAGTGACATTAAAATGCTGGCAGCTCCAATTTGAACTAAGTCAGGATTATTCACAACATGGTGTCCCAATTATAGCCAAACATACCAATTTCTGTTTAAGAATAAGCAAAACCAAATTTCATAGGTCATGTTGTTTTGTGTTTTCTACTTAATGGACTGTACTTTTATATCACCTTTCGAGTCTTCTGACCACTCAAAGCGCTTTTACACTACATACATTCACTATAACTGCTCATCAGTTTCAGCAGCTAACCATTCATATGCATTCACACACCAATGGCGCAGCTTTCACGAGCAATTTTGGGTTCAGTATCTTGCCCAAGGACACATCAACATGCAGACTGGAGGAGCTGGGGATCGAACCTTTGATCACTAACTGGTGGACCCACTCTAGCTCCTGAGCCACAGCTGCCCTACTAGCTACTAGTTACCTACTAGCAGACATTACACCTGCTACTTGATCTGCAGTTCCCCTTTAAAATGAAAGAAAACTTGTTGACAGTAAGCCACCAGTCGGGAACCACTGCTTTTACGTTTTCATCAGTTTAGTCTAGTGTTGAGCTCACAGCCTAACATGCACTAAAATGTTATTTTATGTTTTTTCTTGAACTGCAATGGAAATGCACAGGTAGCATTTGAATGAATATGACAATAAAGTCCATGAATATAACAACAATGTTTCAGTTTAAGTCTGAGGTCTCTCAAATGTTGTATAATGACACAAAAAGAGAATACCACTGATTCCCAGGATTAGTCTTATTTGAGGTGCTGGATGCCAAGAGTTTGAATGTACCTCACATTTTAGCTATGTTGTTATGAAACCACCTTGTCCTGCCTAGGCAGGAAACAAACCAGACCTCTCAATAACAGGAGTTAATACGAGAATCCTGTTTTAAGCCCTAACCAATCAATAAAGCCGTTGACACATTGTTTGCCTTGGTTATGATCTGTAGTTGTTTATAGAGGTATGGCAGATCTGTAAGCATGACTGGCTGTATTTTTGCGTCTGTATACTTGACACTAAAATACACTGTGGCATTAAAAATAATATCATTGTAGAGTCTGCTTGTGTCTAACCAAAATCCTGTGTTCTCAACAGTCATGGCTCATTGTTTGGAAGCCAGTAACGTGACCCCGCTTTACCCTTGATGTCTCCTGCTGCTCGGTCACCTCACGCTGAAAGGCGAGGAGTTCCACTCATTCTTGTGTTTCCTCTTTTGTGGTTCCTTCCTTCCTTCACAGCTTCATCCAGAAGGATTTCTCAGATCAGCTGCTGCATGACATCAAGGAGCCAGAAAAAGCTCTTTGGTCCTCACCCCAAAAACCACCACAGAATAGAATAATGTCCATGTTTTTGACGTGACTTTGCCATTACTTCTTTATTATTGCTATTTTTAGGCCCTCGTGAACAAAACAGAAAATGTGACTGGTCATCTCATGTTGTCGCGACTTGTTATTTGAATGTGTCAAACAACAGCACAGAGGGTTTCGTGTAATTACTGTTTTACTGTTTGGGAAAGTCATCACGCTCTTCTCCCTTTTCCTTTGAGGTGTTTTGGAATTTTTTATCCTGTTGTTTTCGTCAATTGGCATAAAACGATGAAGGCATGGTGGGTGTTGGTGTGTTTTGACTTCTTTATTGTGTACAATGGGATATTCTGAGAGGTGTTAATTTCCTGTTATATCCTGTTCTTCCTCTGCTCTTCTTCTCTTCTTCTCTCCCTCTTTCTTTCTTACTTTCTTTTTTTACTACTCCCACTACCCACAAATCCATCTGACTCCAGCCTCCAAACCAAAGCACATGGCTGCAACAGGCATGAAGCAAGGCCGGTTATGAAAAAGGAAACATGCAAACAATAAAATGCAATTACAGGATTGACAGCTCAATAGCTGAAGACGCAAGTCTAGTGAGATTAGAAAGAGCTCATGGATGTGAGACACAAAAGTTACAGCAAGCAGACAAAGAACTCCACTGAGAACTCGATAAATATCAGTGTTCCGAGGAATGACTGAATTAGAAAGGTAAACGCTGCAGGTCAGCATGATAATGTAAAAGTAAACAATGCTGTTGTTAGCTGTGGTGAATGGAGGGAATAAAGGTGGATGAGAAAAGTGATTTTTTTAAGGAAGAGTTTGACATTTTGGGAATACACTTTTTTCCCAAATAAGAGTTGAATGTGAAGGTCGATACCACTCTTGTGTGTGTCTGTTAAATATAAAGCTACAACCAGCAGCCTATTAGCTTAGCTTAGCATAAAGACTGAGGAACAGTGGGAAACAGCTAGCCTGGCTCTGTCCAAAGGTAGCTTGAATCTGGTTTAAAAGGTTTTTGGTGATTTTATGGGGGGTTTTGTAGAGGAATATTTATTGTGCTTTGGAGGAGCTGATAGGTTGACTTTGTTAGGTTTGGACAGAATTCATCTCCTGTTGCTGTTTCCTCCTGTTTCAAGTCTTTATGCTAAATAAAGCTAACTGGCTGCTGGGTTCATCTCCGTATTCAAACAGAAATGAGAGCAGTATCAACCTCCCAAAATGTTGAACTGTTGAACTTTTCCTCCAAGTGATGTTGGAGAATTGTGCACTCCTGTAGATCTGAGTAGCACTTTGTCATGGACACACTGCTTGATGAGAAGAATGGGTGTTTGAAGGCAGAGAAGGCCACGCGTGGACACAAGGGCAATCTTGTGCCTGTAGGTCCAGTGGAAGTTCCACGTGTGGCGGTCACTTTTGTTGTGGGTTTTGTGGGTAAAAAAAAACTCAGACAAACTGGATTTAAATGAAAATGCCTCACATGCAGACAGTGCTGGCTTGGATTGCCTGGCTGTGAACGGTTGACTTCTGAAGGCAGCGGTCAGGGAGCTGGCACGTTTTGAACATCCGTTTTGGACGTGCTTTCACATGCACTTTGTATTTCAAGCACATTTTCACTGCTTGTGTGGCTCTTTCATACACTTCCTGCCTACCATATATCTTTGAATTAAACAGTAAGGACTTTACCTTAATAAAGACTTTTAATGGTACATAATGGAAAAATAACTTTTGGTGAAGACAGAACTGTTAGTTAGTTTTAACGTTGTGTATGTGAGATCCTTTGAAACACATTCTGCTGCTGTATAATGATGATTTTGGATTACATGCAGTCATTACACGATAAATCAGTTTCACCTCACTCTGCTGGACTTTAAGTCTGGCCGTTTCGGTGGCTGCACTTCTGAAGGTCAAGTGAGGTCCTCTGTGGAAAACCAAACATTCCTCAACCTCTCTAACCAGGTCCAATTTGTTACTTGACACTTTCCAAAAAAAGGTATTTAATTATAGGTCCCATTTTTGTTTTGCTCTCTCTATCATTGTCGTTTTATTGATAGTTTTTTTTTTCTTCTTCTTCTTCTTCAGCTATGTGTGTGTGTATGTGTGGGTGGATGCATGTTTGCATGTGTGTATAAGTGTATATCTATGAGCACGTGTGTGACTTGTAATTAGCCTCTTGCTCTGGTCTGAATGGCATTTTAACAAATGCTTCTATATATATCATGCTATCAGGTTGAAGTTTTAGCAATCTCACTCCTTGCCGCTTTCCCCTCTTTCCATCCCTCTCTCTTCTCTTCCTCTGCAGCACTATCGGCCCTTCAGCCCTGTGTTATTTTTTCAAACTAGTGGTTTTTCCGTCCTCGCTTTATCTTTCTCTTCCTCCCTGAAATTATGCCTCAGCAGCCTCTCATTGGCATGAGGGCCTTGCCGGACCAAAATCATAAACTCGTTATATTTTTTATTTTCTTGTTTGTATAAGGCACAGCTTGGTGTTGGCTGAATGTTATGGCATTCCAGATGTGTGTCTACATATGTGTATACATATGTGTGTGTGTGTGTGTGTGTGTGTGTGTGTGTGTGTGTGTCACCTGTATACACGGAACATGCGTACAAGATCTTGTTAAGGCATACCATCACCAAACACTTCCTGCACATGTACAAGTGGTGGTATAAGAAGTAATCAGACTCTAAAAAGTAGCGATATCACATTATGAACAGTCCAGACTATCACCAGCTAAATATATTTAAAGAATCAAATATAAAATTCTGCAGTAAAATGGTCCATGTTAGTGTTTTATTATTATATATGTCATATGTTACTGCTGCATTACTGTGGGTGTTGCCGTTTACTGCTGTGGATGTTTGACTTCATAAACTGTTGGGTAGTTTAATCTGCAAATGCATCAAATCTGTAAGATTATCACATGTTTGTAGCTTCGCTGTAATTTGAGACTCACATATCTCTAAAAAGTCAACTTTTAATGAGGTCAGAAATCAGTCCTGTTCTGATGCAGTTTCCAGCTAATCTATTCAAAGTTTTCAAATTGTTTATCTTTAGGAGTAGGAGGATTTTCTCAATACAGAAAGGAACACTTCCTCCTTCAGTTTATCAGTCAAAACACATTTCGAGATACATCATTTTCAGTAAACAGAAAGGGTTTGAAAAAAAAAGTAAAGTAAGTAAAGTTGTCAGATAATTGTAGTGATGAAAAAAACGCTGAGATATAATGGAGGGGAAAAAGAAATACACAAGAAAAGTAGATTTTACCCCTGCACTACGGACATGCTGTATCAGTCTTTGTGTGTGTGTGTGTGTGTGTGAGTCTGTGTGTGTGTGTGTGAGTGTCTGTGTGAGCTGACCACACATAGAAAGAGAATGAATGGGTTTGAGTAGGGAAGAAGTGTTGGTTTGCTTTCTAACTAATGTTTAAAACATTATGTTTTGCTGCGTGGTCAAAGGTGAAGATGGTGCATTAAAGTGGCCTCACCCCTCACGCACGCACACACACACACACACACACACACGCACGTACACACACACACACACACACACACACACACTGTTTTAACTGTGATAGAAGGGGCATGTGCTAAGGACGTCAGGGGTGTGTCTGTGGTCAGAGTGACTGTATAAGACGCAGGCAGGTACACTGAATTCTCCATTCAGCCACACAGACTTGTCAGAGTTTTGTGTCACTTCTTTAACTTCTCGAGTTGCATTTTAGTGTCAACTCTGTCTCACAGTTAGATCTTTATAGAATTTCAGATTTTCAGTCTTAATTTTTCTTGTTGTGAAGTGCAGTGGTCACTTTTGAGTTTAGTTGTCCAAGAAGCACCAAATCTGACTTTCATGAAGTGTTTGCGTCGTTTTTGATGCATGTAAGAAAGTTAGAGCTTATTTGAGTTTGGTCCTGACTCAGCATTTGTAGCAGCATACGCAGCATCCTCGCCGAGTTGCCACGGCAACTGTGTCAGTCAGCTGCAAGTCTGGGGTAAGTATGCTGTCTCTCTCCTCTCTCTCCCATGTTCTTGTTCTGTCTTCTCCTCTCTCTTTCTTTCACTATCTTTAGCCATAATGTCTTCCTCCATCTTTACTTTCTGCTCCCATCTTTACTTCTGTCCTTCTCATATTTATTCTGTTCTTTCTCCTCTCTTATTTTGATGTATTCCAAATGCCTCTCATGTTTTTGCTTTGGTCAGTGGCTGTTCAACAAGCAACATTTAGGACCAACCAGACTATCAGTTACACTCTCTCCTCCTGGGTCAAAAGTACAGAGTAGACTGCAACACTGTGCTGTCAAACTTTACTATCTGGTGTGATTATATTCATGAGGACTGGAGTCAGGCAGGTTTTTATGTTGTGGGAATCTGTCACGTCTATAATTTTTAAAGTATCCACCATAAATAAGCTGCTACGTGCTGACAGATCGAGGTTCCCCTTGATAACACCGGTCCCGTTTGAACCCACAGACCTGTAATTGTGGCTACAAAGTCACAGTGCACTGCAAAATTCTTGCAACTTTTTTGTTTGATTATATTCATCAGTTGCTTGATTACCAGAGTGTTGTAGCATTGTAGTTTGACTAGATAGTTGGGAATTCATTTATTCCTCTAATTTATTCTTGGGTGCAGTTGATGTGATACACTGTAGACCTGTAATCACATGTTCAGTGAAGTGAGTCAAGAAAATCTGGAGATCTTGATAACAAAAAAATGAAAAAATCAGAAGAGCTAGTAGGAATTTGCTTTATTTGTTGAGCAAATCTGCTGTCACAGCGATCAAACCCTAATTCTCTGCTTACTGGGTGGACTTCCATGTTTCCAAAATCATGCTTATACAATGTGATTGATGTATTTATGAGTCAGGATTGTCAGGATGCAATCAATGGATTCTGAAGTCCATGAAGTTATATAGAAACATCAGTAAAGGGCAATTATAAATACCTTGCCAGCCACTTGTTCTGTGTGCCGATGAATATGTAGGTGTGTTGGTGTGCACTGTAGGAAGTAATGCTATTTTAAATAAGCTGTTGTTAAATATTTTCCGACAGCTAATAGCTAACTTTAGAAATGACAACATTGTTTTGTCGTAACACAATATAGTACCTTGAGGCACACATGACCCATCAGTGTAGATTGTCCGGATTGGTTGAGCTTTCATATTTCCAATAGCCTATCCTAAAAACTCTTTGTTTTTCTAACTTTACTAACCCAAATGTCAGGTTCAGAGTTGGCTAATGGCAAGTGTTGAGAAAGTCAGCATGTGCTGGCAAATTAATATGTTGCAGCATGAATAATTGCTTTAAGTGTGTGTGCGAGTGCCTACGGCACAAAAATAGCCACGGAAAGAGCTCTGGTTCATTCAGTGCTGCCCATAAAAAGAACCTGATTCATGTTAAATGTTATTTACGTCCTTTACAACTGCTCCTTTACCTCCCTGTCACCCGTGTCACTGCGCTCTGGATAACTCACAAAAGTGACTCAGGTGTTTTTCGCCACGTGAGCGGCTTTGTGTGAGTGTGCGTGCTTATGTGCTGTATGTGTGTGTCTGTGACAGAATGAAAACTTTTGTCTTGTAATGTCTCATCAATATAGAAGTGGACAAAGTTTCTTAGCACTTGATAAGAAATTGTGCAAAAAGGACACAGCTGTGTTGACTGAGCTTGATTTTTATTATGTACTTTAAAACATACGGGAACCTGACCACGTTTTAAACTATGATTAACCCTTTTTCTGACCTCGTTCTGCCTCCTCTCTCCTTCAGATCATATGTACATAGAAGAATACATTGAAGAAGATGAGGAACCACCTTTGCTGCTCAGCTCTTGTCCTTCTCACGGTAAATACGTGTGTTTGTGTTCAGACCGGGTGGTATGTACATCATGATTTACTTTTAAGTGTGTGCTCTCAATTTGACTGCAAACCTCCACTGACTGAGCTTGTGTGTCTTTCAGGTGCTTGGCTGTGGTGGGACTGCAGCGGTGCAGTGTCGGTGGGGGGAAGGGTGTGTGTGTCTGCAATGCCCTGCTGGCCAGGAGCCTTCCAAGGTGAGACTATAAACTCAAATAAAAATGATTAATAACAACATAACCCACTCTGAGGGACATTTTTAGTACATTACATCTCTGCTTTTATAATATCTGTTGCTAAGTGCTTTTGTGTTCTTTCTAATTAATGTTTTGTCCCCTAAGACTCAAACTTTCACCCCATGTTCCTTTAATTATCCTTCACTTTCTGCCTGGTTTAAAGGTACTTGTTTCAGTTGGGTGCATTTCTCTTTACTCTGAATAATGTAGAGCTTAAATAAACATAGGACAGACTACAGCCAAATACCTGGCAGGGACCACCAAGAACAAGAAAGCCCCTAACCAGAGAGTTTATTTTCAAATCATATGTTGATTTTAACTCCTCTCTAACCTTTTAATTTCTGTTTAGGGTCATCACAGTCAACATAAATTGAGTTATTTGCTTCCATAATAAAGTCTGTAATGATGCAAACATGAATATATTATAGTGCTTCATATTTCTCTTATGTTGGAGGCTGTATTTATGAAGTTGTTGTAGATCACACACTGTTACTGATACAACAAAACAACCATTTATGAAGCTGTTAATGTGAAATTATAAAGAAGATATCATTGTTTTAATCCCAGTGAACACAGAGATTTGTAAGTATTTATAATTAAACCTTTGTCAGGACCAGAGAGATGCTTCATTTTTTTTTTTGTTGCTTTTGCAGCCTCTTTTTTAGCCTCTTTTCTCAGTTTAGAAATGTCTTCTTTCTTGCCAGGCGTGTGGGCTGATCCAAAGTCCAACAGAGGAAGTTCAATGCAGACTGTGCCCAGCTGGAAGCTTTTCAGACACATTCGACTCTGAACTTTGCCGTCCACACGCCTCCTGTAAGATCCTCGGCCGTGAGGTTGCAGCCCCTGGCAATGTGACCTCTGATGCTGTCTGTGGAGTCTGTCTTCCTGGGTAAGGACTTCCATTCTGTCTCCCAGTTTGTATGTTTGTCTTTGTATGTCATCAACCTACCTGACTGCTTGTTAATCCACCCGCTTCTGAATGAAACTGACATTCAAAGTGCTTTGCCCGAACATGTACCTTGTAAACTTTTATTTGTTCTAAATTAATCCGCCTCATTTTCTCTGAGAGAAAACAAGAAAACCAGCGCACACACACATACACACATGCACTATGTCATTCACCACAATGGGCAGGAAACATCAAGCAAAATATGCCACAGGCTGAAACCGCTGATTCATTCTTTCATTGTAAAATGGTCTCCCACTTTTTCTTTTTTTCTGTCCATCTCTCTAATTATGTTCCTCTTTCTTTTTTCCATTTGCAGGTTCCACTCCACTGCCACAGGGGAAGTTTCCACCCACAGTCCCTGTGTGAAAAGTAAGCATGATGCTGCAGCGTGTGTCTTGAAAATGTGTTAAACATGACATGCTGCTCGTCCATCATTGAATTCGCAGTCATCATTTGTTCTTTATGGAGATAACACTGTGTTTCTGCTCTTACATTCTGCTCTCTTGTTTCCTCTTATTTTCCTCAGCATCTTTGCATGTCAGAACGGTGCGCACAGTGGGAAAAGGTCCATCCATCGGCACAGGAGGGCCTGTCAATGGCACTGTGGTGCGCAGCGCTGAGGAGAAGACAGCTGAGTATGCTGTGTTTGCATTGGTGCCCGTGTTCTGCGTGATGGGCCTGTTGGGTATCCTCATCTGCAACATCCTGAAGAAGAAGGGATACCGCTGCTCTGCCGACAAGGAGGGAGGGGATGAAGAAACTGCCACACCGCAGAAAGAAGGTGAGAGAGATGAAATAAAACAGATTTATAACGAGAGAGTTAGGACAAGGAGAAGAAAAGAGAGAAAGTGGCATGGAGGGTGATTATTGAAACTAGCATTTATATCCAGGTTGTTGTCACGTTCGCCTATAAAAACGCCACACACGCACACCATGTGGTTAAATGTTGTCAGGCCAAGCCCAAAGGGCTACAGTCCATGTATCTCTCTGATGTGACTGCATGCAAGCCTATGTAGGAGGCTTTTTTTTTATCTCTTTCAACTTTGACCTTGCAGGGGTCATTACATGTCATGCATGCTGTGTTTTCCTAAGCACGCGCTGTTATTCTTGTAACTTTCCTATCTGAAAAGGGGTGAAAAGCAGTTCCCATTGACTCACTCACGCTACTGATGTTACAGAGAAACTGACTTGGTGAAACACAAAAAAGGAGGCACGGGGAGGGTAGAAGAAGAAGGAGATACAGATGAGGGCAGGACTAACTGAAAATATGATAGATATCAATAACTGAAGAGAGTTTAGAAAGAAAAAGATAAAGACATAAAAACAAACGCAGAGACATTAAGCAATAAAACAAGTGTTGAGTGACCACACCCGGTCTCTGTGGTTTGCTCAGTTTCACAGTAACATGAGTGCTCTTTATTCCTGCCCTTTGTAAAGCTGTATAGTCGTATTTTCCTGGAGGACTCTACATAGAGCTGTAGCACTTCAGCCTTTGACCCCTTTTTTTTCTCTTTGAGTCTACAAATCTGGTCCTGTAAGGTAATCACCTGTGGCAGTTGTAACACTTGGTTTCATCTTGATGGTGAAGCAAACACCATCTATACTTTCTGTATAGAACAGCATCTCTGTGCGCACACTGTTAGAAGTACACCCGTATTTCCTTTATGCAGCTATTGTACTTGATTTTCTGTTCCTGTTCTCAGGTTTGTATAGGAGGCGAAACCCTAAAGTCTCATGGGATTTGTTATCTGCTGTTATCTCCTAGCATTGCCCCGATTAGCTTTTTTAAACTGTGGGACAGGATTCACAATAGAGTGTGGATTTCCTGGTAAGTTTCCATATAAACTATGTGACATTTTAATAAACTATGTCTGCTATGTGGTTTTTTTTTTGGACAAAATCACGGTTGCATAAAAACTCAAACGTGTGTGAGTCAGAGAGATTTCATTCAATTCAGCAAACATTGCTAACTTGCTATTGTGTTCACTTAGTTACCTCATGGAAAAAGTGGACGTTGCTTAAAGCAATAGTTCATTTGGAAACTATTGTGAAATGTGCTTTTTTGGGTGAGTTATGTGAAAACCACTGCTATCACAGTTGTCACAAATGAGGAAATTGACTCGAGTCAAAATTGTTTTTGTACCAGGCTGTAAACATGTTTATTTCTACTGTGAAGGCCTTTTATTTTAGTAGCTTATGGAGATTGACTCGTTTTGCAGCCAGCCTCAAGTGGCCGTTCAAGGAACTGCAGTTTTTGGCACTTTGGCTTAATTTTACAGCCACCGCGGTTTATTTACCACGTATTACACCCCACTTTTACACTGCATATCTGTGTGTAGCTTCACTCCACCCCAGCAGACAGACAGACAACAAACACGCAAGCAGCAAAGCATAACTGGCACGTACTGTCATTTAGTGTGTAAGCATGAAAAGATTTAAAGGCTAAGCTGGTTTGTCCATCACTCACCTGATGGTGCGAGGCTCAGAGGAAAGCTGTGTGACAGCCACGTAACCATGCATGGTGTCAGCCATCAGGGACGTCAGAGCACAGCTGCTGCCTCAACAGATCCGACTTTCTGTCAGCACGTCCACACGTCAAGGAAAACCTGCTGCTTTGGATAGTTTTTTGTATCTGTCACAAGGATTAAAATGGACCGCATGGTACAATTACAAAGAAAGGTCATCTGCGCACAACAAGTTTAGGTTGCAGAGGAATTTAACAATATAAACCTTATGGAAAAATTACACAATTAACCAAAGTGATTTGTGTTTTTTATACTTTTTGGTGCATAAGCCAAAGATGAGAGTTTTCTACTGTGTCATCAACTCTTGAGAGTTCATGTAGATAACCCTGAGGCCTGTAGTTGATTTAATGGAGGCCAGGGTGATCCAGCACCAGCAGATCTGGTAAAAGACCCAACAGATTTCATGATCGGTATCACCGTTACATTCCATTTCATTAGCCTGAAAATAAATTACATTGCAGATTGCCAAAAATGCAAACGTCACAGTAGCAGTCTTTCTATCAATGATCTCTGGCTTTTGTTTTCAGCGTTGCCTTGGTCTCTTCCACTCAGGGCACTTTGTTGTGAAACTTAAGATGTCCTTGCACCGAAAGGGAAACTCCCTGAACCCCCATCCCCCCCGCCGCTCTTTTTATCTGTCCTTATATCCTCCATTCATCTGATTTCTTGACACCCTCCTCCCTCACCTGTTCGTCTGAACATGACACTGTGCATCTATCTCTCCTTTCCCAGCCAGATCAATAATTCAATCGGGTCCTCACCTCATGGTTTATGTCTCCTCTTTCTTTCTCTTTCTCCTTCTCTGCCTCATCTCCTTGTTCCTCTCTGGGTTGTTGTCTTGCTATTGAAGTTGATTATGTGTGTCCCCCATAATGAAACCCCTTAACTTGACATGGCATGTTGTATGTCTCAGTGTGTGTCAGTGATGTGGATTGTGTTTTCATTTGACTTGGGTGTCGCATAAATTTATGTTTTTAAAAAATCGTAACAGATATTTACATCAGTGGTGAATGACAGTAGCTCATTGACTTTTTAGTGTTGTCTTTTGGAAGTTAGCCAGCAGCTGGGGTTATTTTAGGACACCTTATCATCCCCTTCATTCTCGGGTTCCCTCTTTCGCTCCTCCTGCACAGCTTATAGGACAGGTGATGCAATGGTGCAGCGATTAAGCTATAAGTCTGCATATATGAGACAGATAAAGGACAACAGAGGGAAGCCTAAGCCAAATAAAGTTAGCAAGGACGTTAGAAAGTTAATAATGTAGGGAAACAAAAGACTCCTGGTTGAAAAAAAAATTAGAAAAATGGACATCTTTGCATGCTGCAGGGTAAAACTTATTCGCCTCGTTCCCTCTCTTGTTGTTATGTAACTATCCTTGTTGCAGTGTGCTGTCTCTCTCTGTCTGTCTCTCTGCTGTAGTCCTGACTGGCCTAAGGTTAGAGGTAACCTTCTTACCGCAGCACTTTTCTCATCATCTCCATTCAGGGGGAACACCCAAGGGGATGAATTGCTGCAAGGCCAAGCTTAGCTAGGCAGGGCTAAAATCAGACTCTGCAGAGCTGCAGGGCAGAGAAAAGTTTGACTTAGTGAAGTGACAGGAAAGCTGGAGGAGGGAAAAGTCAGGGCATATGCGGGGGTCGATAACACAAGAAATGTGGTGAGTTGGAGTCAGATCTGCAACTTTGTGTTTATGCAGCATGAAGCTCAGCCTGCCCAGCTGTAGAAAGGTAGTAGCTGCAGTTTCAGCCATGTTAGAAGCAGCCACAAGACTGCTACGTCTAAACTTGGAGGTCAGAAAACAGATTTTTAAAAGTCTAAACAAACCGAAACTCATCTGAAAATAAAGTTGACTGACTGGTGCCTTAATGTGGCTGACAGTGAAACACTGAACACATGTTTCTGACTTTGTTGAAGGAATAAATAGAAGAGAATGAGTGTGCCACACTGTGAAATGGATGCCGTTATCCTCACATAGCAACAGCCACTGTGGAGACAGAGCTATTGTTATATCCTAACAACAGCCTGACTCTGCTTATGAAAGAAAGACAGAAACACACGTAGACACAAATGCATCTATACAGTCACATTTTGCTCTGTAACACACAGATACACACAATCACCTGACATTAGGGGTCTGGTACACCACACACACACACACACACACACACACACACACACACACACACACACACACACACACACACACACACAGCTCTGTGTGCTTCAATAGTGTTGAATGGAGTGTGATCGCTGAGTGAGCTATTCTGACCCCCCCCCAACACCCCTCCCACGCCGTCCTCGCTCAGCTGCCTCACTGTGCTGCTGCTCTATTATGGGATGTCAGGGGGGTTGCCATGGATGCATATCTATTCTTTGCTGTTCAGTCATCCGCGTCCATCCTTATCAGTCCCATCGTGCAGTGGGGCACAATATCCCATGCAGTGACATGCACTGTGTGAACTGAGCTCACTCTGTCTGTATGTCTGACAGCGAGTGAGCGAAAGTTGTTGTAACGGAGATTTAAAGCAAATCCATGTGTTGATAGTGGGAATCCCATCTTTATACACTGTGTAGTATATAGCCATAACATTGTACATCGAAATATATAAATGTATGTTAAAGTTTATATTTGAATATATGGGTGGACTGCTCATTCAGTTCGAACGTACATGCCAATATACTGAGAATATACTCTGAAGTACAATGAGTGCACATATTTTATGACATCGATATATAATTTGACAGAATAGTCTTAACAATTTTAAGTCTGCTTACTATTTTTTTTCTTATTTGTTGTCTAAGTTGCCATCAAGTGACCTAAATATAGTGTTCATACATGTATGTTACCTATATAATATGGAAACTACCAAAATATCTTTTACAATGTACAGAAAGTTGCTGTAACTTGTTGTTAACATATGCATATGATATAGTCTTATGAGAAAAAAAATGTTAGTATACTAGATCTAGACTCTAGGATCTAGACTCTAACATGCAGTTTATAGGAATATAAAATAAATGTCAGTTGATAAAGTGTAATTTTCTCCATTTCTGCCTTTTTGTGCTCACTTTAGGTAACAGTTGTCCCTACATATCTGATGATCTGAATGAAGACACCATCAGTGTTCTGGTTCGCCTCATTACTGAGAAGAAAGGTAGGTGCTGCTGTGCGACAGTAATATCACATACCATCTAGTGGTTAGAGCCATTTCATCTCTTGCGGCTTTAGAGGGGAGCTTAGTGTCATCACAGTACGTCAGAGACGCACGTCTCCGCTGCTGTAAACAGCCTGGGTGGTGAATGTTAGAAATAGGGAAATAAAGGGGAAACTGAACCCTCGTAAGTTTGACTTTCTTACTGCTAACACAGCAAAAAAGTGATATGGGATGGGATGTTCTTGGACGGGAGATATAATAATCAGTGTGAGAGTTTCAGCGCTGCCAACAGCACATTTAGGCTGTCCACCGCTGTGACAAATGTTTCCAGTTTGTGTTTACTTGTCAGAAAGTTAGCCATGCGCATATTCTGGATATTACTGTAAGTTTCCTACAACACCTATTAGGAACTTGGCACTGTGAATCCTATAATGGAACTTTCCCCAGTGAAGTTAACTTTCCCAATCAATCACCAATAAGCACAAAAGTAAATGTTATTTACTAACTTCTAATATGGTTTAGAGTTCGATTACTCAGATTTACAACACTGGCGGGACGCTGCATTCAACATCATTGATCGAGTCTCTTTCTTGTGTTCGTGTGATTCAGAAAATGCTGCTGCACTAGAGGAACTGCTGCTGGAGTACGAGAGCAAACAGATGGCCATAACCAAAGGCTCGTCAATCAAGTATGAGACCACACACGCACATACACACACACACACACACACACACACACACACACACACACACACACACACACACACACACACACACACACACACACACACTACTCATGATATACTTTTGCTCAGTCATGCTGCTCAAGGTGAAGCTAAACACAGAGGCAAAGAAGGTTTAGGAGAGAGTAAGGCAGTGAATTTTGGAAGCAGGCTCTTGGGAAGAAGTTCTAATAAAACTAAAAAAATCTTTGTCCTTGAGTGTGTGTCTATGTGTGTGTAGAAGGAGAAAAATCTTGTAAGTTACAGAAAAGTTTCACTTTCAGAGATGAAAGGCTGAAGGCTCTTTGGACAGATCTGGTCTACTAACACATGTTGCTCTCCTCTCTGGAGACAAACTCCCTGGTTGTTGCACACAGAATAATGATATAAACCTAGATTCAGAACCACCAGAAAGTTGTAGATCTAATAGAAAACATTTATGACTTGCTTCAAGTTCTCAGTAGACCCACTTAAAACATAAACACATAAAACATTGAACAAGGATTTACTTTCCATGACAAACAGGTTTTATTTCTTCATTGTAAATGGAAGATACTTAGCTCAGAAAACAGAATATTTTAAAATGTGCTTTGTAGTGTAGGTGGCCTAAAACCGTTATTTCATTTGTCGCATTGATGATGAATATCAAAACTTGACAATTAAAGCAGTGATTAGCATGATTATAACCCCATATTGTGTCTCTGCTGGTTGCCTGTTGAACACATTTGAACGAGGAAAAGGAAAGTTTAACAAGGTATTTCACAGTAATACAGATCAGACCATGTCAGCTGATACTTGGCAGTGACTCACTCCTACATGTCTGAAGTGAATGTCTGACACAGTTGTAACCGCGGTCTCTTGAGTCATGAGACTTAAACACGCTGTCTGTCACTAAGCTCATTGGCTGTCGCATTGCTCGAAGTCGCACGATTTACATGACCAAGTGTGTTTGCGGTTGGAATTTTGGTTGTAAGCTGCGGCCATTAAAATTGCTCATGTTGTCAGAAGTTAATCTAACAAATCCAGCAACATGCTGCTTTATACCACAGTCTGTGTTTTGACTTTTCCTCTGCTCTCTGCTGTTTATCAGCACTGGCAGCAGAAGAATCATTTGTCATCTACATACTTTCTTACAGACCTAGCTTCTCCCACAGAATCACTTCATCCTATCTCACACTATTACATGATGGTAACTGGATCCAATGCTCTCCAGTATGAATGCCACATCTACAATAGTGAGAGGCGTCAGGGGCCTCTGGCAGTGGGCTGCTGCTCAATGGGCTGCTGTAACATGTGAGCTTTAGATTCGAGAACATTCTGACACACACACATGATATGCACACCCAAATCTGGAAAGCTTTCAGATCCTGCATGCGAGGTGGGAGGTTCCTGGGGTTACTGCAGGTCGCCCACCAGCCAGTATAACACAGAGACACAGCTGCATTCATCTCTTTTGCTAAGCCTTTCTCTGCACAAAGGAACAATGGACGGGCTACAGCTAAAGAACCCTGAGCAAACGTGCGCAGAGGACAACGTTAAGAGATAAAACTTTAGTTTTCCATATCTTTTTCATATTCACATTGAACAAAGGTAGAGGTAAAGGAGCTAAAGGACCCACTTGTTATCCTGGCATTATCTATTGTTACTTAGCAAGACAGACAAACTTTTTAAGTTTTAAGAAACAACGTGGAGCATGCGACACAAGAACTATTGCAACCATCCGCATAAGTCTTTTGGACTGACAAGACCAGCATTTTACTGGTGTTAGAAGCATTAATGTCATAGATATAGGAGCAAGAGTGGGTGTGTTTAGTAATTATGAGTAGTATAGATGATTTCAGATTCATATTATACACTGAATGACCTGTTCAATTTCACTCACCAGCAACAAATGCCCACATTTTTTTTTAAATGTAACTAATCAGTCACTCCTTCCTTCTGCTCCTCCTCCCAGGTTCCCGATGCTGTCTCCCCTGTCCCCGTTCCGCTCCCTCCCTAGGCTTTGCCCCCATCAGTCCCACCTCCACACCATCTCTGGCCTCTCCGGCCTGGCCCCGAAACACGGCTATCGGTGCACCCGCTGCGCCCAGAGAAAATGGCCCCCTATTCTCATACCTCCCCTTGACTCCCTGAAAGATCCCCTGAAGCCACCCCAAACCCTCATCCTGCCCTCCCTGGACACATCCACCGACCAGCAGAAGAGACCCCTGCTGGGAGGAGTGTTTGTCGACACCCATCATACACAAGCTGCTGTGCCAAATACTGTACCTGAAAAAGTGGAAGGGGGTGAAGTGAAGGAGAAGAAGGACGGGGAGCTGACGGTGTTGTCTGTGGGGAGGTGAGACATGTCTGTACAATTTTTTCCACCACTGACTTATCCACAGTCCAGATCTACAGTGGAATTACTAGATTACAAATAACCATCAAAAAGTAGCAGAAAAGATGATTAAACACAGTAGAAACTGTAATTAAACCTCAACCAGCTGTAAGAACAGCTGTGCTGTAGTGCCAGACATAATACTATGATTGCCATGTTATCTTAATCTAACAGTGATCATATCCTTTGCTCAACTAACAGATTTCAAGTTGCTCAGATCCCCGAGCAGAAGCCTGTTATCGTGGAATCCAAAACATCAGCCCAGGAGCAAAGAAACTCCCTGTTTGGTGGGAAACCCTTCTGCTCCTCTTCATCGTCAGGCATCAGGAGGTACACACAGTCACACACTTCCCTCCTCCTGCTCTTGTGTCTTTCCTTTCATATTTATTTGTATTTCTTCCACACTGAATGAAAGATTTAAGTGCTGCAAAGTAGTTTGTAGTCATTTGCATTTTAATTCATATTCCTCAGACCAGCACTGAATTATATAGTCTATTTTTTTCTGGGAAAGGAAATTAACCACTGCATGATCAGTTTATCAGAGAAGTGTCAATTTAGGAAATTAACTTATTTTCCTTCCTCTTGTCTACTCATACACAACACTCAGTACTCATTACAGTAATCATGCCTATTCTCAAAAGCCTGTTGGATTCATAGTGCCCTACACTTACAAGAATCCAATAAGCAGTCTTTTGTGCTTCAAAATCAGCCCAAATGAGGAATAATGACATGTGTGAGCTTTGAAAAGGCTCAAAAGTTATCAACTGTCCTCTTCCTGCCACCTCTTTGACGTTTTCACTGTTTCCCTCAGGTGAAGAGACAGAGACAGTACGATAATGCTACCTCGCTGAAGATGACCTCATCGTTCGCTGACCACTTAACAGCTGACAGGGAGGGTGTTTCTAGACGACTGACAACAAGGAACCACAAGAACCACCACCTGCAGGAACAAGTTGTTTCTATTCACGCGATAAGAGGACTATAACTGTATTTATTATTTCATAAACAAACATTGTACTTTACAGATGTATCAGATGTACCATCATAGAAGTTCAACTCAAATCACAGCTCCTTCACTGCCCTAATCCAAAGAGAGAATTTTTTGTTGGGTACACACAAGGGGACAGAAGGGAGAGCATAACACTGTGATAACACCTGACACTAGAAGTAAGGATGAGAGGGAGAAAACAAAGAAGAGAAGTATGGATCACGAAAAAAAAAATGCACTATTAGCCCCTGTATTCGTGCTTCCATGTAAAAAAAAATACACACGGGTAAAACACACAAAGGTTACATGCAGTACAGGTAGACAGACACACCTATATGTACTTACCTTTGCTTATACACACTTTGTTTTTGCCTGTACACAAGTGAAGTGAGAACAAAACACTGTGGAATACATTACTGACAAAAAGACTAATAGCTGCGAGACTGAAATGAACTCATCTAAATGTGTACGTTAAAAACAAAGAAGAAAACATCAAGCCAAGTTGTCTGCAATCAAGTGCCATATGACTATGAAGGCTTTCATCACCAAGTAACTGAGCAGATCTGGCATGGCTGAATTAAAATCTGTATGATTTTGGGTCATATGAAACTTGATTAAAGACTACCGTAGCACTACAGAAAGTATTATGTGGAACAAATGTTATAAAATTCTCTAGAATATTTTTTTTTTTTTTTTTAAAGATTTTTCTAAGTTTAGCAATCTAGCTTCTCTTCTTCTGCTTGCATAGAAATTTGCAGGTGAGTTGAGGTATTAGGCCTTGAAGATGTTGAATGTAGTCTTAACACAAGAAACTCACAGTTCACATAACTTAGTGAAATAACTTAGTTAACCTTTCATTCAGCATTGATAACATTTTTAAGTTCTTAGACTAGGTCCAAGTAGGTGATCAGGGGCCAAAATGTGTTCTTAGAGTGGGCCCCAATACTCTATCACGACCACATCCCGATGGCAGTTAGAGGCTGCGATTGTCATTTGGGTCCTGGGGTAAAGGTGTAGATGGGTAGATATCACTTTTGTAGAATAGAACATGTAAATTAATGTACATATGTAAATATGGGTGGGTATAGAGAAAGAGACCGTATCTGGCTTTTATAATTTTGGCATACAGTATGTATGAGATGAAAGACACTGCACCAGTGAGTGACATTTATAATCCATCAATCAAAAACCGGTAAACTCTGTCACACCATTGTGCATATAAGCTGACTTTCTGGTTAAAATCCACATGATATATATTATTTCATATACATCATGTATATATGCAACATTTCAGTGTTTTTCTTTTCTTTTGCAAAACAAACTGTTACAGTTTTCATTACTAATCACAAACTTTTAAAACCTAAGGTACTACACACACATTCACACACAGTAGCCAGACTCCAGTTATGCAATCTCAATAACTGTAAGAAACCACTCCCACATCAACACACACACACACACACACACACACACACATTCAATTTTTATTGTTTAATTAAATAAACCAACCCGTGGCTGTAGAAGATTAGTGGTTGAGATGCCAAAGTCATAGTTGGCTACAGTTTACATCCTCATGGGTTTTCAAGAGTGTACTATAATCATAGAGGTTTTTTAGCTACTCATTTTCATATTTTCTCATTATGTTGTTACGAGGAATATGACAACAACAATGTCTGGAGGACTGGATATTTATTGGTTGCAGCAGTTATGTTTTCCTTTGATCTGTTTTTATCACTATTCTTAATATCATTAGGGTTATTATTACATGTTTTCAAGCTGAAGTGTTGCTGGTAGGCAGGAAGGATACAGAAACATTCATCTCATCAAGTTTGTAGATTGCATTTATAATATTACATTTTTCTGTATGATGTTTTTACTCTTGAAATAAAGAAGAGGTGTATTTTAAATGTCTTGTTTGCTGTTCTTGCTGGTGACATACAGTAATGTGGCGTTTTAGTGTTTGTTTGCTGTTAAATGCAAATATGAACATGTGGTGTACTATAAAGAATCATAAAAGTAGTAGTTTAAACTCCTAAAGCATCGTCAACTATAGCCTATCTTGTTTGTTAGGCAGTACATCCCCCTAGTGGCGGCCTAGTGTTCAATCATCACTTGTTACGTCAATCAAGTGTAGCCAATACCAATGAAATTACCCAGTGGCTCAGCTACACTGCAACTGAGGCTACTCTTACCGCAAATTACAGTATACTTTCCAAACTCGTAACCAATAAGCTGACTTGGCTGGTTTCAAGTACCCAGCTGCCCAGAGGCTGTATGGTCCTAATAATCTAACTAAGAGGGTATCTGCGAAATAACATTAAAGTAAACCATGAACTACATTCAGCCATTATGTAAGAATTAGATTTTATTTGACACTAGATACACAAATGCAATATGATACATGACACAAAATGATAAAAAAAATTTATCACCATCACCATTTTGTCAAAATCTATACAATCAAAACATAATTATTGGTTCCTTCACATTTTGTGACATAAAGTGACACACACACACACACACACACACACACACACACACACACACACACAAAATCCTATTTACAATACTAAGCATAGGCATTCAGTGGCTTATCCTCTGAACTTGGTGACTGTAACACACAAGCTACAAGTGCCCCTCTGAGTTTACCAATGCTTTCTATTAGCGATCATCTCAAATTCCTTTCACTATTCAATATTACTTCAGGCTGTAGCCGACAGCAAGCTACACATGGCCAATTATTTGTTTATGAAAATCTTTATATTCATTTGGAGACAATGACACGGCTGAACTGCTAGCTACTCATATCGTTGTACACACTGACTTATTGACTTTAAATCTTACTAACATAATATTAGCTTTCTGGCTCATACCTGAGCCAAAGGGCTCTATGAGTTGACTGGACTTCCTTCCTTCCTGGACTTATTTCCAGTTGCTAATGTGTATCTAAGGTTAATTTAGTGTTATAACTATGTAATGTTATACTGTTTATAACAACAGTGAACAATGTTTTCATTGCAGAAGATCCTTATGGGAGTTCCTTTTTGCAGTCAAGTAGAATTTGTGTGCTTCCCTGGTTATAATTTCACATTTGCTTCTTCATAGAAGTACTGCGCTTGCTAAACAGACAAATGGAGACATTTAAGATTGAATGCACTGGGTAGATATATGGGGTGTCATATTCACCAGAGGAGGCAATAAGTACAAGAGTTGTCAACACAACATTTTGCATTTTTACCAAGATAGTTTGAAGTATTGAATCAGAGTTTTGTTGTCAAGTGTTGGCTCACACTTGATGGTTTTAAAGTTGACGACTTCACCTTCTTTGTGAGGTTGCTTCGGGCGTCCTGCCCAGCCAGGAAGTAAAGGATGGGGTCCAGACAGCTGTTAGCACTGGCAAGAGGTCGAGTTACCTTGTAAGCCACACTGGAGGCCTCCAGCAAATTACAGCTGATCTGAAGAACACATAAAAAGTGATAAACTGAGCTTTTTAAAGTCATTATAACACATTTATCATTTTTTTAAACAGTGTTTTCTCCTCACCTGTGCTGGGTTGATCTGCTGTAGGTATCTAAAAGAGTAGTAAAGACTCCTGGTGAGGTGGAAAGGGAGGAAGCAGAGCATGAACGCTGCCAGCACAATGATGATCATCTTCACTGACTTCTGCTTGGAACGTTGGGCTGACAGGCCTCCCCTCTCGCCTTCTTCTCCCCCTCCAGACGCCCAGCCAGGCTCTAGAAGCTTCCGCACCATGAGGCCATAGCACACCATCACCACCATGAATGGCAGGGCAAACATGAGAACTGACACAATTGAGCTGTACACCAAGAAGTCATCGAAAAGCTCTGGGCTGGTGGTGTCGTAGCAGGTCCGCTCACCTTTCACATCTCTGGCATAGAAGATAACAGATTTCAACTGAATTATTTAATGGTACTGCTGCCTTGTTTGGCACAGAAAAGACATTGGAGTGATGAAAGAGAGGAAATAAAATGTAAATTCGCTAGCTAGCTGGTTGGTTGTTTATTTGAGTATGTCCCATTAAGCACTCTAAGATAAGATACTTGGCAAAATCGGTGTGCCACAAAAATCAATAGTCCACAGTTTCACTGCACACTTTCAATACAATAACGAGGAATATAAAGTAAAGGAGGAACCAAGGGAAGTGTAGAGAAAGAGAGAAAGGACAATTACACAAATTTAAATCACCTAATTCTTGAGAAGTAGAGGATAGGTGCCTGGCAGAATAAAACACAGGCCCACACTGCCACAGATACCAGCCTGGCTCGACGAGCGCTGAGCCAATAGAGGGAGCGGACTGGATAGCAGATGCCAACAAACCGATGCAGACTGATACAGCACAGGAACAGAATTGAACCTGCCGGAGAGAGATATTTAATATTTTTTTCATATTATATTGAGTATACTTATTTAAATCTGATTATTCAAACCATTTTTGATATGCATTTATTTTTTTTAGAATTTATTCTCTCCGTGGCATGGAAGAGTATGATTACATAGTATTGTAAGTTACAGTTTTGTGTTGTGTCATGTACACTTGTGGCTCATTGTGTTGTCTTAGGTTAGATCATATTACATGGATGGTTATGATGTTGTCATGAGACCATTACAATTGCCATGAATATTTTCCTTGATCTCAACTATAGTGGCACAATTTAGGGGTCATAATTAAAAAGTTTTATTACACCATCAAATAATTTTATAATGGTGTCATGAATAATTTCTTTAACCTCAAATTCATTGGTAGAATTTGGACAAAGCTCTTTTGCTTGTTGTGTAAGCTCCAGCAGCTATAGAGCCCATCACATGGGGAACAGGTCAAACAGGCCTTGTATCCCCCAGGTGAGTGTTGAAAATCTATTACCATAGTCAAGAGACAACTGACTGTGTTGATGACTGTTGTGACATCATTTGCATGTCTAAAGTAACAGCTACAGTTAACAGCAGTTAGTTACTTAAACAACAAGTAAATTTATCTGTCCTTAAGAAAACTGAAACTTCAGCAGCCAAATTAGAGGGAAACGAGAAAATATTTTCTTTATAAAATATGGCATTGCGATACGATTTAATGACATCTACATGAAAAGTCCAAATTCTACCGCTGTAGTTGAGATCAAGGAAATATTCATGACTATCCCAAACTGTTACCTACCATATAAATTGGCATAGAACAGGAAGCGTATGACCTTGCAGAATGGTTCACTGAAGGGCCAGTCGTTCTCGTCTGCGTAGTAATAGATGAGGAAGGGCAGTGTCAGGACGTAGAGAGTGTCACACATCGTCAGGTTGAACATGTAGATAGTGGAGGGCTTCCAGCGCTTCGTGCGGAACACAATCACATACAACGCTGTAGCATTCAGTGCCAGGCCAATTAAAAAAACCAGTGCATAGCTGACAGGAAGGAGAATATATTTAAAATCTTCATTAAATTTACAGTAATATCCACTGCCATTGCTTGGGATGGTATTGTTGTAATAGGTGGTCATCTTGGTAGTGAGAACACCTGAGAAAGTACAAAAGAAAGGATTATGATTATGTTGCATTTGAATCTAGAGGTAGTTCTCAATCATACACTAAAAAATAGACAGTGTAATCATGCAAAAGTGACATCAACCTAGATTACATTTTTAAAAAGCCCCAAGCCTTTCACTTTGGCATCATTGTATAAGTATAATTCATTCATTTTGACAGCAACAGCTGAAAAGTGACAAGATATGGGCAATACAGAGAGAAGGGACAACATGCACAAAGGTCTGTGAGCTGCTGTAGTAGGAACACAGCCTCACCCGTTTCAGAGAAGGTAATTTAGTTAATGAAAGAAGAACTGTTAGAGACAGAGAAAGGGGAGAGCAAATGTGCAAATATAGAAATGTGTGTGTTTTGTGGCTAAAATACAGTGAGTGTATGTCTGTATGTATGTTTAACTAATGTAGTCTTCCACTGCCTGGCCAAACAGGTTTACAAAATTATGACATGACACCTTGTCTCTGCAGATTACTACTCACTCTAACTAAGCCTAACTGCTTCAACTACTTTCTCCTCGCCCAAAAGAAAAATACTCTCACTATTTTAGTACACCTGACGAGCAGAAAATTCAAACAAAAGACAAAACAAAAGTGGCAGCTATCGACTTTAAATGCAGAAGCATGTTGAAATTTTCCAAACAGATGAATAACTGTTTAACTCAAACCAGACCTTGTTTTGAGACCTTTCCTTCTGCTTTACTCACTGGCGTGCATGCTCCGTTTTTGCCCCATTTAACTTCAGTCCATTTTACAAATCTGTGTTTCAACTCAAGGTCAAATGAGTTAGATAAACACCTGTGATGCTATGTGGCACCTTAAAAACTTGCATGCAAATTAAGACACTGCATGCTGGACTTACTTGTTTTTCAGTTGACGGATGAGTTAACATTGTTTGCTTGCACGCTCTGTACCCTTCACTCTACCCTTTTTTCTCTTCAAAACAGCTGAGGGTTAAATTTAACAGATAACAGACCTGAGAGAGAGAGGGAGAGAGAGAGAGACAGAAACAGAGAGAGAGAGAGCAGCCCCTTTTAAGCCCCCAAATTCTTCTGACCTGCTGTGTGCATGCCATACCAAAGTGAGCACAACTTACTATTGCTGAGGAAAAAATGTCCACATTATGTCCCAGAAAAGATATGAAAGCCTTGTTCCCTATAGACAAAACCCATAAAATGTATGAATTTACTTACACTGTATGAATGCTATTGACTTTCAAAGACTGTCCTGCATCGTACTGTTTCCTTAGTCTCACTGTGATTCTGAATGTGCTGTTTGGCTGAGTGAGTACCTAAGATACTTGCGGGGGTGTGTACCTGTCTTACAAGCTGTAGCATGCATACAATACGTCAGTAGTTGGGCCTGAGGCTCTTTTTTCCTGTTAAGTCTTGACCTTTCACCACCATAAAGTTGTTTTACTTAAACATTATTTACATTTACATATGTTATTCACAGTTTTTTTTTCAGAGACATTATTTTAAAATTTTGTAGGTAGTTTTTACTCGGACTAATGCCTAAATACAAAGAACATCAATTTTAAAACACCATTACCTGTGACTTCTGTACAATGAACTAATAAACTAAGCTCCTTTTTGTACTTTTAGTTGAAGTACTTGATTGTTTTTTACTGTAAAATGCCTTACCTTAGTATGGTCAAAGAATATAGATGCTTCTAAGCCAAATCATAACTCATAATTCAAAAGCATCCTGGCAGGATTCTAACAAATACAATATGATCCAACAATGACTGTCAGCCATTTTCTTCTGTGCCACTGGCAGAAAGTTATATGTGTATGGTTTCTCTGGATGCCAGTGTGTCTAGGTGTGTGTGCATGTGTTTGTTAGTTTGAGCGTTATACTGAGAGGAAAGGTGAGAAAAAGTACTTAATGTCTTACCTGCTCCAGAAACTCTGTGTATTAATGATTATACAGCCCTTAACCTTAACTTTGGCCATGGCACGTAGGAGGTGTGAAGTAAAATACTTGCCCTTCCAGTTTTTTTGTTTTTGTCTTTTCTTCTGTCTACCCCGGGAGTCATAGTATTTCCACTCTTGTCTCTTTTGTGACACATTTTTACTCTGAAACTTGCCAACCGTATAACAGTAGTTTACAGTAGTCTGTAGTTTGGCATTAGTGGCACAAGCAATATGTGCAGAAGTATTTCTGGGCAACAATAAAACTGACTGCATTCATTCCCCATAGTAACAAGTCTTAACCTTGATTTCCACTATATATCTGTTTACATCTATGCACTGCAACCTTATATCTCATCCAACAACCAATATTTAATTTAAACCATGAGCAACCACGCCACACACAAACATACACATGCAGGCTATACAAATGCATGCAGAGGCTTTATCAAACCAGCTGCCTCGGGTGCCAACTCATTACAAGGGTTTCAGACACCCTCCATTGTTATGTATTTCTTTAATTGTTCACTCAGCACCATGAACCCGATGACCCTATCCTGTCTTCTCCTTGATATATCCTAGATTTTTAAATAACGTTATGAAATGCATGTTTATATAAATCGATTTTTATTTTGATGTGTATGATATATCACCATTTCAGATGGATTAAGATGACCGTTTTTTTTCAAATTTATTATTATTTACAACCCAAGCGTCTAAAATGTGTTAAGATTGCTTATGTTTCTTTCTTTCTATCAGCTCTCCTTTAAAAAAAAAATGTTTTTTGTCCTGAGTTCCTGATCGATTTTTCCTTGATCGACTGCGGTTTCTTGTTGCTATGCAGGTCTGCAGGACGCAGCCTCCTGTCAGTGTCAGGCTTTTCTCCTTGAGAGCAGCTCGGGAAAAAAAAATACAACAAGAAACACTGATGCTCAGTGAACAAACTGTCTCGTTTTTTAGTTATCGTGCTCCTTGACCACTTATTTGATATGAAACACCCTTTGCACAAGTGTTAATCGAGGTTACTGTCAACGCCGGGCGAGAAAAGGCAGAACAAGAGAAAGGATGTCTCTCTGCTCCCGGTGTTTTTCATCACACACCGGGTGCTACTACCTTCTACGCCCGCATAGGGGAGCCGTTGAGCTGGGTTGCTGTAGGGGTTCCCCGTTAATACCCCCCATCCCTTCCCTGTGCTTTTTCCTCCCCGCCTGTCTGCTCTCCTGCTTCACAACACAGTACAGTACACACTAGTCCTCTAGTAGTGGCAGTAACCAACACAAGTGTGTGCCGCCTCTCCTCGTAGCTTCAGTTTCTGCTCTGTATAAACCAGCCATTTATCATCAATCATGGCCGCCGGAGTACAAATTTAACTCCCGTCTTTTCCTCCCTGTCGTCTGGAGGGGAGGATTTTTTTTTGTTTGTTTGTTTGTTTGAGGAAGACAAAATATTAGTCCCACACTGATTTGGATTTCCTCTTGGAATTACAATACATCTCACAAGGGAAATACCATTCATGTCAATACTTCAAAATGCAGCCGCCGCCGAGGAAGGTGAGTGATTTCCAGGGTCCGTTATGTTTTTAGCTGGGGCTGTACAGACAATGACATACAGATAACAGTAATAGTAAGCTGTGGATATTGTTCCTTACACACACACACACAAAGCTTCTGGTGCCGCAGGCTTAAGAAAAAAAAAAAAATATATATATATATATGTATATAAATATAAGAAGACCTTTGCTAGCCAACATTAGCAGCGTTTGCTAGCTCGGTAAGTGTGTAACCTAGTAACATTAACGTGCTTCTGTGCAACCGTTACAGCGCGAGCCGTCAAACGTCAAATAACGTTAGCTTAGACAGCGCTAGGTGGGCTAACATGAGACGTTTTATACAAAGCAACACACCATGTTAAGTGAGAGAATATCATATTTTACTTGTCTTTTTAATACGTCTTGTAGTGGCAATAACTTTAAATGAAAAACATTTAACTTATGTCAGCTGGAAACGTTACTGTAATTAATACAGCGTCCCGTTTAACGTCAGTGTTGTGCTATTTTAGCTCATTTGTACGTCGTCAAATTGTGACAGCACAACAAAAGCTGTCCACGTTGTGATGCTTTTTTATCTATAAAGGGAAGACCTTCAGTCTGTCCAGGGTCATTTCATCAAAGCCTGAGCTGACAAAAGCTAAACACACACGCATACACACTGAGGAGGAGGAGACATTATGCTGGCAGAGCCATGTCTGATACTGAGTTATTGATTGTGTATGTGCTGAGGAGTGACCACAGTCCCCTATATAGCTTGGTACCCAGTGTGTGTGTGCGTGAGAGAGAGAGGGTGTGTTGAAGTTGCTTTCTATGAGTGTGTGTGTGTGTTGTCCTGAAATAGATGCATGAGAGCCAATTACCCTACTGTGAACCTCTGCACAGTTTTCTCTTAATTACCACATATTCCCCCAGTGCAATTTATGCTCTGAGTTTCTACTCACAGACTGGCCTTGAACATGTCATATCATGTCTAAAAAACACACACACACACACTTGAACAGGTCCTTTCATCACCGAGACTGTAAGTCTCTCTATACAGTTGTCTTGTTCCACGGTGTGTGATCAAGTGCCCCATTACGGCTATATTAATTTTTTAAGAACTCATTTGTCAGCCGTCAGTTCTTTTTCCCATTCACTTTGCTGCGCAAATACTTCCCACGAATAAAAGAGAATCTGCAAGATACTGACGTGTTAGCCCCTGCCAATGTGGCTGGCACACAGTACACTCAAAATCCACAGCACCACAGCCAGAGTGTATCAGTGTTTGGCTGTTTGATACTAATAATTTCTCTCCCAGTGTGACATACTGCCCCGTAAGTGTTTTGTCTGTGTCTCAGCACATCTGCTTACAGGCTGAGCTCGTTTCACTCTCGTATATTAGTTTTATGTGGCTTCAATTAAAGATGGCTGCTAATGAGGATGAAATTGAATTGAATTGCTCCATTATCTATCTATCTATCTATCTATCTATCTATCTATCTATCTATCTATCTATCTATCTATCTATCTATCTATCTATCTATCTTGAGAGGCATTATAGCCATTTTTTGTGAAGCTGTTGATTGTTGATCACATTTTGTGGTATTCCTATTAAGCCTGGACAATACATCTAAGATATCAAACTACTGACTTTATAAAAGTCTTACTATACAAAATGTACTAATTTCTCACCTAAGCATCTAAGAAGAAGTGCTTTATTTATGTCTTTAACTGACAATAGTTACACAACCAATGGCATCTTGCCAGAAGTTCAACCACCAGTATTATAACTGGTTATGTTGTAATTAAACAGAACATGGTTTATCAGAAGCAAAAAAACACAAGTTATCTTGTGTTGTGGCAGTGTCACATCCATGTGTCGATGTTTGGGTTACATAACAGCACCCACTTTCTTAGTGCGCAGACCTACCTGCTTCATCGGCTACCACTACACCAGCTGAGCCCTTTCCCTTTTAAACATAACCTTTAATATACTGCATATCTCTTTCACTTCATAATTAACGTCTCCACATCCCATCCTTTACCACTGACACTCTTCTTCTCACTGACTCTCTGAGTCTCGCCATCTTATGGTCCGACTCTCCCCTTTCTCATTTTGTCTCCCCATCTCCCTGTCACCCTTCGTCCTTCCCCTTCACGCCCTCTCTCTCTCTCTCTCTCTCTCTCTCTCTCTCTCTCTCTCTCCTGTGGTCTCCGATGAGTGATAGAAGGTAAAATCAAGTGAAGTCATTTTGCCCTGATAATGTAATGAACCACTCCCTCCTTATCTTCAAAGACACAGCACATGAAAGCAAAGAAGGAGCTCTGCAGTGTGTGTTGGTGTGTTGCTTGTGTGTGTGTGTGTGTGTGTGTGTGTGTGTGTGTGCCAGTGTAGTGTGTGTTATGTTGTTGATTGTTTTGTCTAGAACAGTCATGAATTTGCCCACTGTTACTCTGGTGAATAGCTGATGGAATTCACCCGACAATACACAATGACCCTCACACTGACTCTGTATGTGTTGGCAGGAGTGTGTGTGCTTGTTTGTGTGCATATTAAGAGTGAGATCACTGTCTGTTTTTTTACACAAGGCTGTGTGAATAAGTGCAGGTTATAGCTCTTGGTCTGACTGCCTAAATTAATGTGTATATATAAGGACACAATTAACATCTTTCACAAAAGCACAAGGAGCCTGTCGGTTCATAAATTATGTTAAAGTGTCTTCAGTCACCTGCAAAAAGCCTCCTCCTCCAGCCTCTCCAGAAGTCTGACAAAACCCGGACATTGATTGTTACATTGATGGATTACTGATGGGAGAGTGTGTGTGTGTGTGTGTGTGTTCCTTTCAGGTGACTCTAGAGCTGAGCGCACTGACTGATTGGCAGATACAGTGATAGATGGGGTTAAATTGTGACTGTGTGTCTGCATGTAGGTCACAGTGACTCAGGAGATGAATTATTTGACACTAATTTACCAAAAGAACATTCAGAATGTGAGTTGTAGCCCTTTTTTACGTCTCACAAAGTGTCTTTATCTCCATGAACTCCATTACGACAGACAATGAAAGAAATCACAACAGAACAGTGATTTTTCACCTCATCATTGCACATGATGAAAACAGTGAATGTACTTAATGTTTTACTCACAACATTACTTACATCCAGGGAACTTTGGGGGCTAAAAATAAAGTCTAGCCGTGCTAAAACCAGTCATTATATCTGTGGATCGGTACCCTAATATTGGTAATATTGTTAATAGAGCTGAAACAGTTTGGCACTGATTGATAAGTCGATCAACAGAATCAATCAATAACAATTCTATTAATCAATTCATTGTTAATCAGGCAAAAAAAAAGTCATCTTCTACCTTCTCAAATGTGAGGATTTACCACTTTTCTGTGCCGCATATCATTTTAAATGGAATATATTTTTGACTTTTTGCCATTTAAAGATCTCACCATGCGCTTCCCAGAAGTCTGGAGTTCAAGGTTATTATTTTTTAACATTTCAAAGAGGCTTTTCATGAGGAAAATAAGTGTCAGTCACAGTCCGACTGGACAATGCTGCCGTGTTTGACTTTTGGTGATTTCATGCAACATTTAATCAAGTGGTGGGTGATATGGCCACTGAGGAACAAAAATCATTATTAATTATTAATGGGTATATGACTTTGAAGTAGGTGGAGCATTCATGGTTTACTGAACTCTTTTACAACCAGGAATAGAGTATCAATAAGGAAGGATAAAAGTTGTAGAGTTGGGTTTTTGGGTAGGTGATTATGAGAAATGAAATAAATAACACACATGCACAGACAGATGAATAAATGACAAATCTTTTACTCGACGTGTCTTTTTATTTCCTCCAGGTCAAAGTGACACAGGAGCTGAAAAACACACACACAGAGCAGATGACAAGACTGCACTTTAAACACCAGACTGAATGTGACCTGCTGGAAGACATGAGGTATGGACACACATCTGCATCACATGCATGTACTCAACAGTTCTCATCCATTTGCAAAAGAACCGAGGAATACACCCGCCAGCTGCCAGATGATTTTTGATCTAGTCATCGCTGCTGTCTGTGACGTCCACGCCATGCACACATGGACACAGCCATGTGCACGAAAAGAAGGAAACAGCTCATGAGGGAGGGAGGAGTGGCATGGGAAAGAAAAAAGAGGAGGAGTATTGTCATATTCCAGTTTTTTGAGGAGGACAAAGGGTCGGGAAAATGACGAAGGAATTTCCTGCTGCCCTCTTCCTGCTCTCCGACTCTGTTTCTTTCTTCCCCTCTTTCTTCTTCTCTCTCTTCAATATCATTCTATATCTGTCTCTGTCATCTTTTCCTTCTCCCTCGGCTGCATTTTTCCCCTCCTGTTTCTTTTGCTCTGACAATCTTTTCGTCTGTCTTCATATCTCTCTTTTTCATTTTGGCTCAGCTCTGTTTACTCATGACGTGTGTGAGTCTGGCAGCTTTCCCTTTTGGATTTGGCACTGGGAGGAAACCCTGGTTCCTTCACATGCTCTCATTTTCTGTGTTGACTAAGCATCGATTATTTATGACAGCAAACTCTCTAATTCTGCTTCTCTGCCTCCATCCCTGTCTTTTCCTTTCTTTCTCATTTTCACACTTTCTCTACCTCCTCTCTCTCTCTCTCTCTGACACTTCCCTCTCATTCCTCTCTCCTTCTCCCACTTTCACTCTTGGGGGCAGCTCCAGCTGTTTGAGAACAGATTGCCTTGTTGCTGCTGGGTTTTGGAGAGTGAACAAGGCCTTGGTCTCACTTGTGGGAGAGAGGGAGAGCCAGTTTAGCATATGCAACCACAATGTGTTAGTTCTTTCAGTCAGTGAGGGATGGAGCCTACATGCCACTGGGTAAAGATCTTCAAATTGGCTTTGTCATCTTCATGGTTGAAAGATACTTCCTGCAGTGGTTTCTCAGTAAGTTCCTCTAGCCAGTAATGTTTTGTAGTTATTTCTGATAACACATTCTCATGGTGGTAAAATTAGGAGTGATTATGGAGACCGCTTTTTTATTGGGAGGACTAGACTCAAGCTCTTGTAGCAACAAGCTTTGTTGATGGGTCTTTGAGCAAGACACTGAGGTGCCACTATTTTTTCTGTCTGTGATGTGGCACCGATGACTTTGTTGTAGAGATGGATGTTTTTGTAAGATGGTCAGAAAACGTCAGAAGGGTTAGGGTTGTAAAAATTCACATCAGAAGCAAGATGGCCATTCAGTACTGTTTTTGACCTGTTACTGTTAACCAGCTGTTTTTTTTCTTGTTCTTGTGGACATGTGTCTAAATATTTAAAGTAATCTGGTTGTGCTGGTAGCTCACCTGGTAAAGCATGTGCCTGATGCACTAAGGCTGCAGTGCTCTGGGTTCGATACCTCTTGTAACAAATGCGTCCTTAGCTGACCTGGCTGTTAATGCAGCAGGGATTTCCAGCGGAAGTAGCAATTATTGACCTGTCCCCATCCAGGGTCAGTATGCCGAATTGAAAACTGCAATGATGCCTGCAGACGTTCGATATGTGGACTACAGTAGGAAGCCAGCCAGTTGGCTAAGAGAGGGTCATTTACAGTAATGCTAATTAATGAAAAGTCTGTAAAAAGACACTTTTGATGGATTCTTAGATAGACTCTTGTTTAGACTTGTAGACTAACCTGACCTAACTATTGCTAAGATGCTAATGTCATATCAACTGAACAGGCTCTAAAATTATTTCTCTTTAAATACCGGAACCCTACAAGGAAGGTGTGGTTATATAGCCTAATGAAAGACATCTATGGATGACAAACACATTTTTCTTTGTCAAGATTTGAACTCTTAAATCTCAAAATCTGCTTGAAAGTTATTTTACCCTAATTAATCCACAGGCTGGCTTTAATCATTGTCAAAGGAATGTCCTGCTGCCCTGTTGCAAGCTATAGTACATTCCACCTATATACCAAATGTAAAGGGTAAAGACAGAGAAACAAAGAATGAAAGAGAGAGAAAGGGCCGTGTCTTTAATCTTCTGGGACTGCATTTTAGTTGGGCTAGTCTTAGGAGAGAGCGAGGAGATGACGAAGTGGTGGACTCGGGGAGTCAACTTGTGTCCTCAATCCAGCTAAATCCCCAATACCCTTATGTCTGCCTCAACATCTACACACACACATCACCCAGTGCAAACCTTAAAAATAGCAAAGTCTCATTCACCTCATACACATTTGGCAGCACTGCTCTAGCTGTCAAACACACACCCGTCTGAGCTGAATAAGGACATAGGCCGTGACATATTTTCAATATTGTAGTTGTGTTGGTTTTATATGTCGATTTTGATCAGTGAAGGACATCACCATAAAACTACAGTGCCATGATGATGGTCTTTTTGCAAAGGGCAAGCATGCTCTGCCCTGCAGCCCTGCATTCAAAATCTGTTCCCATGATTAGCAAGATATGGTGTAGCTTACGTCATGATACCCCTCTGTGAAGATGGTATTTGTTTTGTTGTGATGTATAGTTTTCAGTGTCACAATTTACAAAGAGCACCATCACTTGTGGAGAAACAAAGTATGAAAGTGATGTTTGTTTTATGGCTGGTGCCTAAACTGAACTGGACCAGACGTGTGGGCGCTGATGTAATTTAGAAATTAACCCCCCACGTCTGTGTTTTGTGCAGCACATTTGCATGGGACAAATGAAATTTGTTTCACTCAGATTTATTGACCAAATCCTAGGAATTATCTGCAGATATCATTAAAACCTAATGGGTCTACATGCTGAGTAGCTAGATGAGCCTCCCCAGTTTGAATCCAAAATGCTATCAGAGTCCTCATTAATGCATTTCACTGCAGCCTCCATAATTTAGGAAGGGGAGGAACAGCAAATCAAGAACTGATTGTGAAAAAAACCCAAATTTATGCAATGCTGATTCACACCCTCCTAATATAATTAGGTGGCCTTTGTATTTTTGTGAAATGACTCCACAGACAACCTCTGTTATTTATGCAAAATCACAGAAGGACCTCAGGTAATACTAGACCCGAGGGGATAAGATGACAAAGAAGATGACAGGGTAATTTCTAGGCAAAGGTGATTCTTCAACCATGGCCTACTTAAACTTTATTTATTTATATTTAACATATATTTAAATTTGTCATATCCTAAGCCGATAGCTGAGACACCATTTCCCTACTGTGCCTTAAGAAAGCAGCAGCTATGGCCTATATAATCTTAAACTGCATGACTGAAACGATAACAGTGATGTACTGTTTAAACATGTTTTTGTTTAAATAAAAAGGGTCTTGTAGATATGAGACTGTCAGATAATAGATATTGCAAATGAAAATCAAACCAAATCATAAAACATGCAAAATAACTTGTTTACAGTGTTTGGTACACAGAAATACTAGAATAATACTGTCCTTAAAATTTAATGTAGAGTAATAGTCCTGCAAAGAATCTTACCTTCATGATGCTTATATTATTCTCTGTTTACTGAGCCTGTCAGGGAGTTGATTCAATTGTGTCACCATTTCAGAGGCTGCTGTTTGTGGTGCTGTTATATCGGAGCTGCATTATGCTGGAAGGATTTTCTAATATTTCTAATATTTTATCCAGGGGAAAAGCAAAAGCATTTTCAGGATTTGTATAATGGAAAAGACTATGCTCAGTTAACTTCAGTCTGGCAACAGATACAATTTCCCTCTGATTAATTAACCGTGGCAGAGCACTAAGCAGTCAGTCAGTGCTGAAGCTTGATTCAGAGACAGATTTCAAGTGCTCTGCTTCAAATGATCCTGAATTGTGACAAAAGTGACATCCACCAGCTTTCAGATCAGCACAATAATTTGCTACGATGCCTGAGAGGGAACGGTATCTGGTATATCTCGGACAGCTCCTGTTTCCATTTCTGATTTTGTCACAACACAGTGATGTGTTGTGTTTTGATACTGGAATTATCTTTTCCCTCCTTGTGTACCGTGTACCACATGAAAGTCAAAGCACAGGGTTGGTTGCGGAGTGTCTTAGAAACAGGATGTCTTGTTAACAAACTACTCTGCACGATTCAAACCCTAATTTTAGGCCTGATTTAACCCTAACAACTGATTTTTTTTTCAAGGCCATGGAGAGTTTGTGTAAAATAGAAATAGAAAATCTAAACATGTCTCTTTAGTTTCCCTCCACACCATCAGGGCTTTACTAATTACAGAGCAGCGTTTTCTCAGGCTTTTGCATAGAAACAGAAGAGAAGTGGTGGGATAGGTTTAAAGAAAGCTAATGCATTCAACACTACCACACAGCCTCTTAAAGAATTCTCAGATTGAATCCCTAACATTCATTTCAATCTCTGTATCACTCTGAAATGAAATCAAATGTTTTTGTCCAGATGCCTGCTTGGTATGGAGTGGAAAAAACTGCAGCGAATCTGTTCTATTATGTGTTGTGGTGATCACGCAGTGTGAAAACATGACCACCCTCCTCCGCCTCTGTCTCTGTCTGTGACTCATGTTGCTTATCCTGTTGTCACTGATCTCATGCTGCGTCCTGTAAACCATTGATCTCAGCTGTTTTCCCACGTTTGATCATTCCCTCTCTCTGCCTTTATATACACACACACACACACACACACAGTACATACACTTAGTGTCCTCTCCACTCTCAAGCACTTAAGTATTTCCTGTCATACACACACTCATCTGGGCATTTTCTTTCTCCCTTTCGTCTTCACGCACAGCTGATGCTGACACTGCTTTTTGACCCATGCACCATGCAAACACACACACACACGGGACGGGCAGACAGAGTAAGTGGGGCTAGAATGAAGGATGCAGGAGTGGATAAGGAGGAAGCAGAGAAGGCAGAAGAGGTAGGGATAAGAGTGGAGAATGGAGACTTCAAAGCAGAGGTGGAGGGAGGGTATGGAGAGGTTTTAAGGATAAATAGAAATAGACTGTGGGCAGAAAAAATAAAGGGAACGAGGAAAGCAAGTGTAAAGACAACAGTAGAAGTACAGTATATTCAACAGGTATTGTACTTGAATCTAAATAACCATTCAGTACTTAACCAGAAAGGTCTGCTCTGCTTATTTTCATTCATACAAACATGCATAGTCTGTGAGAGATATTTCTAGCTGGTAATTGGGTGTCCATACTTATGAGGTCTCTGCTGCGGAGTGTAACCATGGTTGCATGAAAAGCCTAGACATGTCCACAGATCCCAGTGCGGATGTGTGTTTGTCGGTGTGTCTATGTGTGTAATGGTGTTGACTTCTGTGTTCCATAAGCCCTCAACTTGTACACGACTGTATTGCACTACTCTACCAAAGCAGGATATGTCAGAAAGACAGCAGTCATACTTGCATATGTGTCTATAGATGAAAGAAAGTGAATTTATCATTTTAAATATGCTCAAATTGATTGGTTTCCTTTAGCTACTCATATCAGCTACTGAAAATGAGTCACCTCAGTTCAAGTATTGTGACTGAGTTACTATGTTTTACAATTTCTTTTGCGTGCTCCATTGTACTGATGAAATTCAGTTTGGTTGGCAAAAGTTTCTAAAGGAAAAAGCTGTTACGCAATAGGCACCCCGTCAAACAGGAGATCCTGGTTTTGAGTCCCAGCAGTGCTTTTTCTGTACTTTATTTACAATTCCCGCAAATATATCCTCAATCATTTGCTTGTTTTAACATGCTTTTCTTGTTTTATATTACTGTACACTGAATATGCTCGGGTTTTGTTTCAACACATAAGTAATTTGAATATTGCTCTCTATATGGATACCTTCGGGCACTGTAGGGAGCTGTTGCCTAGTTAGTAAAAGTGTCTGTAGTAAACAGGAAAGCCTGGGTTTGAACCCTAGCAGTGCCTTTTCCTACAGTGAAACTTATGTTAGATATTTAATGGTATAAAACAACTGATAAACTGTATAGTTAATAGAGATTTGGATGAATTTTGAGCAGATTATTTCCTGTGAATATCCCTGTGAGTTTTTCTGATATTTTCAGGAACTTTTTATACAATATATTGTTTATTTTTTTCATTTTTAATAATCACACATCAGTTATTTTTTCTGACAAATTCTTTAAAGTTTTATTCAAGAACGGCGGCGGGCAGCACAGCATTATAGGCAGACTGCAGAATTCACTTTTTCTGTCCGCTGGTCAAATGGCTATAGTGACTGTTCAAATTTGTCAGCCACTTGCATATGTTACTAGCATTTGGCTGGTGGCAGGCGCCATTTTTGTGCCCTGGTTATAGGACGTGAGTTAAGAGGAACAATTACAATATTTCAATGTAAGTGTGAAGGCATATAGACTCTTGGACCTATTATGCAAAGATCCTAGTGCAGGAGTTGTCAGTCAAATTACAATCACATGGACTGAAAGAAAAAAGAAATTTCTTTTTTCCATGTTCCTCTCAGAAAACCATGTGCTTGGTTTATTACTTCTAGACCTTTACAAGTATTGCTTCACATTGCTTCTCTTATCTCTAGGCCTTGGCAAAAACATTTGCCTAAATCCAGAAAATGTCAGTTTTCATCACTGTGAAGGGCAGCAAATTCTCATTGAACCACTTTGAACCACATTGACCATTGAAATTTCTCTAAGATTTTGTATGGTTCTACCAACTACAGTGTGGCTTCAGGTAAGACAAATAAAGCTGCTTGGTTAAGGCTAGTGAAAGATCATGGTCAAAGCAACTGAACTGCATAATTAAAGTTTGGCTGGTGAAATATTCACCAAAGATGAAATACTTCCTGTGTAGACAGGCTGAGGAGAAGAACAATATGTACCAATATAACTGACTAAATATACCTGCTGCAGTCAAGTGAGAATCAAGCTTGTGACCGGACGTTTGACGGTTCAATCCCCTGGACTGGCAGGATAAATCTGTGTAGGAAAAGTGAAAAAGCAGCACCTGTCCATCCCTTATTACCACCGCTGTTGTGCCCTTAAGCAAGGCCCTTAATCCCAACTGCTCCACTGGAGCTGCTCATTGGCCAGCAGATCAGACTGTGATTGTGCTGGACAGTTTCCAGACTGCATGAATGTGTGACTGCATGAATGAAGGACAGCAGTGCTCTCAGTGAGACTACCCTGTATAAATAAAGGTGAAAATAACCAAGGATTTTTCCTAGCTGTCACATGTGTCCATACTTTTATTAGTATAATAAGGGAACCAATGACAGATTTTACAACAGATCCAGTGGTCAGTGGTGAGTTTCAGTGTGTTACTTTGTCATTACTCAGCATGTACTGTTTGTTAGTTGGTTATAGTTCCTGTCTAGCAAACAGGAGATTGTGAGTTTAAATGCCATCAGTGCCTTTAACACTAGCTTGCCAATTGTGTCATGATAAAAGATTACTGTAAACATAAAAAATGTCACCTTTGTGTAGGAGAACAAAACTCAAAGTCATGGGAACTAAGATCAATTTTCTCACCAATCAGAGGTCTGCAGTGTTTTCATTTCATCTTTAGTATCAGCTTAACTTGCTTGAAAAAGGTACCATGTACTCAGTACTATCCACAACGTTTGCTGATGGAAAACCAAAAAACGATTGGTTCTAATCATGTTGAGTTAAGTCGGGCCACGCAATGGAAATGAGACATTAGGCAACCAATGAATCTTCCTGAAGGTGTTGCATGGTTGCTGTTCCAGTTCCTCATGTGTGCTAACTACAGTGTGACTTTAGATATGTTGAGGGCTGGCAACTTAAAACACTTAAATGCCTCTCGTACTGTCATGTGGAAGTGAGGGGATTTTTTTTTCCCTCGATGCATTGCAGCTGTCACACTGATTCAATTAGAGATTGGAGTCTACTGAACCTTCAATGGGGGAATTACATCTCACACAATCATTTCATCTGTCACACATGCCCAGACTTTTATGCACACCATAAGGGAACTAAGAATATTTGTTACAACACAATCCAATGGTCAGTGGCGGTGACAAAATTTGACCCAGGGGGTGTCTACGAACATATGATTTATGAAGCGCATTTGTGGGTGTAAATGCAGTCAGTATAACAACAGGATTTACATATTTTAAAACTTTTTGCTAGAAGACCTTCGCAAAGAATACCTTCTTGAAGGAATATAGCTCACATCTGATTGACTGTCCTAAAAGCTTTTAAATATTTTTTTGACTGTTCCATACTTTCAGTCTTTTTCTCCTCTTATATCGTCTCATAATAGACTTATTCACATGTTGTAGTGTAGGCTTATGATGTTGTGACACCGCACCTTCGTGTTAACTAATAAATACTACTAAAACTCTCTCGATCTCAAGCTCCAAAATTTGTATTATGTTGGACAATATTCACTTATTTATTTATTTATTTATTTTTGATGCGTCTGGCACATAAAAAGGACGTAAGGAAACAAGAGATCCTGGGTTCAAATACCAGTAGTGCCAGAAGTCAGAACAAGTTTCATTTCAGATAGACATAAGATAAGTAGCCAAGTACTCTTACTTTGAAAGTATTTGTAATATTGCCATGGTAGACTCAAAGGGAGCTAGGGTGATTTCACTTATCAAGCAAAAATGCCAAACATTTGCTGGATCCAACTTCTTAATAGTGAGGATTTGCTGCTTTATTTGTTTAATACCAAAATCAAATAGGATCCTTGAAAAAATCCTTGGATTTTGGAATGTGTTGTTCCAATAAATAAATAATTAAAATATGTCACCTTGGTCTCAAAGAAAATATGACAGCCAGTTTTCATTTTCGTTGAATAAATGATGATTTTATTCACCAAAAATTGACAGACAGAAAAAAATAGAAAAATAGGAGCCCTTAATGTGATATTTTAATGATAATCCATGTTCTATATCATTTTCCAGATTTCTCATTTATTGAAGTCAAAATAAACATTGCTCTCTGTGATGGTGCTATAGGGCACTATTTTAGACTGTATAAAGATAAATAGACGTATTCTCTGTGATGTCACCCACAGAGCCGTTCTGAAGCTCACTGTGGTTGGCTCTGGCTGTCACCATCTTGGCAGTGCTGGTGGTGCCCTCAATTATGTATAACTTTAAGCCGTAATATTATTTAAATGGTTGAGTTGTATAACAATGGGTTGGCACTGAGACCTTTATGTGTGGAGTTTGCGTGTTCCCCCTCTCTGGGTACTCTAACTTCTTCCCACCAACAAGTCCAAACATATGCAGGTTAATAGGTTAATTAGTGACTCTAAATTGCCCATAGTGTGTTGGCCTTGTGATGAAGTGCGGCTTGTTCAGGGTGTACCTAGCCTCCTGCCCAGTGTCAGCTTGGATTGGCTCTAGTCCCCCGCAACTCTGATAAGGATAAGCGGTGATGAAAAATGGGTGGATGGGGTTATATAAAACTTGACCTCTCCCCGTACAGTTGTCGTGAATGGGAAAAGTAACTAAATATAGCCGGATTTGTCAGATTGTTTGTAACCTAGAACCATCTGGGAAAATTTGATTGAAGGAGGTTTCCTTATGGGCCCACAGGGCGCTGTGGCTTAGTTGGTTAAAGCGCCTGTCTAGTAAACAGGAGATCCTGGGTTCGAATCCCAGCAGTGCCTTTACTACAATCCAGTGCAGTTGTACTTGCAGAGATTGTGTATAAATAGGATCTTCTTGTAGGAAGGTACATTAATGTCTGTGTGCATAATATGAGTTGTTGATTGAGATTAATTCTAAGTTATCTTAAATATGAATATGTAACATCAATGCGTTCTTTTATGACTTTATTTCCTTAAACGGTTAAAACTTTAACATTCAGTATCTACACTATTTAAACTAGACCAGTTGGCATACTAACAATAACAATAAATGCTTTTAAAATGAAGTTAAATCAAAGTAAAATATTTTCCCAGATTTGTAATGTATTGAGGTTGCCTGTGCAAATGCTGCTATCTGAAGAGCCATTGTAAAGCTCACTGTGGTTGGGTCACCATCTTGGCAGTGCTGACACCACCAGCACCAACCTGTACTGGGGTATGGTCATTGGAGGAGGTCTCCCTTTAAGCTCTAGGGGCGCTGTGGCTTAGTTGGTTAAAGCGCCTGTCTAGTAAACAGGAGATCCTGGGTTCGAATCCCAGCAGTGCCTTTTGGGGCGGCAGTAGTTTAGTCAGCTTAGGAGCCATAGAATGGCCAGTTCAAGTTTAGCATTGACCAAAGTATTTATGGTGGACTGCTAGCTGGAGAGGTGTCAGTTCATCTCCTGGGCACTGCATGTCTATGAGCCCTTTGTGTGTGTTTGTGTGGTTGTATTTCGAGTAAAATATATGTAACTTAAACTGCTTATCAATTGCTTATGCTTATACATATGGGTGCAAGCATGTGTACGTGGGGTGCATACAAGTGCATACATATTGTATGTCTTTGTTTGTTTGGTAGTTTGTTCAGGGAAAAAAACAGGCTATGATCTAGATGTGACATTCCAGTGCAGTTGTACTTGCAGAGATTGTGGATAAGGGGAAGATTCTTTTTTAGGAAGGTACAGTAATGTCAGTGTCTTCAATGCAAAGTTATCCTAAATCTGACTATTTCCATTTGAACATAAAATATAACAACTTTATTTTTAATGTTTAACCTTCCTTACAGTATATACACTGTTTAAATTTGACTATGACCAGTTTGAAAATTGACCAGTTGGCATACTAACAATAACAATAAAATAGATTGTAGAATAAAATAAGATAGATTCCCTTGACATCAATGTACTGAGTTTGCCAATGCATGTCTTTAAAGATTAACTTGTCTTGACAATATTTGAACTATTTAAATTAATTTGGCATTGTAATAATAAATGCTTTGTACCCTATACCCGTCATCATTCACTGTAGTTCAAACTGTAGGACTCATTGTTTAATACTGTTATGTGGCGCTGTGGCTTAGTTGGTTAAAGCGCCTGTCTAGTAAACAGGAGATCCTGGGTTCGAATCCCAGCAGTGCCTTTTCACCTGCTGGGCAAAGTGCTGTTCCAAGATGTCAATTTGAATTTACTCTGGAGATGCTCGCAATACTTCTCTGTTGCAGTGTACTCTACTAATAGTCTCTTGTAAATGAATTATAACCACAAGGTATGACCTTCATTTATCCTTTCTATGAGAATACACTTGCACTTAACTCAGGAACACAGACTACTTAGAGCTATTGAGAATAATGCTGAAAGTTCAGTACATCTTTCACTTTAGAAAAAAACAAATGGTCACTTCCAGTATTTACTAAGAGTTGTCATCATTTATTCAGACAGCTAGACCTGGATGGCCAGTAAACCCATCATTCTTTTGACTCACTGATCGGGTTCAGATGTTGCATAGCTGAGTTGCCCATTAGTCTTTGTGGTTGTTTGTATATCATTTGTTGTAAAGTGGACACTGGAGATTCATGGTGCCTTGAATTGCAGCACATTTATATGAAGCATAAAAATGGCACGGTCACTACCAATCTAGTTTACTAGTTTTAATGCCATGAGTGAAGCGACAACAAACGACTTTGTTGAACTGAACAAGTGACTTTGTTCAGTTAATTTTGATGTGAGAGATCACATTAATGTTGGGATTATCCTACATGCCGTTTACCGAAATATCTTCCGGTTTAATCCGTTTACGGATGTGGAAATATCCAGCAGTTAAGATCAGCAGATACCATTCAACGTCATAGCTGTGACCTGGGAGGCTGGTTTGTAGTTTGTCGAGTCCTTTTTCACATGGTGGTCTGTCTTATTTAGGGAAGGCTGGTTTTCAAAAGACCTGCCCCGTGTGAGGCTCGAACTCACGACCTTCAGATTATGAGACTGACGCGCTGCCTACTGCGCCAACGAGGCCTGTGAAGCTGCCTGGACATGTGCTTTAGAATGCAGACTCAATACTGAAGGGTGGGGGTGGAAGCGTCTGTGTGCCTGGGGGAGGGAGCATGTAGTATTCCAGCTGACATGCACAGGGGTGGAGTTAAAACACTAAACACGTGCTCCAGCCTCTTGCAGTAGATCATTTACAGTTGGAATATTGCAGTTTTGTATGCATGTCTCTGTTCAGGATTTGAGACTGATTCAGTCATTAAGATTTCCTCTGTCTCTTTTTAGCTATTAAACCCTGAAATCTAAAGCAGCCTCTGTTTAGGAAACAGACAGAACCCAGCAGGTTTAACACAAAATGATGCCCTGGGAAGCATTTGACAAGAAGCACTGCCCTATTTGTTTGGGCTGTAATTAGCATAGAGAGATTCGGCAGTAATTATTCTGTCTACGCTTACAGTAAGTGTTATCTTCCTTTCTGTGTCTTCCCCCACCGTTTCCCACTGCTCAATTGTAGCTGTTCAATTCCTCACACACACTGTTGTGTGTGGAGTTTATTTTAAACAGCATTGGTTTGGTGAGTTGCAGTTACAATAAATTTTAGTAGAAAAGCATGTAATTTATTACATAGGATATATCCTTGGGCTACATATTCTTTGCTGTTTGAATAGAGGCCTCAAACTACTACGTTCTCAAAAACAGCCGGAGGCAAGCAGCAATAAAATCTTTAAGCTATCTTAATTTAAGACCTCGCCAAACAAATACTAGTCTGTGCTCTCATGTTGTGGTATATATATCTTGATTGTAGGTTTCTACTTGCATTAGGTACATTTTAATTGATGCAGCTTAACTGAGACTATTTGGTTATCTTTGTTCAGCTTTGTTGTCCTTGTTTTAGCTGTTTTGTCTGCTTTTTCTGCAGCTTCCTGTAAATTGTTGGTATGGTGGGGAAGTGCATTCAGAGCAACTGAAATTAACCGGAGTGAAATTCCTTGTATGCTTACACATACATGGCCAATAAAACGGATTCTGATAACAACGTAAACTAATAACTATTTAAAATAGACATTGCCTAATCTTGATCAGATCTTCACCCAAGATGTCCCTTTTGCAAAAACCCTGGCCCAAACCTTCTTAAGAGGTCCTTAACAAGAGATTTAAATGGGAATTTCAACTGTGCTAAAACATCTGCATGTGAATGACCAAAAAGACAATGCTAATGATTAGATTATTCCTGACGCTACTTCCACACTATCCCTACATTTACATGTAAGAACAAATCCCATCCACACTAGCAGGCCTCGAAATTAACTTTTCCTCGATGTCCGGAATTTGCCCCAAATGCCCCAAATTGAAATCCTTTTTTCATTTTGCATAGTGAATATAGTATCATAACTTTCAGTAACTCAAATCACTTCCTTGGCTCACTCTGGTCTGCCATGGAAGTTCTGCTAGTTATTCTCTGCATTTAACTCTGAATAAAACATTTTGAAACCTAGGTGTTTGGCCACAGGCAGTTTTCACCCCCCAAGCCTTTAGAGGACTTCTCGGTCAGATTCAGGAGTGCTCTTTATATCACTCGATAATATCTCCAGTCCAGGTCAGCAGTTCTCCAAACTCTACTTTCCCTCGTCGAACAGTTTGCCAGAACTTCCTTGAGGCCAACTAGAAGTCCCTCTGCATTGCCTCCGCACACTCTTCCCACACCCGGGCTTTTGCTTCAGCAACTGCCAAAGCTGCAGCCCTTCTGGCCCCTAAATACCTGTCTGCTGCTTCAGGAAACCCCTGGGACAACCAAGCCCGAAAGGCCTCCTTTCATTTCATTGGAAACTGCACACTAGTCATAGTATTTATAAAGATTGCCAACCACACTTAAAAACCAGAGCAATAGGAAATAGCTAGATCTCTTCTTCCCCTCATTAAGTATACAACAAAACCTGGGTTTAGTCTTGAAAGGAGAAACCTTTGTTCTCTAGTCTCCTGCTTTCCTTCATGACTTATACTGTGTTTGAATATATCTGAAAACACAGGTTATTAGATGCCTCTGTTTCTGTTTTAGAAAAAGATTTTGGCTAATAAATGATACATGTTGATCAAAATAAAGAGTAAATCCTTCTGAGCTTTACCGAGACATTTATCAAATCATTACTTTATACTGCTGAGTCATTGATGAGATCAAACCTCATAGTAACAGACCCCAAAAGACGATTACCAAGCCAAAGGCTGTCTCTGTCAGGGCGCTGTGGCTTAGTTGGTTAAAGCGCCTGTCTAGTAAACAGGAGATCCTGGGTTCGAATCCCAGCAGTGCCTTTACTTCGGTGTAACATGAGTGAACTTTCAAAAGGTTTATTTCTATATGAAAGGCAACCTCATTGTTATTCAGAGCTTGTCTGACTGAGACGAGACACAAAATAAACATAGCCAGTCAAACAAAAGCATGTAATTATAAACACCAAGAGGAATTTTGGCGCATCAAACTATCTGCTCCAGTCAGTTTCATTTTTTACTGTATATACTGAAGCAGCTTAAGTAGGAGTCATTAATAAACAGCTTCTTGTGGATTGTCTTACTTTTTCATCTAGTGCACAATATTTAACCAACAGTAATTCATGTCAGAATATGCAGCTAAAATGTGTGCACCTGGTGAGGTCATCGCCAGTATACATGCTGCTTTGTTCATTCAGTCATTCAAACAGTACATTTATCTGTCTGTGTAATCATATACCTATAGTTATGTTTTTCATTCTGCACATTCCTGGGCTGTGATAAGAGCTTCTTCTGTCTGCTGTTAGGGTGTTGTGTCATGTAGAGAGACCAAGGAGAAAATTTGTCGGGTTTTGTGCATTTTGTGGGTTAGAACTGGAGAGCTTTATTTATTTATTCTCTTTTGCATAATGCTGAGGTCACTGAGTCCGTCACTGATACGTTTGAGGAGCCCAAAGATGACTCTTACAGCACATAAACTATTAATCAAACATGAGATTTATAGACTCTTTAACATTTACAATATTTAGACAGATATACAGACATGTAAACCAAATGTCTCTTTCTCTCTCTGCAGGAGCTACAGTCTGAAGAAGGGACAGCTGGAGAGAGACTATGCACAGGTAAGACTCTTGCTGAATATGTGCTTAACCACATGTTTAGAACTGAGTGAAGAGTGGTGCAAGTTGCATTGCAGCTTCTCTTTTCAATTTTAAGCTAACAGCTGTGTAAATTCACTTTTATGCTGGAGGGTGAAATTCTGTACAAAAATTGGGTTTTATGTGTTAGGTTGAAATTTTTTTTTCACCTGTTTGAGGCCTGTATCTTTAGGTCCACAAATTTCTGTAACCCCAGGTATCATGCAGATCATATTGTTTGTACTCTGTTGTCAGGAGCACTGGAGTAGCTCCAAACTTTTGAATTTCCCTTACACTTGACCCAATGGTTTAGAAGTTGTGTATTGCTCTAAGCACTTAACATTTTCAGTAAAACATGTTTGTTCAGAACGTAAGCCTTCAGACTCATACTCCATTTTGCTTCATTTAGTCATTTCTGACTAAAAGACAATCAGTTTGCGGAGAGTCATTCAATCAATTGCTTTTATGAAACCCTTATTTGAGAAAATATAAACCTGGAGATTGCTTTTTGATAGTCTATTAATAAGGTGCTGTGGCTTAGCTAGTTAGCGTGCCTGTTTAGTAAACAGGTGATTCTGGGTTGGAGTCCCAGGAGTGCCTTTCCTACACTACAGTGCCATTGTACTATAGATTGTGGATCAGGGAAAGGTAATTGTGCTGTCCTCTCACTGATTAACTTCTGAAACTATTAACTTCTTTTCACGCCGCATTGCTCCTCCGCTTCCTGATATCAAACTGAACTGCTGTGCAAATATTAATCCGTTGATGGTGGAGGATAATATTATGTACAGAAAAATGAAAAAAGGGTGTATGTGTTGGGATGAGATTGGTGGCCTGAGACCCAAAACGTCTTGTACATCCAGCAGTAATTGTAAGAGAGTTATCATGGTGTGGATCATACTGTTTTCAGGAGCACTCGGAGAGCCCAGGATTACACTAGATATACTGTATTTCAAACAAATATCTGTACATCTCCCTTAGAACTCTCCTAATGCCCAAAGGTTCAGACAAACTTGGCTGTTTTGCGCATTACTCACAGATTAAACCATAAGATTGGCCAGACTTTTATAGAACTTTATTTTGAGGTTGCCAACCTAAACATTGCTTCCTTATCAAGGATTAATTTCGCTAAGTTGGTTTAAGCACCTGTCCTGTAAGAGAAGAGTCTGAGTTCAGTGCACAGTCAAGCACCATTGCACTGGAGGAGATTGTTGGAAAAGTACCAAACAAATATCAGCAGTGCTTCACTAAAATTTAACCGCAAGGCATAGAAGTACCGCTCAGTGTTTGCAAACTTAGCTGCTTTAACTGTTAAATAAAATAACACTTAAGGGTTTTTGTTTCAGGCAAAGTCGAAGTCTTGTGTGAGTATGTGAGAAGCCAAACACATCAGACGAGATTAGTTCAGTCCAACCTAAACAGACACTTTTTAGAGGCAACTCAGACACACGGCCTCAAGCTAAAATTTGTCAAAGCAGAAGTAATCATTTGCACACCCTCCAATGTTCTCCTGCAATAAGAACACCTTCTATACACATAGCAGGCTCTGATCTCTTTAAGATGTAACCACATTTATAGTGCAACACTATCATATCCTGTAATTATGAAAGCTTTAAAGTAAGCGTTTATGTTTATGTTGTTGGAAATGATTTTGAAGTATAAACTATACTATATGTGCAGCCAGCTTTGATCAGGTGCTTGCAAAAGTGAGACCTGCTGATTTCTTTTCGATTCATTCTTCAAATGAATAAAAGCTCACAGATGTGCTGCAGACCACATTTGGTTTCACTTCTCATATTCCTGTTTGCTTACAGATGTTTCGGCGTTTGTTTCTCCCTCTCTTTTCTTCACTTTTGGGCAGCCTTTCTTCCTGTTTTCAGATTTATGAAGCAAGATTCATGATTACTAAATCATGAATCTTGTAAGTTAGAGAGAGCTAAGGCATGTAAATAAATAAACTAAAAACAATAGACTAAGACCAATCCTAAGTGCACACTATCAGGACTCCTCTCCAAAACCAACAGGAGGTCTGGTCTCTGAGTTAGCTCCTCTTTTACATACTAAGGGCTTAAAGCCAGGTGAGCCTAAGTAGCAGAGTTTAAGCTCAAAACACTGGAGTACGCATTCAGTAGCTCTAATAGAGTAATTGGCATTTAGTACAATTCTCTTTATATATTATACAAAATTATCAAAGAAAGAGTAGCTCATGTTGCCCTGCAGTAAGTATATTTTTGAGCTTTTACTTCCAACTGAGTCGCAGTATGTTAAGATAATGTTTGTTGAGACATTGCTTTTGATGCCTCGAAACATAAAATTATTTCGAGCTTAACGGGTGTGTGATCTAATATTCAGACTTGAGGGAAGACATTTGCAAGCTTTTATATTTCTAAACACGCTGGGCAGAAATGACTGCTTCCTTACCATGAAATTATTTTTACCCATTAGACAGTCACTTTGTCAGGACACATACAACCAAAATATGTTTCCCAGTAGAAGTCTGCGTCAGCATACTGCTCTTTCCAAGCATTAGTTGAGCGGTGTCTAAGTAGAAACCAAGCGGCGCCTCCTGACAACAATGTGAAAGACTGACTGACTGTCTGATTTCTATTATATTTTTACACTGCTCAGCTTAAGCTCCTGTCACACACACATCCATACACATAGACACAGCAGCAGAAATCCTCCTGTATCTTAATGAAAAACATTGGAATACATTATCTGCGCAGCTTTTAACTACATATTAACATACAAATATTCACTCTCTGCAGCGATCCACGCAAACAAACCTTGTCTTGTAGCCCTAATATCCTCATCATACATATAGACACAAGAGGATGAGATGCAGATGGAGCGAAGAAGATGGGAAGAGGAAGGAGAAAAGTGCTTGTTTGTCCTCATTTGCATGTGGTTTGAATGATTAAGTGAGAGATTCCCGTGGTCAACCCCTCTGGTTTCAGACACTCATTATCTCCCCCTCTCCCTCACCCTGCTTGCTTTCTCTCTGTCTCTCACTACTCCCTCCCAGCACTGTCTAATTCACCTTAGAAATAGAGGTTGCCTAGCAACACCCCCCCTTACTCAGTAGGACAATGGATTCCCTCCTAATTGTAGGTGTGTGCACGTATGTGTGTGGATTCATGTGTGGGAATGTCTGAGTATGTCTCTTATAGATGTATGATGAATGGGAAATGGATTTTGTATCAACATCCGATAAACTCATTCAGCGCTCCCCTTGCTCCTCTCACAACAGCATTTTATAATGGCACGTCTGCCCTTGCCTCTTGTCTCTCTCTCCACTAGACACTCAGTTGGTCGACCACTGGTGGGTTACTCACGGAAACTCCGCTCACTCATTGGTCCCCTCCTGGTGATACAGACAGAAATCCAGCCAATCAGCTGGTCCAGCAGAGAGACAGACAGAGAGAAAGTGAGAGGAAGGGGATGAGTTAGAAGAGCAGAGAAAGAAACATGAGGAAGAACGCAAAGAGAGAAAGAGGTGGTGCAGATAGGAAAGAAAATGAAGGTGCTGTCGTTTAACCTCTATCCTCTCACTGTGTCCGACCAGACGTCCCCTCTGTGAAGGAGTCAGCCTGCTATCAGTCAAAAGCCCCATATTTTCTGTGTGCGTATATGTGTGTTTTTGTTAGCTTGTGCGCGTTAGCTATTTGTCCTGTATTCCCCTCCCACCATCAACATTACTGAAATAGTTTTAGGCTGGGGTCACACTTCAGTGTACTGCCCAAAAAGGCCAGCCTGCTGTGGCTGTCGCTGTGTGTCAGTGTCCTTCTGCACACCCATAGTCCTCTGTTGCATGTGAATCAGCCTCAGCATTATGGGTGTGTTTCATGCTCTGTGAACTCTCTAAATAAATTGTGAATTCTTAGGTTGAAATAGCTAGATGATCTGTAAATGTACAGCACACTCTGTAATCCAGTTGCATGTTCTCCTCTCCTCTCCTCTTCTCTCCTCTCCTCTCCTCTCCTCTCCTCTCCTCTCCTCTCCTCTCCTCCTCTCCTCTCCTCTCCTCTCCTCTCCTCTCCTCTCCTCTCAGCTCATGCACACCTCCATTATAGCCAACGTATTAATTATCTGTTTGTCTCTAATGTATCCAATATGGCACCAATGTTAGATCTACATTCATTTTGACGAGGTTAACGAGTTAACGTGTACATCCCATGCAATACCTTTTTACAACACATCATGGCTGTCTGTTGCAATCTTCCTTTTCTGAAAACAGAAGCATCGTAGTTCTATATTCTCTATAACGCAATCCAAAACAACACACCAATGAGGCAGAAAGCTTCGGGGCAGGGAAGTGCAGACAGGAAGAGACGGGAAGGAAAATCAAGTATATTGATTTGCGAGGAATTTGAGAAAGACACACGAAGGCATGAACAAATCAGAGAGAGGCAGCAGATAGAAAGTGACTGAGCTAGAGAAGGGAGAAAATGAGTTAGTGGAAGAGAGCGAGAGTAAACAGAAGGCTGAAGTATCAAGGTGACTGTCTGCGGAGTTGTTTGGCAGCTGAGAGAAGAGTGTCGGATAGATGGAAAGAGCAGAGTTGTGAAGGGATGAATGACTTATAAATTATGATTTCGATGTGATTTATTACAGCACCTCTCAATTAAATTTGCTCTAATGTAATCATCGGTTGCTCTTGTTTGGACAGCTAAGGCCTGCCTGGACAAATTTTGGGTGTGGAAAATGAGACAGCGTGTCAACAGTAAATATGTCATCCTGCAAAAAACCCCAAAAAACAAAAAAAAAAACACAGTCGCATTTCAGGCCAATGAATAACAATTATGTCACCTTATTTTGACCTCATTCAGCGCCAGGAATGCCAGGATGCAGTTGTGAACACACAAATTAACTCACAGAGACTGATTTACAATAATGAAAATAATTGCAGGGTGTTGGTGTACTAACTTACGTGCTTAAAATACACAATATTCTGCCTGGCTTCCTCTTTATTTTACTTTTTCTTTGTCTACCAACGTTTCTCACACACACACACACACACACAGTCTCAGGATATCCTGCTGTCTGGGTACCCTGTGTGCCACCCGGATCACAAAAACAGGATGCTCGTGCGTGCGTCTGTTTCACTGCATGTGTGTCAGTGTGGGGAGCAGTTCTACCTTACCCAGACCACACAGGGAGGGCAAGAGGGGTTGCCATGGCAACGTGCAGTTCAGGTGGTTGTCAGGTGATGACAGCATAGAAAGGAGGATGGAGGGATGAGGTATCCTATAAAAAGAAGGGAGCCGGGGAGAGAGGATCGACAGTGAAAGATCGAGAGGAATGAGGCATACAGGATGTTGAGGAGAGAGGAAAACCGGGGGAATAGAAGAAGAAGTCGTCAAGGAGGAAAGGAGGGAAAATGAACGAGCATCAGAAATTCTCTAAAGTCAGGCCAACACCGGCTCAGTGAAGGTGTCACAAATCAGTCACCCTGTGTGCTTCTCACCATTCAGTCATTGCCAAGTTTAGCTGTCGTTGCTCTTACTCAGATGACAGGTCTGTCACCATAGGCTCATTTAAGATGTATGCTGGCATTAAAAAATGTTTTGGAGCCAGTTAATGGAGGTGGTTGGTTTCGGTGTCTTGTCTGATGGGGTCAGTATAAAGCAATATGGTGGCAGTATCACTCCCACTAGGATAGATTGGATTCACATTTTAGTCTGCAGTACTTACATGCCCACAAGACCAGTAGAAGCACATCTGTTCGAATGAGTGACGGACATCAAAAGCTTGTACTACCACACATACGCATGTGTCTTATACACAAACACATACACACAAATGAGCCCTGTTTTACGCAGCAGGAAGGCACGCACTTTTATTGCAATGTCAATGTTGTCACTGTCCAGCCCTCCTTAACACACTCTTCCTCTTTCTCTAACAAACACACTAACACACTCTCACAGTCTTCATCAAAACAATCCACACCCACTCCACCCTTCCCTAGAGAGAGAGAGAGAGGTTGACTATTCTCGAAGCAAACGTGTTTCCTCATGCATTGGACAGGGCAGTTTCTGTGCCATGGCTTTCTTTTTGTGTGTGTGTGTGTGAATCTACACCCCTCACTGTAGCTTACATCAGTGAGACTGACATTGACCAACAATTTCCTGAGTTAACCAATACAGTTCAAAATAGGTTACCTCTTCTTCTTAATGTAAGCTACATTCATCTACACGGCAGCTCTGACACTGACCGCTACACTCAATTTAATCTGTTGCAAAATATTTACTCCACCACCGGCTGCCAATTTACTCAAACAGAAACACTGCTTAGGTAAGGAGCAAATGTTATTGGATTAAGCTTTGACTGTTCTCGAAAAAGCCCAGCTCTTCCCTTCTTCTAAAGATTTAGCTGGTGGGTACGATGGGTCACTGGGCCACTGTCTCCCCCAGGACACAAACTTGTGTGTCAGCTGCAGGGAACACCGAATTTTTCAGGTCCAGGGAATAAGAGAAAGAACTGTTGGTGGTTCTTCTTCTTCTTTTTTTTTTTTTGATGGCCTCATTCACCATCTGTGGAAGGTAAAAAGGGCGCAATGAGAGAAAGAGAGAGGAATGGAAATGTGCAAACAAAGACAACCAAGCTTGATGTTAGAGAGAGGGAGAGTGGAGATTCAAATGAACGGGTTAGGGGGACGATGACGGCAGCGAGAGAATAACATCTTAAAATAGGTCTGTGAGAACTGTAGTGTTAGAAATGGAGATTGAAGCATGGAGAGAGACATAAGCGGAGTGTTGATGATTAGGAGATAGACGAGGAGATTTGAAACCAGAACTGAGAGACCAGATTTACATGCAGATTTATATAGAAAGGCAACAAAGGGACAAATGTGGATTGGAGAAATGGAGTATCAGTGTGTCCCTAAGCTGATTGGATTGTTGTAGCTGTTGTTCTGGTTTCCTAATAACTGATTTATTAATGAGGATTTACTCTCCCACCCATCCCCTTCACACAAATACATACTCAAACACAGGCACAGAGTGTCTGCGAGCTGTCGCTACTGACACAGTGACCCAGTCCAGAGGATGTAGGTTACGCTTTCTTGCAGCCCTCGGGTTTCTGCTCGTACTCACAGGAGCTGACTGGCTGATTCAGTGTTGCTGACACAGAGTTGATACATTATATAGTGGATTTAAGATTAAGATTTTGGCTGTGTATGAAAAAATATAAATGTTCAAATGAAAACAGCACCCAAGTCCAAATCAGCTGCTCATACTCAGTGCTAGTTAAGTCATGACCTGGTTACCTTCCTGTTAGCACGGGAGCAGAAAAATGTAAAACATGTACATGATGTGAAGTAAAACTTACTAAATGATAGCCAAGAGTTAGTTTTTACTGCCTCAGTCTTCTAAAAGAGTTCCAATATTTGCCACTTTATACGTGGCAAGAAAAGTTATGTTATGAGAGACTTCTGGCAGTTTCTTAAAATCTCTGTATATCAGACACTGAGAACATAATACTCATCAACAGTTCTGCTCTAAATCAGAGCACAAGGTATTTTGAGCTGCACTACATATGCTTCTTGATCAGTTCACAGTTAATTTCCTGGGAAACTATGCAGATATGGGTCAGAATTACTGGATGGATTAAATGAATAAATTACAAGTGCACTTTAAGATAAAATAATAAAGAAAATATCTGACTTAATAGAATTTGCTCTTGGCTTCACCTTGTCCCTTATTTTTCTTACTTACTTTCTAGTCTCGTACCTCAGTTACTGTCATTTAGACACACATACAGCGCCTAATTTTTCACACTTGTGCTTTCAGGCTCTGCAGAAGTTAGCGAGTCAGTACCTAAAAAGAGACTGGCCTGGAATCAACCCTGATGACCAGAGAACAGACTACAGGTAGGTGTGTGTGTGGATGTGTGTGTGTGTGTGTGTGGATGTTTTTGAATGTGTTTTTTCCCCACACACAAATACACATACGTGACCGTGACTAAAAGCTAAAAATAAATATAACCAAGAGGAAGTTAACTTTTAACCATATTTCTAATACAACAGTTCTGATTACACTCACACTGTTATTTATATGTAAAAATCGAGTACACGAGGAAGCTCCTAAAGCTCCTCAGTTGTTGTTGTGCATGTGTGCATGTGATATATAGAAGTATGCAGCCACATTTCCCATATAAAGCACAGCTAAAAACTCATTTTGGTCTTGTACCTACAGTCATTTGCAGACGACGAAGGGCCAATATCTGGGGGAAAAAAACATATTCTGGTTTCCAGAGCATGTATGAGTCATTTACTGTAACAGGCAGAGACACTGAAATACAAAACCTCAAACTTGATCCAACTTATTGTGAAAACCAGCCATTAATTCTGCAATTCACAGTTTTACTGGCATTAGTTTTGTTTGTGCACAGTTTGTCAGACCCACGGTAGTGTAGGGAATTTAGAAATTCAGCCACACTTCAGGTAAACTTGGTGTTTTTCTAGCCAGTTGCTCATTTGAAGTTACAGAACAGCACCATTCAGCTTCTTTGCGGCTTTTCTCTCCAACTAGGAATGTGTATGCAGTGTGGCGGTCCTACTTAGAAGGCACGGTGCAGGTGAGCCAGTCCAGGCTCAATGTGTGTGACAACTACAAAAGCCAAGTATCAGAACCTGCCAAGACTGTTAGACTCTACAAGGAGCAGCAACTCAAAAAGGTGAGTGAATGTGTGGACTGTGAGAGTTAGTCATAGTTTCCTGAAGCAGTCTTTGTTCTGCATGCCTCTCTACAACGCTCTCCCATGTACTCACACTGAGTTAATGTGAGTCATGTCGGTCTGCTCTTTCTCTAACAACTTGTCTTGTTTTCCCTTTTCCCTTCACAGACCATAGATCAGTTGAGTGGCATTCAAGCAGAGCTGCAGGAGTCGGTGAAGGAGTTGGCCAAAGCCAAGAAAAAATACTACGACTGTGAGCAGGTTGCCCACGCTGTACGAGAGAAGGCAGACATAGAGGCCAAGTGAGTTCACCACGGTGCTGTGCGTTTGTGTGTGTTGGTAGGGATGCGCGTAAAAATAAAATTGCAGTGTCTAAACAGATGGTCTCCATTGTCAGAAAGAATACCATCACGAAAACAAAGTTGGTTAACCTCATAGAGAGAGAGAGAGAGTGTGTGTGTGTGTGTTTGTAAGAGATAGAGAGAGAAAGAGGGAGAAACATCATCATTAAGGTTGAAAGAAGCAATCAATTACACACTGCACATAGTGGTGTTTATGAGAGAGCCAGACAAAGAAGATACAGATAAAAAGGAAGCAAAACACCACAAGAGCATAAGTACAGAATCTTAGTTTGGCAACACTGGTGGGTGCAGTTCTCTTGGTGTGAATCCAAGCAATAAACAAAACCTGAATCATGTCTGTAGACATTTAAAATACACATTTTTTGGTGTTTCCTTTTTTCCTTTGAAGGACAAATAAAAGCTCTATCAGATATTATTTGAGGGCCTGCAGTTCCACACTTAATACCAAAAATGGATCCACTTCTGATGAGTGTTGTTCCTTGCCCCGAGCCCTAGGTAGAAGTAGCCATGGTGACATTTTCACTCCATTGAATTCTCGGCTCCAGTTAGCGCCTACATCGACTGGCCAGTCAACTCTTCTCTGTTCTCTATCACTCAGTACAAGCACACAGCCACAAGAATTACTGCATTGCTGCTGTTTGTGTTTGTGTGTGTGCGTGTGTGTGTGTATTTTAGTAGAAATGACATTAGTCATTGTACGGCACAAGGAACACAGAGGACGAAATAGGTGTGAATGCAAAAACACAACGCACACCTTTAACTTTTAACACCACTTACAACATACTCACAACTCACAGACATCATCACACACTTGTGATGTTTATTGCGTCTGTATGTGAGAGTTAACTGAATACACAGGAGCACAAAAAAGCTACACACAAACACACATGCCTGTATGGACACACAGAGGCTTACTCCATCATTTTATCAGGCAGGTCTTTCTGATGTTACCATCCATATAAATCACAGTGCTTGGATCAGGATGAGATTTATTGCTGTCAAGCTCCAGCCTGTTCAGGGTCAATATATGATGGCTGCTCTGAATCAGAGGTTAGAGATCAGAGTTATGATGTTGTAGAAATGCCTGGATCTTTTTTACCTTTCTACCTCACCTTGGTTTTAGTATTTGTATTTAATCGTATGCCAAAACTATGTGTCTTACACATGGATAACTTCATATTAATTTGTTCAAATTAAAATGATATATCAGACTTCTTTGCTTGTTCTTGCTCTGTTTTTTCAGGTCCAAACTGGGTCTTTTCCAGTCAAGAATTAGTTTACAGAAAGCAAGTGTAAAGGTAAGAGGGCTCATACAAAAAGACACAACACTGTCGTTCTCTCTTAAGGCAGATCCTTCAAGCGGACTCTTTTCGTGATGCACAAACAGAAATGATTGTTTTTCCCTGCTTCACTAATGTGCCCAGAACTTAAAAAGAGACTCATGTACTCCTCTTAAAAGCTTAAAGCTGCAGTCTGTTACTGTAATGCAGTATTGTAATATCGTCTGTCTGTCTCTGTTTCATTCCAGTTGAAAGCGAAGAGAAGTGACTGTAACTCCAAGGCAACACAGGCCAGGAATGATTACTTGCTAACGCTAGCTGCTGCCAATGCCCACCACGACCGGTACTATCACACAGATCTACTGCACTGCATACAGGTATTTATATGAACATGAATATAAAGAATTGAAAAATGTGAGTGATGTGAGGAAGAATCCTCGTCTTTTCCCGTAAATGCGGACACTTTAGTAAAACTGCACATTTGTGTAAAATAGAGGCAGCTGAAACTGCAGTTTGCAATGCCTTAATGACATTTTTTTACTATAAGTACTGACTTGCATACTAACAATACCCAAAGGGATTTTCCAAGATCGAGGACACATTTTCTGGTTTGAAAATTGAAAGTGGAGAGCTACTTTAAATTCAAGCTCAATTTGGGATAAAATGTTTTCCTTTTATGAGTGCACAAAGTCAGACTCCCTTTCAGTATCACTGAAGTAGTTGGAGGGGGTAAAGCATACATGAAAAAGTTATGATTTCACAGTTTTGAGCCTTCAAAGAAAGTCATAGAGTTCTCTGGATTTATTATTTGAAAAGGCGCTTACGTGAAGAGAAATCCTGCAAAATGAGCCATCCTTCCCAAATGACTGGTAGACATGAAATTATAATTTGCACAACGTTGAATGAACTGTACCAAGAGGAGTTCTCAGAAGGCTTTGATTTAGTTTCTCATTTTAAACACAAAAGGCCATCAAAGGATAGATGCAAATAAGCTTGCTATATCGGTGATGTCTTCTTTTTTTGTTTCATATCTGGCACTTACCTGACATGGAACTGTGCATCACTGATTTTGAACATTATGTGTGAGTGCAACACCCCTGTGGTAAATATAGACAGTTGTATACGTGTATTTGTTATGATTACATGACTTATGTTCAAAAACTAGCAACACTCCCCTGGTGCTTTGAGCTCACAGTCCGGGCAGCCCGGCTAACAAAGTGAGCTAACGTTAGCTAACAGCAGCTATAGTTCACAGCTGTTTTACTGTCCATCAGAAAACTGTAAATCTAAGAGCTTATGAGGAGCAGCCAGAGGACATCAGAGGGAAAACCAGAAAACATTTCTACATAAAATATGATAAAGTTTCACCAAAATTAGTTGGTGGTGTGTGACTCAGTGCCGTAGAGTGTTACACAAAGTTACATAGGGCAAGAACTAATGTTTGGGGCACAGAGTAGTGATGACTGAGACACTATTCATTTGATTACAAGTCAGTGTAGCAACAACATTATTTCAAATCTGTTATTTTATGGCAGACAAGTCACACATCGGGACTTTAACATGGTCATCTTAGTGGTCACTGTAAGTAATCAAGCAAATTAGCTTTAAGTGTTATGATTTACTGTCACCCTTCATACTTTTTTCATCAGTGGTAGCAAGCTCCTGTTTGTGTGTAGTAACACTGTGTTCCATCTGACACGACGTGACCTTTCTGGCACATGCACAGAATTAAAACACAGGACGTCAGCTGACTGAAATATCTTAATAACACTCTGATTACAAGACAAGAAATCCAGGTCTGATCATCCACCAAAACTCTAACGATGATACTCGGAGTGTTGCCTTAATCTGATAATAATCTAAATATTCATGTGCAGACAGACACACAGGTGGACATGACAGACAGGCACATTTGCACACACAAAATGACAGACTGCCGTGCGCATAGACAGACACGCCTTGGCCTCTGTGTGAAGTCAAACAGGTGATGTCATCCTTTTAAGTACTGTACAAACATGTCAGTCTGGCACTCAGACATGACTCTGATTTGGCAGCTGACACACACACACACACACACACAGTAGACATGCACATTAGAGTAGCATGACAACTTATTTTTCTTGTCTGTCCAAGTTGATAATTTTCTTTCTTTCTTTGTTTTGTCCTCTTCTTGTGTATTTTCTTCAGATTAGCTGTTTCTCCTTCTCCCTCACTCTCACAAACTCAGCCCTAGGCGTGTATGAGCATCTATACTATGAGGCCATTCTGAATAATAGATCCTTAGCTCCTTGTGACAGAAGGACAGGACTGTAGGGAAACATGCACATACACAAGTACATGTACGCAAACACACAAAGAGAATGAGGGACATAGCCAGAGGGAAGCAATCTGCTCACCCTCTCTCGCTCCTCTGCAGTTACATTTATGGTGTTTACAGGTCTTCACCTGAAAGTCGCTGATAACAACGCTTCAGCACTGGGACCAAAATTTGCATCACAAGAAAGTACCACTTCTTTTCACAGTTCCAGACATATTTGCTCCACAGAGATGTGTTGAGGAACACAGACCGGAAAGCAGCATCAATGGCAGTCATAATAGCAGCCATAGAATATACGCATAACCAATGCAACCCAGAAAACAACAACCCATTTCTTTGGGTTTATCCATTCATTGTGGCTTTTTAGCACTCAATTTACAACACTGAATATTCCTCTTCTGAATTCCATTGTCCTTTTTGCATTGCCGTGAACACATTTCATTGAACATGGCCATGGCTAATATGTAACAAGCAGAAGATCCTTTCCTTAAAGTCTGTGTAAAGTAAGGATAAATGTCTTCTGAAAAATAACGACAAGTTTATGAAATCAGGTGTCAAAATCGGGTAAAAATGAGCAGTATTCTCAGCTCCAGGATTGTGGAGTGGAATGTGCTGAAGCCACGCCTACTCGTGGGAGCAGTCAAGCAGCAATTTTGAAGCGACTGAAACGTGTCAGATGAGTTCAGAAAATGACATGACTAACTTTGAAACACTCTGAGCAAGATCAATTAATCTCTATCTCTCTGCTAGGGGTGCAGGGGTATGCTCGGATGGCCTCAGCGTGTCATCGAGCCACCCTTTAGGACCGCCCAAAATATCCTGGACTGAAAACTGGTGAAAAACTGTTTTAACCTCTAACTCCACATTTCAGTAATACATCGTTCAAAGTCTTTTCACATGTTTTCAGCAACTATTTTCCAACATATTTAATGTATTTTGAAAGAAATCTCAGAATTGCCTTTACACAGACTTTAAAGTATTAATACAACACAAATGGCTGCTCCAACTGATCATCATCATTAGATCATTCACTATCATTAGATCATTATTACTCAGGCATTCATTTGTAAGCAGCATTTTATTGCTGTAGTTGGTTGAGGTGGATCTAATTTGAACTAGTTTGTATAGAACATTTAATTATTTGTATTATTGATTGATATGCTTATTTTCTCAGTTTGTTTGCTTTGTAAAAAATCTGAAAATAGTGAGAAATGCTGTCACAGTTACCCAGACCCCATGATAACATCTTCACAATGTTTGTTTTGTCCAACCAACCAGTCTTAAAACTCAAAATTCTTATAAATAAAGTTAAAAAGAGTTAATCCTCACATTTATCAGGCATTTGTACAGGAAACATATCTTACAATGATCAAAATAGTTGGCAATGAATTTTCTGTCAATCGGTTTATTGATCAATCAACTAATCTTTTCAGCTCTACTTACTGTTGGGTCATATTTTATATGCTCTTTAATTTGTAGTGGAGTAAAAGTACAATGTTTTCCCCAGTAAGAGAGTAAATGTACTTAGTTACATCCCACCACTTGTGCTCTTTTTAGGTTAACCATATATAACCAGATAATGAACTGACTGTGACCATCTGTCTGGAATATAATGGAGTGGTTTTCTAGAGGTGAGGGATGAAGACACTTCATTGAAACACTAATTGAAAGCCTTGTTTAGATCTGAACTTCATAAATACTGACTGTAGCTGCAGGAATAACATATATGTTACACTGAGAGCTACTGTCCTTGTCAATGCGACAGTTGTACTGAAAGGGCAGTGGAGGAACAGACTGCTCCACATCTCCCTCTGCTGTTGGTAGCCGATGCTCTTATGACTGTCTAACTGTGAGACGCACACACACACACACACACACACACACACACACACACACACACACACACACACACACACACACGCACACACACACACACACACTTGTAGTCCACTTCCACCTCTGCTGCCCTGTCTGTTCCGCTGTGCTGTACTGATTGTTCAGGCTGATGCAGTCATTCAACCTAAACATACGCGCACACACTGACCAGTGATGTGGGGAAGGGGCTTTTTCTGGAAGCTGACTCACTGCATTTCAACACTACCGTAAATGGATGAAAGAAGGAGGGGAGGAAGAGAAGAAAGGGGGAGGGAGGAAATGAGCAGAGTGATGAGGGAACATTTAGAAAGAAGTCAGCCAACAACACACCCTTAATGACATAACTTCCTTCTCAGTTTCCCATTGTTGTAGTCTGTGTGTGTGTGTGTGTGTGTGTGTGTGTGTGTGTGTGTGTGTGTGTGTGTGTGTGTGTGTGTGTGTGCAAATGGTTCACTTGTGGTATTTATGTACATATAAAAAACATGTTTTTATTTGTGTTTACTGAAGTCAGTTTAGGTGTTAGTGGGAGGTTGCAGTCTTGGCCTAAAACATCCTCTGGCCAGCACAGTGCAGATTTCTGAGAGTGTTAGCTTTTAAACAGTACTTTTGCTAGAAGAGACTATGAGCGTCTGAGTATTTGCGAGTTTGTGTGTGTGTGTGTGTGTGTGTCTGCGGTCTCTGTGTTTTGTTGAATTGGAATCTGAACCCCTTCACCTTCCCCTGCAGCTGTTAGAACGCTATCCAAAGAACACTTTTCTCTCACTCTCACACACACTCACACGTCCACTACACAATCATTTTTTCTGTCTCTCTCTCACTCTTTTATACCTTTTCAAATGCTCACTCGTCCTCTCTTACCACCTCTTCCTCCTCTCTATCTCTCTCTCTCTCTCTCTCTCTCTCTCTCTCTCTCTCTCTCTCTCTCTCTCTCCTGTCTGATCTGTCTGTTTGGCAACGTGGCTCACGGCTTGGCAGCACTACTCCAGCCTCCCCAAAGAAAGGCTGTTCATTTGGACTGCATATTTCATTAAAATGTCTTTATATCAGACGATCAGAACCTGTAATGATAAGAGCTGTCAAAAGAAAACATCCGCTCGGTTTCTGTCCTCACGTTGACTTTCTGCCATCGCTGTGTTCTGCTGCACAAGGCAAAATAATATATATATCACACTACGCCTATAAATTTTGTCAAGGTTGGCAGTGAAGCCAGGCCAGTGGTGAGATGTGTGCGTGTGGGAAACTAAGTTTTAACACTTGATCACTATTTTTAACTTTTATTTAAACACCCACACAGCTGTTTCTGATTACTTTATCATGCGAGTGAACAGAACATGCACAGCTACTCGTAGCAGTCAGGTACTGTTAGCTTACAGTAACCACCACACACTGAAACGACTTTCCTGTGACCTTTACGAGTATATTGCTAAAGCTTTTGTATTAACTGGCTTTGTTCACCTTCTCTTTGACCCTCTTTCTCTCCTCTGTCTGTCTCTTCCATGGCCTCTCCTCCTGATTCTCGTGTACTCTTGAATTTATTATTAAGGATTATGGAATTACACTGAATAAATCCATTATTTACTGTAACCCCTAGGTCCTTCTCTCACTCTCTGTCCTCCAGGCCTTGGATGGCAGGATCTATGAGCACGTGAAAGACTACCTAGTCGCACTGTGTCGCACTGAGCTCGAGGCCTCCCAAGCCACGCACAACACCTTCCAGTTCCTCTTGGATAAATCCACCAGGGTGAGTCAGATGTGGTGAGAGACACAGACCTTCTGTACTCGTTTATGAGTTAGTGCTCGTAGAAACAAAAAAAACGACACAGCGGGGAAAATCCATCAATCTTCTCGACATCATAGCATGATCAAAGTGCTTGATCTGCTTGATTTTGCCAAAACAATGTGTATTTCTTCAGTGAAAGAAAGAGGACACCTTGACATTTTGAGTTGATTTGTTTTACTAGGCACTGTTTTTCTTAAATGACACTGTAGGGGGAATTGTCTTGGATTGGTTTTTTGAAGCATTGTTTGCACTTGCAAAGTAAAACCGAAAGACAAATGTTGAAACACGGTGTATAAGAAACAATCAAGAAATCTTTCAGTCAACTCCAAGTGAAGCTCAAAGCATTCTCAAAAGGATTTATAACCAAAACACCACACAATGATTGGTTTTCATCAACACAATGTGTGCAGGCTAGCTGGCAGAACAACTCACTTCAACACCTCTCAATACACCATCTCTTGCAGCTGCTCGACAGTGTTATATAGCTGCTTTTGGGGCTCATACTTACCTAGAGTTATATTACTTTCTGTACTTATTGTCTGAAGGAACACGACTTGGCTAAACTCCGAACCCAACTCGCAAGCTTCACATGGATGCCATTAAAGTGATACTCAGTTTATTAAACCCAAAATGTGTGAATATGGAATACTCACCCACTGTAGGCTTGAAGAGTGGCTGTACAACCTTTGTAGCTTGCTCTTTTACGAGGAAACCGAGGCTGTGGTCAGCAATGCATTCCAATATGGACTGTTTTTTCACGACTATGATTAACAATGTCTTTCTGTCTTTCTCTCAGATAATACAAGAGTTCAACCAACAGTTGTTCATGCAGGAGAACCCAGTGTTTCACAAAGCACACGACTTCCAGTTCCAGCCCAGCGAATGTGACACGGTGAGACGAACATCACTGTATTTATATCCGTACGCATGCAGCCCTTAGCGGCGACTTGTGTTTAGAGTAGTTTCTTATTGAACATGTCTTGTTTGTATATGAACCTGTTCACACAGCAGGATAGTCACTCCATCTCTCCCATCCAATCTCTTCCAAACAAAGAACCCACATATGGTAATCATCCCTTTGTGTTGGCACATGTGGGTGTGACCCACCTCTACTTCCAATATTGTGTTATACATGTGTGGCCTGTCCTTAGTTCATCTCAAGCAGTTGAAGCACTGAAACCCTTTATTGTTATGCTTTTAGACATTCCCATTAATATATCTGGGGCTGAGAGGCTTGCCAAGGTGGAAATCAGAGAGCCAAAGCTCTGATCATTTTTATTCTCCAGGGAGATCTTGGCTCTTTTGTTCCCAGCCTTTGGAGATATCTTTACGTCAGGATGGAGTTGTCCAGTTAACTTGTGTCTGGTGACGGCATGATAGAAGCATGAATCTACTTTTTTTTCTAATATTATCATTTCAGCGTCAAATGTTATCCGTCCACTGGGAACTTTTCTCTTTTCATCATTTACATAAGCTGATTTTTTGTTTTTGGGTCTTGAATGTTCAAAATATTTCAAATTGTTGTAAATCGATCAGTGTCTGTGTGATCATAACGCAGCATAATGTGCCTCCTGGGCCTTGTTTGGTATTACTGGCTAAAGAGATGTTTCCCAGTGGACACTGGGTCCTAATTCCTCTCTTGTGTCTGAGTCATTTTGTGCTCTCAGCTTCTTTCCCGCTTTCACTCTCTCACTGCCAAATTCTCTTTCCCTCTCTGATCCTTCCCTTTTATTTACATGAACTGGTGCTCTAACATTTCCATAAACAACAATGTACTAGTCCTTCCCTGTGTCTTCCTAATCCTGTTCAACCTTTGCTAACACTTTTCCCTATACTTTTTTTCCATTAACCCTCCTCCTTGTATTTGTGTGTCCGTGTGCTTGCGCTGCTCCTCTCGAATGTGTGGGTGCGCGGATGCTTGCCTGTGTGTGTGTGTGTGTGTACGTGTGTGCCAGACTCTGAGCTCGGTGCAGCAGTTGGTGGACATTGAGCCGTCGCCCGTCAGTGCCATGAGAATGACCCTGGCACAGGTAGTCTTAACTGTTGTTAGCATTCCCATCTTCATTCCTGACACAAACCATGGATCATCCACTCCATTCATGTCTATAAATAATGCAGTTCAGCTGTTAACACCTCGTACTATGACTGACATTTTGCATGACGGTGGTAATATATGAAACGCTGTGAATGTATGTTGTTGTTGATTTACAAAAAAGACTTGTGACTGACAAAAGTGGCTGTTTGTGTGCAGACAAGCTGCTTTGCATCATGATCAGTCTGGAGTATGTGCACAATCAAAGATATTATTAGATTTAGATGAAAGATTACATATTATGTTGAAAACTGATGAAAGGTTATCAACACTCATACTAACAATACATGCTCACAATAACTCGTTAAAGGCTTCTCTGCCTGCGATCATGACATAATGATTATATATATCCATGCTTTGGTAGGAGAAGCCCAATAAAGTAGTCTGTCTGTCTGCCTAACTAGACTGCATACGTCTAAAATGCTTAGGTGGACAGCAGCTTTTTTCCATGATTTAACCCTGACAGTACAGCAAGTCAACAAGAGTAACCTTTACATTCCCATTATCCTTCTGGCAAGCAGCGTGGACCCATCCTTCTTCCTAAACAGAATGTAGTCTAGCCATTACCGCATGCCCAGCCAGCTTCAGACTTTTATTCACAGGGGACAATGAGTGTGTGTGTGTGCACAGAAAAACTCCTCGCAGCCTCACATTAGGTAACTTGGCTCATCTTGGAAAATAGTGGTCAGATCCATAACCATTGAAATAATGCAAGTTTTCCACTTTTACTTAATTACTATGAGAGTTATTGCAAGGAACTTATCAGAATCCCTGTTTGTCATAGTAACATGCTAATGACTGTCGTATGCTGCACCCTAGCCACACAGGTGCGGTCTCAATAACACCTATAACATCATGACCACAGCTGGTGTAAAAAATAAGAATAAACATGAAAAATATGTGTGAGGCTCTGAGTTACTGCTTTGAATATATTCAGTCATATCAGTAGTATAACTTTTCTTTTAGGGAGGCAGCGCTCAAAATTTAGGATGTCCTGTTTTCCCGGGAGCAATAAAACTAGCTCATGGGGCATAAAGATAAAACATCAGGGATACATTACAAATAAAATTATTATGTTTATGCGTCATGGAATATATATTATTTTAATAGTTTGGTGTACAAATTAAAAAAAAAAGTGAAGTGGCACCAGCACAAGCTGTACAGTACATCACACACACACAAAATCTATCACAGAAAGTCTGTGTTGCCAACTTGGTTCTTTTTAGATGTAGTGACTTTTCAAACCCTCACAGCAAAAAGCTAAATTTAGCGACTTTAGACCATCATGGAAAAAGGCAAGAAATATATTGAAATGTATTAGATTGTAATTCATTCCCATGCATGCTGCACAGAGTGATCACAGTCCATGGTTTTCTGCCAACGACACTGCATCCTCTGCCTCGTCTCTTACACTGTGCACCCAGTCAATATGTGTGGCATGTTTGACCTTCTCTTTCACTCTTTCTCTCCAGATCTTTGGATTATGGCGGTACTATAGCTTGTAAATATGTAAATAGCAAATTTTTGTACTTATATTTACTTACTTTGCTTATGTCAAATTGTATATGATATGATGCCCTTGTATTGGGTTTGTGATTATTTGGCTAAATAATATTTATGTGTGTGTGCATGTAAATTTCCGTCACATATCAGACAATAGGTTTGCATGTGCACTGCAGTTTGCAGTGATGCATTTATTGATCAGATGGCCAAACACTCGTCTCTTTGACTTCGAACTTCAATTTTTTATTCAGATATAAGTGCAGTAAAACTAGCAGAGCTCTGGCGAACCATAGTCAATGAATTGATGCAAGTTACTGATACAAGTTATTACATTAAATACACGTGTCGATTTGGGACAATGGTTCTTAAGTCTGAGACAGTTGATAGTGGAATGTGGGACAGGTGCTGGACATTGCCTGTTCGATGGTCATTTCACTCTCTCCTGTAGAGCTAACGTGTAGTCTGGAGTACTACTCACTGCTACTATCTGCTGTTTCTCAAGCGTGTTATGTTAGCCTGAGCTGACAGATGTCAAGAAAAGGTGGCATGTGGTAAAAACAAAAGTTTTGGAAATGCAGTCATCAGTGTCTAAACAGTAATGTTACTGGTTATTTCTAAATAGAGAAAATATCAATATATATAATAATATAGTTATTGTGACACTGAAGCAAGTTTCATTCTGCATCTGCAAGCAGTAACCTATGAAACAGAAATACTAAAACTAAATTTCAGTACACATGTTATTCCTCTTGGTTTATTAAGAACACACCTTTTGATGTGTTTTCCTTTTGCTATTATTGCACATAATGTGTCTAATCATAGCCACGCATTTGTCACAGTCAGAAGGCGCTGCTGCTTCTGGTGCAGACACCTTGGAGTTAAAACAGCTTACATAGAAATACTGCTGCCGTGACTTAAGTGTGATACAGGTGCTGTTCAACGTACCATATTAGTCAAGACAGCAGTATGTCTCTGCAAGCTGTGCAGAGAGATCCTTTTTTAGAAAACAATGGGAGCCGATGACTTGTGTAAAATGATGCAAGCATGCATTAGAGAAGACAGTAGTAGCTTGTTATTGTGGCAAAAATATCACTGGGTTTAGAGCTTTTTGGTGCATTTTTCTGAGCCTTGCAGTAACATGACAGGAAAGACCTACAACAAGTGTTTAGTCCTCAGCTGGAATCAAACAACATGTGGTGTGTTATATGCGTCTTAAACTAATGAAAATGAGGAAATTAGACGTTTAAACTCACACTCTCCTACCACCATAGTCCATACTTGACATTCTCACAGACAACTAGACATTAAGTTTATTTGCACCCATTCATCCCTGTGGTTTCAGAATAACACAGTTGTTCCATACAGTACTCTAGATGACTGTTATTATGACAGTGAAGATTGTTATTGAAGTACAGTACAGTCACACTGTGCTGTACTTCTCATTTCCCTTAGCTGGCAGACTGACTCGCCATAACTCTGCCTGTTCTCACAGTAATTGCTAATGGTTTATCATTGTGACCCTGATTTAATAAATGAATATTTGACATTGGCACATTAACACATTCAGAATGCAATCTGATTAACATAGGTCATATTTGCTAAAGGTCGCCACTCCATCATGTTAATTGAAAAATTAAAAAAATATATTCGTTTAATCACTTAATGGCCTATATTGGCTCACACCTAACTAGCTCATCAGCTGTCTCACATTGACCAGCAGAACATTTAGGGGCTTTCCAGCTTTAGGGGTAAACATAAACCTGATAAAGAGAACGAGGAATCGAAACAAACAGCATCACAAGAAGTCACTGAAGGAGAAAATTCAAAGTATTTTGCATGCCAGTAGTCACATTGATGGTAGGCCATCTGAAAGAAACTCTTATTTACTCTGTTTTCTCTGTTAAGCAAACTATCACAGCACAAATTAGCTTAGCTTCCTCCATGACATGTCAGTTCAGAGCCACTGTTCAAATCTAGTTTTCTGCCTCCCTGCCTAAACTCCCTTGCCTGAATGTAATTAAGCTGTAAATCTCCCATGTAATACTCTTCGTTTCACACCTATACTTAGCCAGATTTATGCCCTCTTGTTACTGGAGCAGTGCATAATTAATAGATATGATGTGCATGGAAACTGGTAATTAAAATATCGTGTACTTTAGTCTGGGTAACACACTTATTATCAGATTATGGAAACCCCAGCCTCTCAGGTCTGTGTACACACATCAGTGACACTGAATGTATGTCCATCCTCAGACTCAGTTTGTTTTTGTTAGAACTTTTTCTATCTTTAGGCAGAATAGATGCCATACTTTAGATTTTGCTAATTTGTTTAACATTATAGGCCACATATATATGCCACAGAATATAATAGCGCTATGTAAATGTCAGGAACATGGAGACGATTAGGCATTGATCTTTATAAGATACATACAGTGCTAAAAAACATCCTTTTTGTTTCCCTAACCTCCCTCGACCTATATTTATGGTAGTCAGTAATGAAAAGATGAAGTCTGAGTCACATCTGTAAACAAGTAAAGAAAAAAAAAAACATCAGCAGGTATTATAAATGTGACCTTTAAAGAATTTCAGCAGCAAGTTGTGCAGATGACATTTTGTTTTTGAATAACATGAATAGATGTATGACATATACAATGTAAATATTGTAAAATGAAAGGATAGAAAAGACATATTTGCACTTTTATCAAGAACATACATATATATAATCACATAGTTTTAACTGATGGCATGGAAAGAAGCTTTTTGTGTTATTCCTGCAGTGAGAAAATTTGAAGACTGAACCAGAGTGCCACTTTTTTGGACAATAATAACACTGAAAATGTGGCTTTTTTCTATATTTCTATAACATCAAATATAAATGAAAAGTTACAAACAATAAAAGTAAAGAAAGTACTTTGAGGTACTATTAATATCTCTCAAAACCTCTAATCTAAAAGCTAATCTGCTTCATCAGGACTGTGTGGGTGTGGTTCAACCAGAACACTAACTATCAAACTATCAAATATTGCTAAATCCTGATTGGTGCACAGAACATGTGTCGGTACATGACATCACCTTTTCCCAACTAAGCCAGTGAGAAAGAGTAAAAAATATAACATTATGCAATGATGTGGGATGCTATTACTCATAGTAAGACGATGATTGAAAAAATATGTTCTCAGGACCTTTGAAATAAAATGTAGGCTGGTTCTGTCAAGTTGTAGATCAGTGACGTAAACTTGGAACTTCAGACACATTTAATACATTACTATCTGAAGAAGAAATGCCAGATGATCATAATTGATGTTGAATGTTTTATTGGAAAGCCATGCAGAGTCTTCAACAGGCCCACACGTGTGCATTTGTATGTAATAAAAAAATAAAAATAAAAAAAAAATCCTCCATCTCACATGTGGTTTTGATAGCAGCTCTTTCCTTCCAAGGGGATAACAATAGAGCTTTGCAACACACGCTGTATTAATTATGTGAGAGAGAAACAAATTTTCTCTCACACTTGCTTTAACTTAATTAACAGCTTCTGCATATCACACACCTTGTGCCGTTATCGCAGACAGTGTACTTATAGGTGTATATGTGTGTTTGTCTATATTAGAGTCGTCAGCTGGAGTCAGAGACGGGGACGACGGAGGAGCACAGTCTGAACAAGGAGGCCAGGAAATGGGCAACCAGAGTCGCCAGAGAACATAAGAACATCATACATTATAAGAGAGTATGATGGATACACACAGACACTCATATTTGGCACATATACAAATATACACTATTTCTAATCAAGTTGTGTGATTGTGTGTGTCGTTTTTAGTGTCTGGAGGAGTGTGAGAGCCATGGTTTGCCCCCCACAGAGCAGGGCAGACTAGACCTGGAGATGAAGATTGAAGACACCAAAGAAAACATGCGCAAAGCTGAGGTCTGTCCACATTTATTTTTGATCACAACGCTGTTTGACAGAGGTTAAATAATAGGATATATTCCCTTAGCACTGTCTCGATGAAGTCTGGATGTTCTCCCTGCCTAGGCTAGACTCCAGCCTCTAATACCATTTACTGGATACAGAGGTATGGGGAACAGATTTATAGAGGTTGTTTCTCTTCTGAAATTAAATAGACGAATGATTCATGCCCAACAAACCTTAAGTAAACAAACTTGAATATAGATACTATATTTATGTAAGAAGAAGAAGAGTAACCAGTCACGACAAATAGAGAAAAGTCTGTTCAAGGAAAAAAGTGGGGACTGTGTCCTGGGCAAATGTTTAATGTTTATTTCCCTAAAGTCCACACTGTAAAATCTGTGGTGGTAGTAAATGTAGCATATCATCGTAGACTCACTCCCTGTTGTAGCATCAGTGCAGCATCAGCCTCGCAAACAATCCGTCTGTTTCAGTGGCAACATAAAATTCAGCCCTGTCCCATCTTCCCACTGCTCAGCGTTTGGGCTGACGTATTTGGTAAATATTTCAAATGTGAACAGTCGCATTTCAGTCTGCTCATCTGTGCAGTTAACAAACATACACACCCAGCTCTGATCGATAACACCTTTTACACCACAGGAGATGTCAGATCATTCAAGTCATTCGACCTTTCTAATCTGCAAAGCCCTACTATCCCTTCCTGTTTTTTTAAAACTTGTTTGTGTCTATATCAGTAGCTCCTTGTGGAAGTACACAGTTTATAAAAATATGAGGCATTATATCCAAATATCACAAATAATACTATGACTTTTAGCTTTACCGCTCTTTCTTCAACTCCTCTACACCTTTCTCTTTCTCCTCTCATCTAAACACTCCCTCTTTTTCCTTCTTCACCTCTCAGCCGTTCCACTTGCAGAGCTACACACAGAGATGCAGTATCTATCATTTATGTATTGATTCTCACACATTCAACCAGTCACATGCACTGAATCAGATCGCTGCATCTTCTCTCATAATCTTCAACTCTATTCTGTCTCTTTTCTCTCACAAAAGTCTATATATCATCTCTGCTCTCCAATTTCAATCTCTTCCTTCACTTTGCTGAGCTCATACTCTCCCTAATGCTGCCTGTTTGCTTCCATACTACCCTTGTCATCAGACTTTAACATATCTGGCACCCTCTGCTGTCAGGTTTGGTCAAAAGACATTTCACTTCTGATGTAAAACCTCTGTGTGATCACTATATTATTATATATCCACTGTGGCAAATTACTGGCCGAGCATATGTTATGTCACTTTACTGCCGCCCTAACCGATTAACATGCTGTTACTTCAGTCTATCTTACACTGCAAGAATATTTTCGTAACACTATTACATTTTAAAAGCGTGATCTCACTGTCTGCAAAAATCATTATTCACTGCAAAGTGCAAACATGTGACCACTCCACCTTTTTCCTACCCCACCCTCTTTCTCTGCCTCCCTGTTTCAGTGTCTCACACTGTCTGTCTGCTATTCTTTGCTCTCCCAGGCCAGCATTACCTCGAGTAAGATGATGAATATTTTATGAGCTCATTTTGTACAAATGGCTTCATCACAGAGCTCTTATCACAGAATTATAAAGGGAGTGAAAGCAGTACAAAAGACATTATCCAGGTTTGATTACAGCATTATCTGGATAGTGATTGCGCCATTCTTCCCTTTTACACAAAGTCCCAACTTCATCCCATCAAGCATCTTGCAGTAGCCCTTTCAACACCTTATAAACAAGAAAATAAAGCTAGGCCTATATTTAGAATTTGCGAATTAAGATACATGATGTGTTTTTTCTATCCAGGTTTTACATCGGTATCATCTTCAGTGTCATCATCAGTTAAAAACTTGTGTTTCAGAAGCAGCGTGTCTGAAATGCAAGTTTAAGCACAAAAGGCTGTTACCAGACAGTAAGAAAGATTGATAGCATAGTTGGCTTCCCTACATGTCCTTTATTTACATATTGCTTAATTTGCTCGTGACAACATCTTAAACGCTTTGACGACGGAGTTTTAAAATCAATGGTAAGAGTTGATGAGCTGTCTGTGCTGAAAATGTGGCCATCATTTAGTGCATATCAAAGTGCAGATCTGTGAGGAAGATACAAGTTTCAACTTTAATAGAGTTTAATATACAAGTAATGTCAGCAGGTTTTCCTGTGTTGTCCCACAATTTTCCATCTGAATCTTCTACGGGAAACATGAACATAAATCATTTGTTTATCCTCTGATGGCTGATTGAGTAGTGTTTATATTGTTATGATGGAAAAGTAAGGTGGAATTTCATCAAAATAACAAACCTAAAGGTCAAATGTCGCACTAAATGTGTTGCTTTGTCATTAAGAGAAAAGGAGCTAAAAGAACTAAACAGGAAAAAAATACAACAGTGTGGATGTTTAATGCCTCGATTGTATTCCACAGTGTTCAACAGTACACTCCTCAATCTTTAGAACGATCCTTTTTTTATAGCCTCTGTCTGAATTGAATCAATAAACATCGAAAGAGAGTAGAGTTATGTATTCTCGACAAATGCTGGTCTGATTTTATGGCCTCTGCTTGAGTGCTTGATAAAAGACTCTGGATACTGAAACTAGAAACTGTCTTTCTCTGAAATTACAAGAATAGTTATGAGCCTAACAGAATTTCCCAGCAAAGGTATACATGCTTTGATAAGTCACATTTTCAGAACATAAAGTGAAACATATACTCACTGTTAACTTGTCTCAGAGAAAGTGATGTTTGAAGTGCATGTATTTGCTACAAATATACAGTACATATATATTTGAGTATATTCTTTTCACAGACAAACTTTTTCTTTTTTCGTTTGTTTTTGTCTTCACTCTCTTGTATGCACACTTTCAAATAAAGCAGCAAGAGCATCTAAAACTCCCTAAAGTGATATTAAATGATTATTGGCCTCTCCTCTGCTTTTTCCTCTTCCTAAAGAGTTCTCGGAGGATGAGAGAGTGAGAACAGTTGAGGCGAGAGGCTGTCTACATACTAATTAGCTGTTGAAGGCTGTCTCAAACTGGCTCCAGCAGACAGGCTGGCCTCATTAACACGTGATATCAAAATCCTTCAGACAGAAGATCCATCAAGACAGAGACAAGACTGGGCGTGAACAAGACTAAAGATTGGAAAATCTATTGGCTCTACTCATAATTTAGCCAATCTTCTATCTGCATTGGCATATTAATACCTTTGGTAAATATGTAGCAGGTATTAAAACACAGTGCACATATTGTGTCTGTAAAAACAAAAGACCCAGAGCTGATGGTACTTCTTTAGTACCTTGTATAAATTGTTTAATTTGATCCCACCGTGCCTCTTGTTGATGTTTGGCAACACCTCACACACAATATGTAGCTCCTTATATTCTTATAGCCTGTCATTTCAGATTGATCTCACATACATGTCATCGATATGGTTGCAGCACTTTTTAAAGAGCACCAGAGTTCTTTGTATTTGTGTTTACGTCTGCTTCCGTAATTCAGAATTCAAGAGTTTCCTTCCTGCAGTATCTTTCTCTCCATCAATTTTTCTGTCTACCTTTCTGTCAGTTTTATTGATTAGAGCTACCCAGCCAAACTCTCTGAGGTTATACAGTCTATCCACCTGTGATCTGTGTATCGGCTATTGTTTTAACTTTTCACCGCTGTAGTCCGGTATTTACAGTCCCAACAGCAACACCAGCGGCGAAGGCTGCTGTATATCTTTAGCATTTGTTGGGTGCTGCTAACGCAATGGAAAAAGCTAGAGGCACTTAAAGGGCTCAGGTCTTTATTGATCAAAGCCGGGAAGTCTGTCTTTGACAGTCTGTCTGTCTGACTGTCTGACTGACTGCATGTCTCTACGGGAGGGAGCTATCATCAGTCTGCTCTGTCAGCATCGGTTAGTAAAGAAAGTAGAGGATAATGAAAGAGGAAATTGATGCAAGTGGTGAGAAACAGCAGGCAAAAAAAAGAAGAGGATCAGAGATGAAAGAGAAAGTTGAGGAGGCGAGAGAGATTGAATGTAAATCTCAGGGGTTTGGTTACTGTTGGATATAGCAGCATCATATTGGCTCATTAGGAGAGAACACAGCACATGTCCAGTGTTCACAGTTTGTTAAAAGAAAGTACAGAAAGTTTATAAGACTACACAACACAGACTCAACACATTTTGGTGTGTAAATCCAGTTTACATCCTCACTCCGTCAATGAGCTGAGTTGCATGCAATCTAATACAGCTCTGAGGTCAAAAGAACATGAAAATTACAGTTTTTTCCAGTGAAGATGTGATTTAAGAGATGGCTACAAGCTTCATATTGAGTAGTTTAGAAACTGTTATACAGGTTCACTTGAGGTCCTTCTCCCTGCATCAATTCAAAAATCCATTATATATGAGAAATAGCTCCCGCCTGAGTGCTTATTGTATATAGTGATGTTTGCTAATAGCGAATTTTATTGTTATTGACTTGCACTTGTTTCGTCTCAGCATCTAAGCTAAAAAAATATCTACTGTGTCTTTTCATCTCTCTTGCATAAGGGGATGGTTTTCTCTCAGTGGGAAAGTTGCCAGTGACTAAATATGAAGAAGGAAGTTGCTTTTTCAACCTGGAGACCAAATTAAAATTGCAAAATTACATTTTACAACTTTTTTTTTCATGTATTTCCCTCATTACTCATGATAACATTTCACTCTCATTCAGGTACCAGTTAGATAAAATGGGACCAAAGTCAAAAACGAAGAAAAACAGTGTTGGTCATTCATATATTTGATATTCTTAACCTTCTTAACCCTTTCTCTCTCCACAGACAATAAAGTTAAAAGCTGAGGCTCGGTTGGACCTTCTGCGGCAAGTGGGGGTTGCGGTGGATACCTGGCTGAAGAGCGCCATGAACCAGGTGTGTATTCTGTCAGCGAGTGTTTGAGAAGGTGTGTGTGTGTGTGTAAGCCTTTCCTTCTCTCTGCCTGACTTGTTTCATTCGTTGCAGCCCTTGGAGTGTTTGTGTGTGTGCATATTTAAACCCTTTCACGCATGAGTTCCTGTTTGTGTAGAGCAGTATGTGTGTGAGTGTGTCTGCAATATGTGTATAAACCCCCCTTCACTCTCTTTGTGCATGCTGTAGGTGATGGAGGAGTTGGAGAATGAACGTTGGGCCAGCTACACTTCCCACGATCCCTCACTGTCGGTGAGACACCTCCCCTCACTGTGCGTGCGTTGCTGCAGCAGCTCTCGTCCTGTTTGTAACAAAAACAGAACGATTTTTAATTAAATCTGAAAAAATATTGGAGGGATTACGGAACAACAAAACTAGACATAATATAAACTCTAATGTGACAACCTCTATGCTTTCACACAAATACATACATTACGTGTATATATTGAATTTTAAAGAAGAAAGACAAGTATCTTTTCAATATCTGTTGCATGCATGGTGACCTCTTTTACTCACGTTAAATGAAAATCACCAGACCTCTTAATAGTGTCACTGTATGTCAGTCATCTATCTACTATTAGCTCAAAAGTTTCTCTTCTTGCACTACAAACACAGCACTCAGTTCCCCATAAGGCAAATTTGTGATTTGTGATATATGAGTAAAATTTGACTTGACTTGAATTCAACACACTCAAATGTGTAATTTTAAACTCTGAGGGACTGACTCATGATCATAGACTTTTTATTCTTTATGTTTTCATTGTAAGTGAAAACCACCCAACTAGAACAGTTCTCCTGACAAATCACTTCCTGAATGATGTAAATTACAAGATAATTGACCTCAGCCCTTCTGCCTAATCATCTGTCACACCAGTTAAAGCCTCATAAAATGCCCCACATCCCCATTGGAATACTGATGTAGTCCTCGCACAATGTGCAGTTTTTATTTCATGACCCTTAACTTTAATGGGAAGATGGAGTGAGTACAGATCTAAAGCCTGAAGGGACCTTTTTTATCACCTCATAGTGTTTATGAGTGTGCAGGCATACTCTGTGCATGTCAGCGGAGAGGAGGTGGACTCCAGGTAGTTCCACATTCCCTTCCTCATTACTGGCAGTTGTAGATTGCCATTTTTTCCTACCATGTACAGCTTTCCACCAATAACAAAAAGGGTGATACTGTGGGAAATACACTTGTCTGTGTGCTAAATAAGTAGCTACAGCTATGAGCCTGTTAACTTAGCTTAGCACAAAGACTGGAAACAAAAGGAAACAGCTAGCCTGGCTCTCTACAAAGGTAAAAAAGCAGCTAGCCCTAAAGCTCACTAATACTGTCTATGGATTAAACAAACAACATATAAAGTATTAATCTGTGAGCTGTGATGGTGCTAGTCAGCGGATTTTGTTACTTTTGGATAGAGCTAGGCTAGCTGTTTCCCTCTGTTTCCAGTCTTTGTGCTAAGCTAAGTTAATTAGCCGGCAGGTGCTAGCTTCATATTTCCCACACATACTTGAGAGTGGTGTCATTTTTCTCACTTGATAAAATCAATAAGTGGATTTCCCCACATTTCAAATCATCCCTTTATATTAAACTTAAAAGTGACTTCTTTTCCCAAATGGAGGGATTTCAAAATCTCAAAAAAAGTTTAATTATCACATAATCATACAGGTAAAATCATAGCTTTATTCTATTTTTCTTTTCTTTTCTTTTATCCAACATTAAAATTAGGTTTGATAAATCTCACGTCACACTTAAACCACTGTGACCTTTAATTATACATAATCATTAATACAGAAGTATATGCTGCGTGTGTGTGTGCTTACGACTGGATGTGTATGTGAGTTATGGATATTTATCTGCATGTACATTTGTGCATTTGTGTGTGCATTTCTGTCTCTCCCTCTCTCTTTGTGTACAGGGAAGAGAGTGTATGTATAGGAGTGTAATCCCACATGGGACTGTGTGGGGAGATGCGAGCGTGCGTTTGTCTGTCTCTCAGCAGGACTAAACATAGTCGACCTGCTCCAATAGAAGCACTTGACACTCTGCTCACACGATATTGCAGCTCACAGCAAAGAGAGAGAGAGACACCGAGTATGAGAAAGGGAGAGGAAGTCAGGAGAATAAGGGAGAGTGCAACCTAGGAAGAGATAGGAGGGAGGTGGAAGAGGGAGTTATGCAGTGAAAGAGGAAGACAATTACTGAAGAATGAGAGGAGGAGAGAGAGCGAGCTGAAAATAAGAAGAGGTGGTGTGATGTGGAGGAGGGGGTGAGGGGAAGAGGTGAGGAGGGAGTGGCGTCAGAGTGATAATGTTGAAGTAAAATTGGATGCAGAGGTGAGAGAGAGAGACAGAGGGATTGTGAAAAACTGCAGAAAACATTGAGAATTTGAATGTTTGCACAGATAGAGAGGTGACCGAAACAATGAACTGCGTTCAGATCTGATCCAAGCCAAACCTTTTGAACGTCTTACACATTTCCAAATGTTTAATTACCTTCAAGTAGTTGAGAATGTGAATTTGGCTGTAAGGTTTTCTTTCAACTCTCTTTTCCTTATGTATAAGATAAATTAGGTTGAAGCGAGACTTGCTGAAAACCCATTTGAGTGGGTGTCATTAAAAGAATAGACCAGCGGGCGTTTGACAGCAGTTCAACAGCCTTTGATTTTATTTGGAGTGACCGTGGCGAAGAGAGAGGGTGATTACAATAACAAGGTGCAACAAAGGAAATGAAAAGAGAATTGTTAACAGCAGTTTGCTGATTAGAGAGAAGAAAGGATGGATGGATTGTGAATATTAATACGGACAGGAGAGCTAGAGAGCCGGCACTTCCTCGGCCCTATCTTTATTCCACTCAACTTTATTATCACGACTATGAAATACTGTATGCCATGAAGCGTCAAGTTCCTCAGGCAGCCACCGCGTTCATTACAATATCACTTTCACAGTTATTACCTCTAGGACCAATAAAATCGGGCTTTGGTCTGCATCTCAGCTGTACTGTTGGTACACACACTGAGGTGTATTTTTGGTTATTTTATTGGGTTATTACTGAAATACATGCTGGTCATTTCGCTTCAGGGATAAAATGGAATTGGCCCTGAGGCAGTGCAGTGTACCTTTAAATCAAGAGTGACGTGGCAACGAAAATATGACCTTGCCACCAAAGCTCAAAATATGCAAGTGGACAATGAGTTGTTCTCTATCACATTGAATCTATCCCTTCACCCTGTCTGTAATCACACCTTGTTTACAAAATAAGTACTGTCAGTGCACAGGTGATGTGTTTACCTCCTGGGGTTAGTAGTTTTACCAGCTACTAACACAGCAGTTATCCTCCTTATTTAAGTGTATGTAACCTCCTCACTATACATTACCGTTAGTCATTCCCACAATGGCACAAAATCAGTAGTAACTTTGTGTTAACAATCCCATAATGCAACTCGTAGCATTCTATAGATGTGAAAATAACCTTGTGACTCTAAATACATATCAGTAAATATCTCAACGATTATTGAGTGGACTAATGCAAAATTTTGTCGACATTCATGCTCCCCAGAGGATGAAACCTAATAAAGATTGAAATCCATGACTTTTCCTGTATCCCCACATTCATGTCCCCCTCAGGATGAATTATAATGTCATACTCTGAGAGCGCCATCAACAGGACAACATTTTTATTTGTCCAATACTACTACCATATATTATTCTCAATGTTGTTGACATTCATAGTTCCCAGAGGATGAATCCTACTGAAGATGGTAATCCCTCATTTTTCCTGTCGCACCACATTCATGTCCCCCTCAAGTTGAATTGTAATGTCCCCTGACAGCGCCATCAACAGGACAACATTTTAAATGTGTCCAATACTACTGCCATATATCAGCCGCAGCTGTACTTTGTGTTTAGTGCTAATTAGAAAATGTTAGCATGCTAACACGCTAACATGATGCAGTTGCAGCTCTAAATCTAAATCAATTGATTAGTACAGTGTTTCATGCTTTTTGTTGCGGAGTTGGGGGACCCTGGGGCTTAAGAGGTTAAATATTATTCCTGCTGCAGCAGCATGTTATCATGCTGATGATTTAACTGTGCTCAGTACAACAGAGAAGCATGCAGTGTATGTATTTTCCTTGTCAGGGTCTTTAGTAACCATTCCTGGTGAAGACCTTTGATGAAAGTGTGTTAATTATTATAAGGACCACACCTGAAGATTATTATTTCCCTAGAGAATAGATTTTTTTTCTAGGAGATCAACTCATATACAAAACACACATCTGTTTTGTTTGCACTGGTGTAGAGTTTACTGTGTCAACAGAAATCTGATGACCAAACACAATGACTTAGGAATGGATAAACACACACACATACACACACTCTCTCTCTCTATTGTCACGGCCGGCTCAGCTTGCTGTGTGTGATGGATCTTTCTACCAGCTAGATCACATGACCTTCATATAAGCCAGTGAAATTCTCATGGAACAAAAGAGGGAGGGGCTGGATCGTATGAAACATTAGTCCCTCTACACCTGTCTCTAAAAGCTACAGTACCCACAGGAGGACAGAGAAACTCAAACACAGAGAAAAGGTAAGCATGGCTATAGATTAAATAGCAACGGTAGCTCAGAGAGAGTGCAAACACACAGGAAGAGGAGGAAAAAAGGTTAAAAAAAGTTAGTGTGTCTTAGTTTGCAACTAGTGCACAGGAGGTGGTGGAGGTAAAAGTTGGGATAGTGAGGCAGAGGTGGTGAACAACAAGGGTAGTTTGAGTATTTTGGATGTCGTGTGTGTGTGTATGTTAAATATGTGATAGACTTCATATACTAATCACATTATTTGCTCATTCTTTTTGTTGATCTGGAGTACAAGAGTGTTTGTTTTTACTCTGGAGCATTCGGGGGTGAATGGATCTTTTCTCATTCGTCCTTGTAGTTATCAGAGGTTATCTGAGGTCTTTATCTGGTCGTGTTTGTGTGTTAAAGGGCACAGTGGATTTGGAGCGTGAGGAGGGGGAAGAGTGTGAAGAGAACATGGAGGTTTTCGACGACAGCAGCTCCAGTCCTTCAGGAACCCTCCGAAACTACCCGCTAACCTGCAAAGTCCTGTACTCATACAAGGTAGAAACCAGCACACACACACACACACACACACACACACACACACACACACACACAGTTACCCTCTGCAGTTGCATATTTACACACCTACACATATCAAATGTCTGCAGCTACCTGCACAACCACAACACACAACCACATGGATCCATGTACGCACTAATTGCTTTGCATTTTCACAAAGCGTTTATCTAACATTAACAACCATGACTTTTTTAGCATTTTATCTTTACTATACTATATGAATGTCTCGTCCACAGATAGAATAAATCGTCAAGAGCAGACTGAATTTTTCTTCTGCTCTCTCCCTCCCACTCCCTTTCTTATTCCCTCCTGTTTTCTTACCTCCTTTTACTTTCTCATCCTTGTCTCTCTATCTTTAACACTGTCGGTATGTCTCTCCCACAGGCCTCTCAGCCAGATGAGTTAACTATTGATGAACAGGAGATGTTGGAGGTCATTGAGGATGGAGACATGGAGGACTGGGTCAAGGTGCACAAACATACACACACAGATATACACTGTGTTTAAGGTTTCAACAACTGAAGCATTATTTTATGAGCTCTGTGCATTGTGTCCTGTGCGATTTCACCACCGTTCCTCCTGTCATGTATGTTTTCTTGTTTCCTATGTGAATGCACTCCATCATGTGTGTGTGTGTGTGTCTGCTTTCCAGGCTCGCAATAAGACAGGCCAAGTGGGCTACGTCCCAGAGAAATACCTGCAGTTCCCGACCTCCAACAGTCTGCTGAGCATGCTCCAGTCACTGGCTACACTCGATGCTCGATCACACACGTCGTCCAATTCCACCGAGCCAGAGCTGCACTCCAACTGCATCAACGGAGACACAAACAGTGAGTACGCTGTAAACTAAGCATCTTGTCAAATATTCTTTTAAATAATTAAACTGCTTGCCAGGAGTTTGAGTAAAACAAGTTAGTTCCAGTTGTGCCTATGTTAAGTGAGTTTTTTTCTTCTTTCCCAGAATAAGGTTATTACGAGTCACTGATTAAGGCATTTTTCTTTTTACTGCTCTGCTAAGTGTTGCTCAGAATCCAGCTGTAAGCAATGCTCATTTGGCAGAGCAGGGTGTTATTAGAATAAGCAAGTGTGGTCTGTCTAACTTGCTGAGTAAAACAAGATAAAAATATTTCTGCGGGTACAAAACAGCAAAAAATAAAACAAGAGTCAGGTTCTAGTTCTGCTCTTTGTCAGCCTCCACAATCTTTGTCCTTCCTGATTTCCTTTTCATCCTTTTATTAAGCTACATTTTGTCATTCCAGTGCCTCAAGAGCAAGAGCAGCTGTAAAAGAGGTCAAAAAGAGAACAAAACACCAGTGGTTGAAACGGCAGACAAGTTGTCGAGAGAGTTGTCGATATCAGACAGAATCAGTGAACTCGGTGGAGTTGGTAGATTCGAAGGTCTGGTCCCAGGCAAGGGCAAGAGCTGAGCTTTATCACAAACATGAACTTTCTCTGTGCTTTGCTTTGACTAATGTTGATCAGACTTGTTGGCCTACATCTGTCTGATTCAAAGTGACAAAGACATCTTGCTTATTTACAGCAGATAATAAAGAACATGTGCGTCATATTCATGGTACCTTATTGGTCAAAGATATTTTTGCTACATGCCAAAATACGAAGGTCAAACAAGAGCAGCACTAGATTATTCCTGACCTAATCTACTGCCTTTGAATCCTTCCTTCTTCTTCTTCTCTTTCTGCGAGGGCCATATATAAAGGCCAGACATAAAGCAATGTTTCCCCAAGAATAATTATTCCCTCTGTGTCCCTTTGTCTGCCTTTCTCTCTGCAGTGATTTATGTCCGCGCACTTTATGATTACGAGGGCCAGGCAGATGAGGAGCTCTCCTTTTCCGAAGGAGCGGTGATCCGCCTGTTGAGCCGCGACACTCAGACAGACGATGGCTTCTGGGAGGGGGAGCTCAATGGAAGGGTGGGCGTCTTCCCCTCCGTGCTGGTGGAAGATTTCACCGAGAATGGGGACACCAGAGGAGGAGGGACGGGTGACATACAGGTATGTTGATGCATGACGACACAGATAAAACTAATATTAAGTTACGGGTAGCACGAGCGATCTTAGACACATTCACCTTTGTGGGAAAACACAGAAAAGCGTTTAAAATGGAGACATGCTCCCACCCATACTGACATTCAGTGACATACTCTTGAGGAGCTGGAAATGTGGTCTTATCAGTATTTCCTCAGGGCACAAATACCAAGGATGGTGTGTAGTGTGCTGTGCCACTTTCCCCCCTCTCCCCTCTTTCCCTGGATGTTGTCCAGTAAATCTATCAGCAGGGCAGAGTTCACAAACAGTGGATCAGAACTGCCGTGTTCCTGCAGCGCTCTGATAAAAACCCTGTCCTGCAATCACAGAACAGAAGTCTTATCTGTGGCACAGAGCGCCCTATTAGAGGTTCAGCGTCAGGAAGGATACAGCCTCTCCCTTCCTAGAAGCCTGTAGACATAACACACCAAAACAACTCTTTTAAGTCATGAAATAAAATAAAATCTGAATCCTTCTGGTTGCTGCCACACAAAGTTGTATGTAGTGGAAGGTCATACTTCAAGCTAGTAAACCAACAATACATCTGTAAGGTATTCCTCACAGTATCCAGAGTGTTCAACCAATGACCGAAATCCTAAAGCTGCTCCAATCAGAATGTTTCCATTAACAACAGATGCAATTACTATATTTGTTGTTCCCCTCAGCTCTATGGAGCATTTTAGCATCTTTGTTGTTTTGATTTAACAGCCTGCAACCACTGACCGTATAAAGAACAGACAGCTGTTTTAAATGGAAAAAGCTGTTTGGTGCTGAGCACTACCTGCTCAGCACCAAACAGCAGACAGACACAATTAGCAACTAGCTGGTGAACACAGTGTGACATCTAGTCAGATATTTCCCTCAGAAGTTGGTGGAGACCAACAACGGAGTTAAGTGAGTGAATATTGGACTCAGATTTATCAGGTGGTCAGACAAATAGGCTGCAGTTTGCTAACACGTTAATAATATTATTATTACGAGGATCACAGTGATGTATTTATTTCTATTTCTACCTCTTTCCCCAGATTTCTCCGTCTCTGAAGTTACCATCTTCTCTGCCACCTCTTCCGCTGTATGACCAACCTCCCATCAGCCCTTTCACCAGCCCCGAGACCTCCACCCCGCCTCCTCTCCCACGCTCACCCTCCACTGCACTCAATGGGGAGCACAAGCCTCCACCGCCTGCCTCGTCACATAAGGGACCACTCTCCACCCACAGTAAGTTTGTGTGTAATTCAGTTAATTAAGCTCATTGTGGCTCTTTGCTGTGAGGATATAGAAATGTCTCTCTCTCTCTCTCTGTAGATCAAAGCTCTGGCAGGAGTCCAGTGTCTCCAGGATTTCCTCAGCCACTGAGATTTACCCCTGAAGGAGGCCCGGGCAAACTACGACCTGTTAGTATAATAGCTATTTTAGAAGATTTTATGATGATAATCTGATCATGACTAGTTTGATGGGTCCAACAATATTTTCTTTTCCAGATTCACAAAAGAAATCAGAGCCTTACAGTCTGAGAAAGGTTGTTTTTGTCTAAGTTCAGAGGACAAATAGATAAGAAGGGATTAATCTGTGACTTTTACACATGTTGCAGTTATTACACAATATTTTATGAGGTAATCTGGCTGTAATTTCACCCTGCCATAGACCAGATCAGGACTTTAGATCAGAGGAAGATTTTTCATTTGATATATTTGATCATATTTCAGTGTTTTGTCAAGTTTACTAAGTAGATTATATAATGACCTGTACATGTAACACCTGTAGCACTACCTGTGCATGTAGAAACATTTAGTCCATGAATCGATAAATCAACTGACACAAAATTTATTGGCAACTATTTTGATATTAGCCCATTTAAGGCAGTTTTCAAGCAGAAGCTGTGAAACAGTGCCAGTGTCTTCGTTTATAAATGTTTTGATTTGAATTTTGTTGTTTGTCTTATATGATAGTTTAATGAATATCTTTGGGTTTTGGACTGATGGTTAGACAAAAAGAGCGATTTGAAGACTAGCTTTAGGAAACTGTAACATTTTACATCGACAAAACAGAACTAATCGGCAAGGAAAGGAATTGTTAGTTGCAGCCCTGTATTACACAAACTGTTATGGTTATCGTTGTATAGGTATAGCCTGTGAATCTCTAATATATTTTCCATTCAAAACACACAGTTAAAATGTGCGTGTCCCACAGGAAATTAACATTATGCTGTTTGTCAAATGAGGAAAAGTAGGGCATGTCTGTTATAGCCTTGACAATAGTTTTCCTCATTGTGTTGCCGTTTTTTAAAAATGTAAATTTCTAATGTTTTCTTGCAGGTACGAGCTGCTCCTCCTCCACCCAAACAGCACCCCCGCCGACAGCAGGAGAAGAGCGACAAGACGGAGGAGGTGGAGATCACACTGGTGTGACAGACAGACAAGCTGGCAGGCAGTTATAGAGACATAAAAAATAAAAACAGATGACAGACATATGTATCCTACAGGCTGAACTGAACTGAACTGAAGTCAGCTTAAATAAAGTGATGTGAAGTAAACCAAACTGAACCACGTCAGACACCCCCAGCCTCTCCGCATCTTCACTCATCATCAAGTCGAAGAAGAGCGCAGAGAGAGGGGATGAAGGCAGAGTATCCAATTAAATAATCTCCATATTAGCTTCCTAATGAAGTGCAGCAGTATCCGCCCCCCACATTCCTCTCCGTCCTCCCCCGTCCTTCCATTCTTGCCTTAAGACTTCACCTCAACGGGCAGCAAACCCGAGCACACTGAAGAAGAGGAAGAGGAGGAAGAATGTTTAGAGAGGGGGAGTGTGAGGGAAAGTTAATGATGGGTTTTGCAAGTTTTATTTTATTTTGTTTAGCTCACATCAAGATAAAGCAGTTTATCTCTGCACAGGAAGATCATTCTAATTTCTCTGACTTAATAAATAATAATGAAGCGAGATGTTATCGAGCCCTGAAACTGATAAAATGTAGTAAAGGTTATAAGACAAGTCAAAAATAGAACAGAATATTGTTAGAAAATCAAAAAAGGGTTTGTAAAATGAAACTTAAAGCTTCATATTTTAAATGTAATCATCTATAATCATACATAACTTTTAGGAATCAGGATAATGATTGAAGCAATGGACAGGGCTGTGTGGCTAGCTCGCTTAGCTGAAAACAGTAGTAGGTGAACATATCGAACACCAGCCTTCAAGCTAACAGTCTTCATAAAACTACACAGCTACACTACAGTTATATTAATCATCCATATACTGTGTTAACTCTGCCAACATTAGCTAAAACATTTTAGTTTGCAAGCTAAGCTAGCTACCCAGAACCTGCAACTTGGAATTTAGTTTGACATTTTGAGAAAACATCAAACATTAAGTCACACACAAATACAAAATGTTGAAGGTGACACAATAAAAACCCATTTCCAGACAAGAAATGCACTGGACGATTATGTTAGATAGAGGCTAGAAATGTAGCAAGTAGCTTGCTGGCTAAAGTGCTTCAGCTACTGTTACAAGAGCTTATACACTAATGCTACAGCAGTATTCAGTACAGGATAAGGCTTATTAACATTAAATATAGTAGTTGGTGTCGTTTTGTGCCCAAAAGTCAACTTCACCTTGGTAACTAACAAAAAAGGCTTGTGCTCAATGCGTTTTAGTTAGCCAGGTAATCTAGCTAGCCACACAGTCCTATGGAAGGAAAATGGGGACTATTGAAAAAAATAGGAAATAGATAAATAATTAAAAATGTGCCAATAATTGAATGAATTGAAAAATAAAATAAGTGTTAAATAAATATTTCATGAGTTATATTTGTGACTTATCTGACACCTTTTACTAGTTTGAGTGTCAGGGCTCCATAAAAAAAAAAAAAAAAAGCTTGATGAGGGTGAATAAGTACAAAACTTGCCAAACGTGTCATGATTTTGGTTGCAGTTGGGATTTAAATAAATGGACAGAGAAACTGGGTGGTGTGTGGACGCAGTGTCCCTCCTCGCCAGCCCTTCCCTCGCCATATATAGTCCTTATCATCATACGTATTCAATGTGTATTAGTACAGTACATTACTGTTGTCATAGGAATGTTATGCGCAGCGTTTCATATAGACTAACTCAAGCTGAATGGAATACCATGTCTGATATGTAGTGAAAGTTTTATCCTCATCTTATACTGAAAGGGCATTGTAAATATACAGTATGAAGGAGAGAGGAAAGAGGAGAGGGAAGGAGAGAGGATGAATGAAGAGAGAAAAAGGAGGCTGGATCCTCCCTTCTGTTCTTTTCTCCGCCTCTCGTCCCATCCTTCCTTTCTTTCCCTCCCTCTTTCCTCTAATGTCTGTTCTGTCCATTGGCAGTCAGTGTGTGAATTGGTGGCTATCATATACACACATACAGTTACATTATATTACGCACACGTTGCTATATCTTCTCTCATTCTGTAAGTTTGCATCATTGATTGGTTCAGGCACAGGCACTGAAATTGTTGATACTCACTATGTGGTGACAAAGAAAAGTTTTATTTGAAATCATATAAACACTGATCATATTTGAGGTCAGGAGATTTTTTTTATTAATCAAAGAAATGGACTGCATAGCTTTTATCCCTAAAGATCACATCTCCTCACACATTGTTCACATATAGCATATATCCTTGTTTAGCTGACACGCATTAGGTATTATTTTTCTCTGTTGTCTCTATCAGATCACTATGTGAGTCATTTTTATTCAGCACAGCAGAGAAAACATCCATAAAAAGAAATTCCAGTTTGATATCATCCTTGTGTCTTACATTTCATCTACGATTCATGGTGGTATAGAAACAGAAAACAGAGATGTATGAAATAAAATACATCATGCTAAATGGACAGAACTAGCAAATGACATTCAGATGGAGCTAAGTACAATTATGTTGTGTTTTTTACTCAAAGTAAATAAATCCTCCCCCTTAAATACCCTTCAAGCCTTTAAAAACTCCTTGCCTAAAGGGCAACGTAGCACTTTTATTTATTTGTACCCTCCCTGGAAAGTAGCAGTACGTTAACATAGCATCAGAATGGATAGAAAAGAGTCGCTATTCTTTTCATTCTGATTCTGTGGCGGATCCTCTTTTTATTTCAGTGTGACTGATGATTTTTTTTATTTTTTCTCCACTCTTCCAAAGAGATGGAGAGATAATTGTGGACAACGTAATTTGGTGTTTTCCTTAACTTATTAAATAAATAAAAAAAACAAAACATGATAATAGTAAGGGATGTTTTCAAAGAAGACTTGGAGCATCTCGTGTTAGGCCTGTTTGCGTGTGTGACTGTTTCAAAGGGGAGAGAAGGATGAGGAGGAATTTAACTCTGTTAGATGTAAAGATGTGTCCCCAGTTCCCTGCTACATATTGATTTCCACCAGGCGGAGCATTCACACTGAATATGTTTCTGATTTTTTTGAGTGTGGCACGATGTGACACATATTGCAGGAGCTCGTCACAGCTGGAGACAATTCAGGCTAATTGTGCCATGTTGTGAGACAGCTCCAGAAATATGATGAAAAACAAGAAATAAAGCATTCAGTCTGTTGCTTTCTTTTTGTATAGAGGATATTATCAAGCTGCAGTATTATAGCACATGTAATGACTGCAAAAACAGTGTAAAGTATGAAGATTTAAATACATACTGTACTGTATTTATATGTAGTATGGACTTGGGGCACAGCTTTAGGCTTGTAAGAAGAGAAAGTCTCACATTTCCTCTTTGTAAGGTGGATATCGGAGTGAGAAAAGGGATGAAAGAAATGAAGAATATACTAATAAATCATTAATTTTTGCATCAGTTTTTTAAAGAACAACATTTCGTGTAGCACCCACCACACCTAACAAACATGCTGGATATTAGTTACAGCTTCAGATCTAAACCTCTGCTCCTCTCTCAGATCTTCTTTCTAATGGTTTCTCAAACTTGTTTTGAAGTTTATAGTTTACAGCAGTGTTCCACAGGACTTCCCACCACAACTCCTCTATCAGCCTATCTGTCAAATATAAACAAGATTTATGGCTTTTTGTTGCCACTTTGAACATGATTATTTTCCCTTTTCTAACAGCCCCACTGGTCCTACTACAGTGTTTAATTATTTGGTATGGGGCCTGTTTTTTTTTTTTAATGTATTATATAATTTTTTTATTTAAATTTTTTTTCCATGCTTCGATTTTGGAGCAGCCACACAGCTGCTGCTGTTAACAATGTGGTGGAACAACTAGCCTTTTCTCTCTCTCGCTCTCTCTCGCTCTCTCTCTATCACAGACTGTTGCCATGGTGACAATAATGAGAACAGGTGCAAAAGTCTTTCTGCATATTATTGGCTGTACAAAAAAAAACAAAGTTTGTATTTATTGTGTACAAATGTTAATTAATAAAAAAAAATATTGAAAACTTTCTCTGTTATTTGTGTGTGTGTGTGTGTGCATGTGTGTGTGTGTTCCCGTCTTCCCTAGAAGTGGGTGTGATCATAACACACTCGAGGCCAGGGTTTCCTGAGTGGAGCTCAGGAGGGAAAAGAGAAACAACAGCTCAGCAGCAGAGGAGCAGCAGCAGCAGCTATGAACTTTTTATTTGGGTCATTGGATGTATTCATGCCAAAAACTTCTTTCTCTCCTCGTTTTAACAGCAGCTATTGATTCGTCATGCGCTCCAGAAGAAAACAAATGGACCGCTCTTCTTCAAAGTCCACCCACAGCTCGTCCTGTGTGAAACTCTATCTGTGCTCCAACCCAGAGGGTATGTCATGATTCATTATACTACACTATCATCTGAAGAGCAAATGATTTTTTGTGTTCTTTAGTCATGTTTTATGAGTTATCGTGTGAATAGAAGTGTTTGTGTTTATGCTGTATACAGATAGTGTGCTGGAGCGCAGAGCTCTGAGGGAGAGCGTGTTTCCCAAACTTAGAGAGCATTGTAGACTCGCACTGGGACTGGATGTCAGGGTGAGTACTCACTTATGTTTTCTAAATCCTGCTCACTGTGAAGAAAACACATCCATGATAATTGTATCTGTGTGCTGTTACTACTTTATGTCTTTAAAAGTAAAGTTTTACATCTTTTCTGTCCCTTTAACACCATGAACATAATCTGGATGAGGCAGAATGCATGTTGATGCTACACTGAAATAGATAGATAGATGGATGGATGGATGGATGGATGGATGGATGGATGGATGGATGGATAGATAGATAGATAGATAGATAGATAGATAGATAGATAGATAGATAGATAGATAGATAGATAGATAGATAGATAGATAGATAGATAGATAGATAGATAGATAGATAGGACAATTAATTTTCAGTCAGAAGAATAATTGAATAATTGTTCGGCACTAATAGATTCATGCATAATCAAGACTCTTGTGTGTGTGTGTACTCACTGCGAACAGTGCAATGCAAAAGCAATATTGTTTGGTAGCCTCCAGGTTTGTGCCTCCTTTATTCTTTCACCCTGTCCCCCCCGAGGCCATTCCTGTGAAAGTGCAATCAGTTTTACTCAACTTGTCTAATTAATTTCCACAAAAGAAAGAGGATGAGCAGCTGTAACGTGACTCTGCGTGTAGTATACGAGTTTGTGTGGCAGTTTGTTTTTAGCAGCTCGTGTTATTAGAAAGATAGAAGTATATCGTATGACACTGAGCCACCACCAGGCCAATTGTTATTACACCTGACTGTGTGCTTTTCATAAACTGCTTATCATCTCTCCTCTAGGTTGTTTTTACTATGATGTTGTATGCGTGTGTCTGTAGGTGATAGACCCATTCGAGTCCAGTGATCCAAGTCGTTGGCCGGATGAAAACACCAGACAGCAGCTGATTAAAGAATGCAGAGAGAGCTCGGCAGGACCATTTTTACTGGTAAATAAATCAGCAGGATTAATTAAGTCATGAATGTAAAGTAGTACAGGAAGCTTCGGGCCCTGCAGGAGCCCCATAGTATTTAAAAATATTAAATTAAATCATAGTTTGAGTAACACAGAGTGACCAGCAGCCCTGAACGCTGTATAGTAAACACTATCAGCCTGTTAGAGTGTCGAATCTTGAGGTTTCTAGTATTATAAGTGCAGCTTTTCAGCCTTTTTGTGGTATCTGGGGTTTGGACAGAGCATCCACTCACAGGTTCAAACAAACTGCTGTTCCTTCTGTGTCCACACCGTGGTGCTGCAGGCTCTGGCAGGACATATGTATGGCACAGCCAGTCTACCTGCCCAGGTGGAGGTGTCAGAGTACCACTTGCTGCTGCAGGCGGGGCAGGAGGCGGGCGTCAGCACGCAGGAGCTGGAGAGAGTGTACCAGAGGGACGAGAACACCATACCTGCGTCCTATTGTCTGAGACGCACCTGCTGTCCTCAGGTGATCACATCGATCCTCAGCAATACTGATTGATTTCTGTATTTACTGTCTGTTTGCATGGATAAATGATATTTATGGGACTGTGGTGCTGTTTTCAGCAGGCGGAGGTTAAGGAAGAGGAGGAGATCAAGATGAAGGCTAAAGAAGACGAGCTGTTAAAGGTGTTTCAGACCACCGTGAGTCTTTGTGTCCACAACGGTCTCATGACCCCAGAGAGAGCCCAGAGCTACTACAGATCAGGTGAGATAGATGTCTATAGATGTGTGTGTGTGTTCTTGCTAGATTTTGCAGTACAACTTAATGTGTGCGTCTCTCCAGCCCTCGACGCAGATCTACGATTTGCTCTGGACAGCTGTCCTAATAATGACATCATCAGACGCTGCCTGGTTTACGTCCACAAGGTCATCAACGCAAAGGAAGAGACAGAGAAGCCACAGATGAACTCACAAGTTCAGCCACAGTCAGAGGTCGTGATTTGTGTCAGAACACTCCACTTTCACTCATCCATGAGACACCACATTATAGTATGAAGCACTGACAAAAGTATTTTTCATGCTTAGAACAGGACAAGCATCATTAATGCACCTATACTATGAATATATATGTATGCTGTTTCTGTCCCACTTGCTCCTTCTGTCAAAACAAAACTCAAGATTTGGTTTCTGACTAATAAAACAAGGAAAAAAAGTCCTAGAAAATCAACTGTTACATCAGTTTTGTTTTCATTTAGGCAGAAACCAAATCTTAAGTCTCCTTTTCAAAGAAGGAACAAGTGAGGCTTATAAGAAACAACACATATATATTCATATTAATCATATTAATGGCAAGATGTTTTCATGACGCAGTTAACTTTGGCTAATAAATCATATCGTTAAACTACTATAAACATCCAAGACTATAACAATTTTAATTCAAGTAAATGTCTCATGATAAACAGGACATGAGTCACGCCTCCAGTAATGTTGGAAATTTGCTACACATTTTATTTAAGTTTGTTATTCATTTCTGACAGAGAAATGTGATTTGCGTTTACAGAGTGAGATAGATGTGCTTGAAACATCCCCTCATTCGCTTGCATAAAGCCAATTCATGTCATGTTTTATAAATGACGGCTTATTTTTGTAGTAAAACACATGAAACACATTGTTCTGATGCAGAGTGAGGAAGGTGAATAAAAACCACGTCCTGTATTTTCAGGCTGTGACCTTTGACCCAAGAACAACACCCAGCGATGGACAATTATTTTCAGATCTTTGTGACGACTTCCTCCCCGGTCTTATCACTTCCTCCCGGCTTATGGTGTACACCAGTGCCACAGAGTGTGACCGTCGTCATGGTTACACAACAGCCAGGAGGTGGAGCTATGCTGAGGCTCTGTGCCAGCAGGTGTACTCTGACCTTTTGGAGTTGATTGACTGCGTGAACATCTTAGAAACCCGTGAAGACTCTCAGCTCGGTGAAGCGTTGGCCAGAGAGCAGGCCGAGCAGGAACAGCTGTGTGACATCCTGTCTCGATTTTATGATGTCATCCGGCGAGAAGAGGAAAAGGTCAGGATGAAGATGTTTTTATGAATGGTGAACAGCATTAAAATGTTTAGTTTTTAACAGCTTATGGTCACATCTGCTTTATTTGTAAGATAGAAGGATTGATAGCTAAGAAAGATATATGTTGTGTGGCAAGTACTGATCAGAGGATAAAAACCTTCAGTGCTTTACAATTCAGTCAGTCCTTTCTGTAATTTTAAAGGACCAGTGTGTAGTGTGTAGTTGCTGATTACAACCCCTCGCCTCACCGTATCCTTCCTAGCACAAACCCTATCTAAAGTCAGTGTCTGTTCTGGACTACTGTAAAAATAAGGTGTTTCAACATGACGGTCTCCATGGACCATCACCTTAGAACATCCTATATTCACAAAAGCATAACAATTGTTCTTTTCAGGTGATTATACACTAAATAAATTAATATCATATGCCATTATTCTGTAAATAGAGCCTAAATCTTACACATTGGACCTTTAAAGTCATGTCATGGATGTTTTCTAATCTATTCTTTTCGTGTTGTTGCACTGACAAAACTTGCTCCCACTAATATCAGCAGCAGCGTTGCATAACTAGAGTTTACTTTTCATTCATTGTAGGTTAGAGCCTATGTGGAGCAGAGGGAACAACAGCACCCACTAGTGGTGACAGGAGGCCCATGCACAGGGAAAGCAGTTCTGATGGCACATTGTGCTCATCAGGTACGTGGACTGAAAATGAAATGTGACAAATTGAAATGCCCAAGACCAATCGACCAACAGATTAATAAGCAAAGCAATGCCTACAAGATATTTTCATTGCAAGACAGTGCTACATGCGCTCTGTGCTCGTGGTCTTGATAACACGTAAACAAGTGTCCTGTCTCTCTCCACAGATAAAGTCTTGGCTACCAGACTGTGATCCTGTGGTGATTACTTATTTTTGCAATCTGTCGATCAACCCTTCTCCAAAGCACCTGTTGTTGAGTCTGTGTTACCAGATTGCTGGTAGATATCACCGCGGATCTTCCTCTCCCAGTGACCTGGAAGATCCCAGCTGTATCAATAACCTTACAAACTATAAATCCAACTGCAGCCCAACATCTAATCTGGATCCTCATCATGAGCCCACCACCAAAAAGCATGACCAAAAACATCAGACCATACCATATTCAGGGATCATAAAACCTGACGTATGTGTGTCTGAGCTTAAAGAACATCTCTCATCCCTCCTCTCCTTCATGCCTTCTACCAAACGGCCTCTAATTTTAATCCTCAATGGTCTTGATCTCATGGAAAACAACATTGGGCCTCAAATCATTGGGAGCCTCCCCTTCCCCCTTCCTCCCAACGTCAAAGTAATCCTCACAGCCTCCTCCAGCCGAACACAAGTTCTGCAAGCCATCAACCCACAAAGAAGCACACCTCACCTCATGTCAGAGGGCAGTGAGAGGGAATCACTGTATGTGTGTGTGCCGCTGGGATTGGTGGACAGGAAACAGTGTGTGAAGATGTTGGCGTCATTGCTGACGAGTTCAGGGAGGAGAGTGACATCAGGGCAACAGGCGCTGGTGAACCAGGCGCTGACTTCCTGTTGTCTGGCTCTCTACGCTCGACTCCTGCACTTACATACCTCGCTCTGGCAATCTGGTACGACTATGACAGTAAAAACACAGACAGGATATAGCTGGTGATATTCTATATATTTCTTATAATCAACAACCAATGATGTGTTAGTCTCAATACTTTCAGACCTCCCTCTCCTGTATGTGGTGCTCAGCAAAGAGCCAAATCTTTCTTACTTAATGTGATGTCTTTAAAAATAGGTCACAAATATTGTTTAATTATTAAAAAGGTTTCATTTTCCCAAAAACAGCAGGGGACTATTAGCTTTTGGCAAATGTTACTCAAACAGGAATAAACAGTGCAATTGTCGAGGACTATTTTCAGCCAGGGATCTGTGTGCTGGTGCAGACTATGACACTCTGGGGTGCCTTGAGGATGGGCCAAGGGTGCAAGCTGCAAAATTTGTCTCTTATTTTTCACTGCACATTTTTAATAAGGTTTTGTCACATGAAAAAAAAAAATGAGGCTACATTTGCATAACTACATTTTCATATTATTAGAAGAATTAAAAAGAAGAATTAAATGTCTAAGTCACCATATTAAAAACTGTGTAACATATGCACGTATGCTGCAGCTAAGACAACTGTCATACAACACACTTTCTGGATGGTTTTCCAGCCATCAGAGACTGTAGAGTGAAAACTTGAAATGAAGATGGAAAGCTGGATGTCCCACACAAAAAAAAAAAAAAAATCATTGTGAGACAAATACTCTCATTAAACAGCTAAGATATTGAAGCCTTATAAAGGAATACCACTAAACCACTGTTCTGTATATACACCATGCAATGATTGTGTGTGGGACTGATTCAAATTTATCTACAAAGTAAACTACAGTGCCCATGTTCATCATGATGAAGGATCATATCTATGACACAGAGGAATATCAGACTTTTTGATAGTTGTTACATTCATTGTTCTGCTTCTTCTTCATTATTAGATTCAGATGTGACGGAGTCGTCTCTCCATGATGGCGTCCATTCGTCCATTTCTGCACTGCTGGATCATCTTGAGCAGAAGCATGGCTCCTCTCTCGTGGCCCATGCCGTGTCCTACCTCACCCTCTCCAGGACTGGGCTCACTGAAGCTGAGCTCGCCGACTTGCTGTCCATTGATGATGAGGTGCTGTCTGAGTATGTTCAGCAGGGTGAGAGGCCTTCCTCCACTATGAGGGTCCCACAAATCGACGTGGAGAGACTTCTGTTGGATTTGAGGAGGTTTCTCATGAGGAGGACAGTTGCAGGGTGGGATGTTTTGTTCTGGGGCAGCAGGCATTTCAAGCTGGTGGTGGCTAAGAGGTATTTAGGCACTCATGAGGTGAGGAGGGAGATTCATTCAGCGATGGCAGACTATTTTAGCGGCCGATGGGCTTGTGGTATTGCTAAACCACTTGTTGAAAACCAGAAATCTGGACCAAACAAGGACACTGCCCAAATGGAAATATACATAGACAGGCAGCCATCTAACCAGCCGTTTTTCTTCACCCGCCAAGTGAACTTGAGGAAGGTCTTAGAATTGCCACATCACTTAAATGAAAGTAACAAATGGAAGGAGTTGGAGCGTGAGCTGTTAATGTCTTTTGAGTTTCACCAGGCTATGGTTCAAGGAGGACTCCTTGGAGATCTGTTAGCCATGTTGGTGGGTGAGAATGGGCCATCCCACTCAAGTTATTCAAGGGAAAGAGCGCTATTTAAGAGCATATTGAAGTCTTGTGCTTGCTTACTGCAGAACTCACCCCTGCAGCTGCCCACAGTCATGGAGACAAGCCTCCTCCCTTATCTGAAGGTCTTTCCTGCACTCAAGGGCTATGTCAAAAAGATCAGACAGGAAGGAGGAAAAGAGGAAGTGGATTAGGAGTAGTGCTTTGCCCTGCTCCCACCTCTGTTCCTTCTGTTCAGTGCTTAAAATGTGATGCCAATACCAAGGGTGTTTCTGTCATAGAAGCAGCTGAGACGGAGTATGGGATTGTAGCAGAGATCATGGACGATGGCACGGCTTGGTTTTGGAAAGGTTCTGGGTGTGATGTACTCAAACTATCACTGAGCTGTGAGCAGAAGGAGCTGACGTTTGCAGGGGTGAAGAGTAGTGGTAAATTCATGCTGCTGTCCACACGATGCAACAAGCTTTTCTTGTGGGACGTGACAGGCCCAGAAATGTTTGTACAGCTTAAGGACCCTTTGGAGTCAAGCCAACAAACGGCAAATACAATTGAGGGGTTTGTTGCATGTGAGAAAAAGTTATTTATGTGGTGGAAAGATGAGAGTTTTGTGAGTGTGTTTGATGTCTCCAGTGAGACCTTGACTCATTTCCAGTGTCAGAGCTGTGTGACCTCTTTGGTTTGCTCCTCTAATGGCTTTTACATGTACTGTGGGCAGGAGGATGGGACAGTGTCCATATTTGACATGAACACCAGCAGTTTCCTTGGCACGTGTTCAAACTCACACCACAATGCGGTTTCTTTGATGATCCTCTGTGAAGATAAGTGGGAACTGGCATGTGTTGATAGGGCAGGGAATGTGACCCTATGGGACGTGGCAGCCAAAACACAACCGCCCAGACTTGTCAAAGAAAGCTCGACTGGGGGCAAATCTACTGATGTCATCAATACAGATTACTCAGATGAAATCGACACTTTATTGGTTTGTCAATCTCACCAGGTCACACTGTGGGACACATGTGACTGGGAGCTGTGGGATCAGTTCTTGGCTCCACATGCGAGGGCCTTCACTCGCGCTGTGCTCTCACAAGATGGCCACCTTTTCCTGGCTTTGTTAGACACATGTCCCCTTGTCTTGGTGTGGAGCGTCAGCACAGGGGAGTGTGTTCTCTCCTTAGAAACAAACAAGCAGCCTTGTACACTCCTTAAAATACCTTCAGATATGATTTGTGTCACTCATGATGGCTGTCTGACAGTGTGGGACTCTGAGACGATAGACGCCGCAGGTTCAGCTCCGAAAATGGGGTGCGGAGTGAAAGAAGTGGTGGCTGAGCAAACAGGGGAGTGGTTTTACACCACTGATGGTTCAGAGACGGTGTGGAAATGGAGATTAGAAACAGGACTTCCACATGCTAACTTTCTACATGATGGTCCTGTGGAAAAACTGCGTCTTTCTCCAGATAACATTCACCTTGTGACACTCTCAGGAGGTGAAATTTACATTTGGCAGACAGAAACAGGTCAGAACATCCTGCGTATGAGTGGCAGCAGAGCGACAGACATCCTCATCACCCCTAATGGTAATTTTGGGGTGAGTATTTCTGAGCGATGGTTGTCTCAGGTTTGGAAGCTGGCACATGGGAATATCGTGTGCAGCATACACCCGTACCTATCTGACGCCCAGGTGTCGCCTGAAAGCACCTTCCTTATTGGCCGCCAACGTGGAGACCTGTTAGCTGCCAGTCTTTGGTCGGGTCTGATCAGCAAGCGTTTCTCCTGTGTGGCGTGCTCAGAGAATGTTGTTGCTTTCCACACGCTTTCAGAGCACCCAGACTTTGTGGTGGTGATGGCCGCCTCAGGGGCAGTGTACACCTGGAAAGTAGCAGAGGAGACGGTGTGCAGGCACTTTCAGCTGCCTTATTCATTTCACTGTCAGCCACAAGACTTCCAAACATCCTCTGATGGGAGCTACGCCCTGCTGTCCACTGATAATGAAGCCATCAACCTCTTGGACTTATCTCAGGTGAGACTGTGCTCATTAAAAGCTGAGGGCCCCATCATTAGAGCTTGTTTGGATAAAACTGGATGCTACATTGCCTACATTTCCCACTTCATCGCACAGAAGAAAAGCTGTGTCTGTCCCCTGCATGCGAGGCCCGTCCTCTCAGTTGTACGACTCAAAGACGGGGAAAAAATAGGAAGTGTGCGTCTGTCTAAGTATCCGCTGACTCTGGTTGTGTGTAGGCAGTGTGTGTTTGTGGGCTTTGCGGACGGGTCTGTAGGTGTGTTTTCCATTTTAGATGTTGCAAACTATGCTGAGGAGTCAGACACGTGCAGAGATCATTTGAATGGTGAGTTGAAACAATGCCCCTTTGACAGAGCACCATTGAGGTGGTTACCTCTAGCAACCCCGAATATCACATGGACTTAAGAGGGACATACATCGCCGTGTGAGGCTGGCTTTTAAAATGCTTATGGACAGGCATAAGATCAGAACCAGAAATGGTGTAATCCGATTACATTTGGTAAAAATGTGGATTGTTTGCAGGATTATAATTTTAAAATACATTTTAAAGAACAACATACTACCATGCACATGTGTGGTGTGCACACATTTACACCACAAGCCTCACAACAGCACACTCTTGGACCTCTCTAGTGAAACCATAGCTGATCTTGCTAATTCATTATCAAATCATCTAGTGAATAAAAAGTTTTCACTGGGTGAAAACTTTGCCAATATTTTGTTTTTTAAGCAGAAAAAGGGAACAACATCACAGTACAGTGGAAGTGATGCCTTCCACGTGTGAAAATGATCTTTAGGCTACTGTCTGAATTCACCTGAGCGAAAGCTGAACAGAAAACACATTTTTGTTGCTTAAACTCACTTTTATTTTTATTTTTCTAAGGTCTTTATTTTATATATCATAATAATTTGATGTTGAAGTAATATACAAGCAACAGAAAGTAATCAAGCTACATTAATATTGTGAGGCTTAAGTTATGTTACTGACTGCATTTTCTAAGTAATTAGTAATTGTATTAGATTACATTAAAGTAACCCTCCCAAACTTGCATAATAGATTATAAATGTGACAAACTGAAATATGTATTGTATGTGTATATGTTTATATATAAATAAATAAATAGACTTAGAGTTTCTAAGCAGACAACACCTCTTTCTAGAAACTGCAGTTTCATCTGGACAGAGTCCATTATGATGATGATGATGATGATGACCCAGTTTCATTTCTGTGAAAACAGAAACAGTGACTGCTCAGCTTGTGCCATGTCTGCTGCATGTATTGTCAACACAGAGTTTTCAAATCGATCATTTATTTGAAATAAAATCATTTCGTATTTGTATAAATTTGTGTCATCTTGCCTGAAATCTCAAGAAATAGAGCATATTGTCTGTAAATACTCATGGACTCATGTAAATCATGGACTTTTAGTGACTTAAATATATTATGTTATAATATATTAAATGTTATTCAACACAGAAATATGTATTCTTGCAGATAAGTTGTATTTTACATAATTAAGAGTTAGTAACACTTTATTTGTAAAGTTTAAATAAACTTTTTAAAGATCTCATAGATGTTGCTCTCGTGCTGCCTTCCATGAGACCTGTCAAGCTCGTAAATCTGAGCATTCTTGTCGTACATCCTGTTTGTGCATTTCTTGCATTTGTTCGAAAGTAAATGACGGCAAAATATTGCCATAAAAGTAGTTATTGTGTTATACATTTGAAAAGACACACGCACACACACAATATGCTACACTTGCAGAATAAGTGGTTCAAGTGCATATTTCCGATCGTGATACTTCCGACAGCACATGAAGGCAGCATAGACGTGCTATCACAGACAGGTACTGAACTCACCATCAGTCCGGTTCTGGTGCGGACATGGCACAGATGTACTGTTGGGGGGACAGCTCCAGTGGACAGTACGGTCCACAGACAGCACTCAGTCCGGTGTTCTGGACTGTCCCTGAGGTCATTAATGACATCTGCTGCGGGGACCAGCACACTTTATTCCTCACCAGGGATGGAGGAGTTTTATCATGTGGACACAACGCACGGAAACAACTTGGACGAACTAAATATGAAGATGGAAGGACACCAGGTAGGCTATAAACAAAAACAAACAAAACAACAATAGAAATTAGCAACCAACAGCAGAAAAGTCGACATAACATGAAGATATCCATAAATACTCCTGGTATGATTATAGTCAGTCTGACAGCCTAGTTTAGCCTAGTTTATTTATCATAATATAATAATAAGTTCGTTAACGTTTCATGGCTGTTGTTGCGCTATTTGTATAAGTGTGTCAAGACCATTTTATCTTAAGGAAAAACTTTAACTTGTACTTTCTCAGGCTGAAAACAACCCACTGAGTTCATTGCGTCGATCGAAAGATATTAATCGCGGTCACAAACATGAAGAAGGCTTTTTCCACTGAGCTATATTTCAGTTTCATTTCCCTCCTGCCAGTGCAGTCAACGAAAGTTAACTACAATGCATTTTGTGTGCTGAGTTCAAGTGCAGGTGGAGAGGTTGTACATTCGCGATACTGGTGCATTCAAGTGCTCCGATGTTTAGTTTGATGGATTGTAAAATGTAGTGGGTGGACATAAAAATGAGTGAGTACATGCAGTAATTGTGGGTGTTGAAAGTATTTACTTACATAAAAGCACACATATTACAGCGTAAATCAGCAAAATATAATAAATAAATAAATAAATAAATAAATAAATAAGCTAAATAAATAAATTAAATTGAAGTACTTATGCGGTTTCTTTCTTTTCAATGTTATGTACCGTTTTATATTGTATTAGTAGATTGTTATAAATGCATTAACATGTAAAAACATTTTATTGTAGCAGGTTGAGGTGGAACTTTTTATTTCTTGGTGTTTAATATAACATTTGCATTTCATGTGAACTCTTAATGTGAAAAGTAACTAGAAGTAAAAAGTAATATAATATGAAAATAATTGTGTAAAAGTATCTCAACATTATGTGGTATTTGAGTAAAGGTTCTTAGAAACACCAGCTCTCTACGCCATGCTTAGGTTTGCATTTGATACGGTTTAGGTTGATAAGTATAATAGGTATTGTGTTGAAGTTATATTGCTTAGATATGTATTGTTACATCCCAGTTACAGCATGTGTTTCTGTTTGTGATGGAGGTCGTGTGGAGGGGCTGGTTGATGTGGTGTCGATGGCTTGCGGTCAGGACCACTGTGTGGTTGTGTGCGCATCTGGAAACGTGTTCTCCTGGGGGGAAGATGAAGATGGACAGCTAGGCCTGCCGCCCAATCAGCTGCACAATAGTCACAGACCAAGGCAAGTCTCAGCGTATGGAATACATGAGTATGCATACACATCTTTTTTTAAATGTTCTAACCTGTTGTTGTCTCATCAACGTGCAGTCGGGTGCCCATACCACTGCCATTACCAGTGATTCAAGTTGCTTGTGGAAACTCCCACTCCCTGGCGCTGACTATAGGTATGACACTGATGATGGAACAGTGCCGAGGCCAACTTACAATGTTTAATTATGTGTAATTGAAATTCCAAAAAGCTTTGGTTTTATTGTCACTATATCACTGTGCCAAATCCAGTTTTCCGAATCCCTGCAGACATAATAGTGTACAAATTAATATATTTAACAGCAGCAGCTTCAATGAACCAATGCTGCAACATTCAACAAGATATTTTGAGTTGTATGCAGGCACATTGTCTGAACATATAATAATAAAGTTAAATATTAATTTTACATGTTTTCCATTATTGATTTTGGAGTGTAAAGACTTTGAGGTTTAAATAAGTGATTTTTTTTATATCCACTACTTTCCACTCTCAGGAGGAGATGTCTTCTCGTGGGGTTCAAACAGTCACGGTCAGCTGGGCCAGGGGAAGAAGGTGTCAATGCACGACACACCTCTCCTGGTGTGCGCTCTGACTGGCATAGCTGTGACGCAGATTTCCGCCGGAGCGACCCACACTCTATTCCTCACACTCCCAGGCCTGGTGTACTGCTGTGGGGCCAATAAATCTGGCCAGTTGGGGCTCAATAGGGTGGATGAGAAGGGTAGAAATAACTCACTTTACTCGCACACATAACACACATTTATTTACATTGAGCAGCCGATTGTCCACAGAGGTGGAACTTGTTGGTCATTTTCAGATCAATTCTACACACAAGTCAAACTGCACTACCTACTGGCAAAAAAAGTAACAGCTGCTGCAGTTTTAACACTTACGCCACCTGCAGGCAAAGACTGTTCCAGCTGTTTTCTTTGTGTTTTAGTGGATTTTCATGTAATAATAGACAGCTACACTAAAAAAACTAAAATAACTAATTATGATCATGTCTACTAAACTCACACTAGTCCCAGTTTGTGCCTCTAATGCATTATAGTTCTATATGAGTTTCCCAAGTTATGACCAAGCAGCAACCTCCATAAAATAATGTCAAATAGCAACAATATAGACAAATATAATGTAACTTTTCCTTCACATTGTACAAATTGAGCAAGAACGTGTTATTTCAGGCTACCATCTTTGGATTTGTGAACAGAGAAGTGGTTTAATATCTTTTTTTATCATGCTGCAAAGTAAATATTTTCATATATTTAGTTAAGAAAAAATGGATTCTTAACTCTTGACTCAAATATAGGATTAGATCATCAGGCACAAATTGGGGCTATTAACCTCGTATCAGCCTCCTGATTATATATTTCATCTCTTTTTTTATAGAACTCATTATGGATCATCATTTGGAAATAAGCTCACGTCTATCATTTTTTTGATTTCCTAACAGGCAGGTTCAACATCTGTATGGTACCTGCTCTCAGACCCCTGGGTGTCTCCTTCATAAGCTGTGGAGAGGCACACTCTGCAGTGTTAACAAAGGTACAAACCTCAGTACGCCTGGTTCCTAGCTGTGTGTGTTGGGTTGATTTACAGAATCTGACAAAATGATGCTGTGATTTCTAGGATGGCAAAGTTTTCACTTTTGGAGAGGGGCGCTACGGTCAGCTGGGTCACAACTCCTCTGCTCATGAACTGAGACCCAGACTGGTTGAAGGTCTGGACGGACCCGCTTCACAGATTTCATGTGGCAGGTAGACGGGTGTTTGAAACTAGGGCGGCGCATTTAGGAAATCATATTTATAATTTCTAGCTTTAGACATCAAATAAAAGTACTTTAACATCCACATCATGTTAAGATTCCCATTAAATTCATAATTGTGTCTCCCAGACGTCACACTCTAGTTTTGGGCACCTCTGGCCAGCTGTGGGCTTTTGGCAATGGGGCCAAGGGTCAAACTGGGACTGGAAAATCAGAGGACAGTCTGACTCCAACTCTGGTACAACTTCCATCGACCACGGACAGTGCACCAGCCATACCCAAAGGTATGTCTGTATGGGCAGTGTTGGTGTTAAATAGATTTCAATGAGACACCAGTTTGTAGAGATTATTGTAAAAGGTGGTGTAAGGGGAGGAAATTTAAATGACATTTAAGTGTTTTTTTTGTTTGTTTGTTTGTTTAAGCAGACTTAAAAATATCAGCTGGCTGGAATACGAACTTCGCTTACACCTTACCTGCACAGGTAATGTCTTCAACTATTTATAAATCTTTTACAGAAAGATTCCCAAATTTTTAAAATTAAGCACATTAGTGTAAAAATATTTAATGTCGAAACATGGTTGGGATTGATTTGAAGTTTAAACATCTGTAAGCTGTCTGGCTTTAAAATTATATCTAATGTCTGTCTTTTAAGAGTTTGAACCGAAGGCAGATAAATGGACGGCTAGAGGAGACAAAACTACAAGAATGGCTGACAGCAGGAGACAAAGACCCAGGGGCTGTGGAGTATGTTTTTGCTTTCTTTTGTATTGTAATCCCACATATGAAATCTCAGTCTCATATGCAGAAACTACAGCGTTTGCAAGACTCATCCTTTCTTTCTTTGTTCAACAGAGAAATATGTACGATGTTTTTGACAAGTTCAAGTCTTGTTGCAAGTTTCACTAAGGCCAAGTGAGTCTATTTTTTTAAACTTCGCTGTTGCTGTGATGTTTAGTAGCAAAACCAGCCATGTCATTTACAAATACCGTGGTGCCACTTTGTTTTAATACTCTGATTTTGTCAGTGGGCCATCAGAAGCAGGTGCCATAACTGTGGACGTTGAAGCAGCTAGCCGAACTTTCGACCAGCTGGTGGCAGTGCCGTGGATCAAACAAACAGTTAAGAACATAAATTGAATCACTGAGATTCTTTGTTTTTTGTTTAGGACATAAATTGACTGAATTAGAAAACTAGTCCCTCTGTGGTGTACCTACCAGGCTCTCAACCTCTGTTGCACATGGACACTTTGTACCATAGCCACTGATTTATTAATTTACGAACAAAAACATGCTGTACAAACATTACCATGCTAACTTACAGATGTCTTCTCCATGCAGATAATCCTTAAAGTCCTGATTGACTTGCTTGCGGCTTCAAGAACTTTCCTAAAGTCACCAGAGATCGTCCTGATTTTGCTGACGTGTCCACTTCTCCAAGAAGACTCTAGTGTCATCAAAGACGTGCTGCCATTGGCTTATATCATCACAGATATGAATGAGAAGAATCAGACAATGCTAAGTAAGCAACCAGAGCAAACTTTATTTTGTTTTTGTCACAGGTTTGTGGAGATACGTAGTGATCTTTGAGCTCATTCTACAGTATTGACAAATAAAACAAAATTAAACATTAAATATGATGTTTTCATCCCTGTAGCAACCACATTTTTAAATGTACAATATAAAATGTCCATGTATGTATGCATGTATAGAAACTTGCTATATACTGTATTTTTTTATGTTTTTGTTCCGCAGAAGACTGGTGGTCTTCCCTGACACCCTCCATGTTCATGAAGCAGATCATGGTCTTCAAAAAAGCCCTGGCCTTCATGCTAACAAATGGCCTCTTGATAACTCACAACCCAGAAATCAAATTCCTACTGGAAGCCCTCAAACTCCTCTACAAAGTCAGTGTTTTGTGTTTTCATTGACATCATCAGTGGGTTTTAGGGCTGGATCTATTATACCTTTTGAATCTGTATATTGAATCTGGTCCCGAGGCTGAAAAAAATAAATTGTTTAAAGGAATTTTTAAAAATATTTCATCAGACTTAGCACAAAAGTAGCCTCACTGCTGATTAATTATGAATGTGAAAAATTAACCAGAGCTTAAGATGATGTCTTAAAACTGTCTGACCACTGTTGTCCATGTATGGTCCAGCATTTTTATACATTACTGAATTAAAACTAGTTTTGCTTTTTGTAATGTATATATTTTTCACAGGCAAACAAAACAAAAGGAAAGTCCTACAAAGTCCCGCTGAGCACCTTTTACGTTGAGGAAATCAGCAGTAACGTGCAGCCAGTTGAGGCTGTCACTGTTTGGTCACAGTTTAATAAAGTGGAGGTAAAAACATGCAGTACACTACCCACAAGGAACAATCAGCACATTTTTCTGTTGGACTGCTTACTGCTGAAATAATTTCTTGATAAATCATTGATTATTTTCTTAAAGGATGACGAGCACACACCTGCTATTTTCTGCCGCTACCCGTTCCTGTTCACTCTGGAGTGCAAGATGGTGGTCTTTAACGTCTTTGCATGCATAACGAAGGTACAGTATGTAATAAAAATAGATAATTTGTAAACATTTTACTGAAGGTCTACATTAATGATACAGCATAATACAGCAGCATTTCTTAAACTGAGCATTGATTTAATGTACTTTATATATATATACTAAAATTTCTTTCCATCTGGGTTTTTTAATTACAGAAAGCGCAACATTTCCTTTATGAATGGTCTTTGTTATGGCCTGATGCATTTTTGGACAACCCACCAGACGCTGCCCCAGCTCCGGTCTTTCAGCTAACTCTGAGACGAACTCACCTAGTGGAGGACACCTTCAGACAGCTCGCTGCAGCCGACCACGCCGCCTTCAAAAGGGAGTTTGTGGTAAACACATCACCAACACTTGTCCTGCTTCTTGTATTTTGTTCTAAAGCTGAGTTTGGTAGCTATTGTTACTTTAGGGATGCTCCAGTGATTTAATTTTGAGCTTCCATGAAGTTGTGGCTCCCACAGAGAGACGAAAAATCGTAGCAGCAGATGCTAAATTAAAAGTCCCTGCAATCGGCGGAACAACACTAGATGCATGCATTAAGTTGTTGGTCAGAAAGTTGCAAGACCAGACTGAAATCAAACTCCACAGATTTTAAAGACGGCGCATGCTTGTGTTTTTCTGGCTGTGCCACTGTAACTCTGATCCAGACAGCTGATCTGCGGTGTAATGCAGTGCAAATACAGAAGCTCTATGATTAGTGCCAGAGAAAAGGGCTCTCAGATGGCAACATAAAGTAGTGAAAATATTAATATAGTGTACACTAAAACATTTTGTTGACTGAAAATCAAATTTGGTGGTGAGCTGTCAGAATTAGTAATTACAAAGTTGGAAGTATCTACTTGAGTCCCTTGAAGTGTTCTATCCTTCCTAGGTGCAATTTGTGGATGACAGGAAGGTGATGAATGTCAACAAAAGGGACCTCTTCCTGCATTTGTACGATGAGCTGCTAGCTCCAGAGTCTGAAATGTTCATGTACAACGAGAGCAAGACTCTGGCCTGGTTCCCTCAAAAGGTAAGAGAAAACAACATGTTTATGAATTTGACATACAAATGAGCTGATTACTATAAAATTGTGAGTTCATATCACAAATGAAAGCAACATTTGAAACTTGGACAGTTAGATTAAGACTAAATCTTAATCCTGTGTTTGTCATCAACCAAACAAAAGCCAAAAAAGGAGGAAAAGACTTACTTCCTGTTTGGCATCCTGTGTGGCCTGGCTCTCTACAACCACAACATTATCCACATGCCCTTCCCACTGGTTCTCTTCAAGAAGCTGCTTCGAGTCAAACCCTCACTGGATGACCTGAGAGACTTTGAACTTGTAGTGGGAGAGTAAGATTTAAAAATGCATTGTCGGTGCTGTGTAAATCTACAGCTATAACAGTTTATATAGTCTGTTTGGTAGATGTGACGTGCGCAGTTCACAGATATGTTATGTGTCCTCAGGTCTTTGCGGTGCATGCTGGAGGAATACACTCCTGAGGAAGTCGAAAGCATGGAGACTACTTTCACTGTACGTTTACTAAATCACAGTTAGAATGACTGTCAGTGTTATTTTATATTGTAATGGCTCTGTTGCATATAGGTATGGCTGCAATATTCCAATCTGACTGTAATTGTTACTCATTACAGGTGACCTGGGACGGTGAGACAGTTGATCTTGATCCGACAGAACCTGAAAAACCCGTCACAGCATCTAACAAGTATGTTTATACAGAATTGCGTATGTAACGCTCGTTACACCACGGAATAGGTAATTGAATTTTCTTTTATTATAGGAAAGAGTTCGTAGCCGCCTTTGTCAACTATGCCTTCAACAAATCAGTGGAGGGAGTGTTTGAAGCATTCAAGAGAGGGTTCTTCAAGGTGTGTGAAATGGACGTGGTGGACTTCTTCCAGCCGGAGGAGTTGCAAGCTGTGATGGTGGGCCAGGAAAACTACGACTGGGAGATCTTCAAGAAGGTCTGATGAAAACCATTTTATCTTTAACGCACCATAATTTCAGACTTGACTTGACTTGAAATTTGAGTTAAGTTATGTTGTGATAGGTTGAGTCTTCTGGACCAAGAGACAAGTAGTTGAATACACACAAGTTGATCTACAGTTGATGGTTTAATATGAGCGCTGAGGAGACCACAAACAATCTCCTCGAACATATATATAATATACACACTTCACATCTGGAACGTTTACATTTTTCTGGATCTCCTCCATTGTCACTCGAACCAGCATTTAGGTTCCCCTTCTGACCCTGATCCTTTATGTATCTTAGGGTTACAGGAACAATAACAATATATCTGATCTATCTGATCTATCTATCTATCTATCTATCTATCTATCTATCTATCTATCTATCTATCTATCTATCTATCTATCTATCTATCTATCTATCTATCTATCTATCTATCTATCTATCTATCTATCTATCTATCTATCTATCTATCTATCTATCTATCTATATATATATATATATATATATATATATATATATATATATATATATATATATATATATATATCTTAACACAAATGCATCCTAACATGTTGTGAGCAAAGATAGTTCCTTTGTTAGTTACAGTTCCCGTTAGTTAAAGTACAAACACATAGATTGTAGAAACTTTACCCTACCCTACTAACATTACCCTACTATAAAAACATTACCCTTTAATTTGCTATATTTGTTTATTTTTATTTTTCCAAACAGAACACAGTCTACGAAGGAGACTACCATGCTGAGCATCCAAACATCGTGACCTTCTGGGAGGTGTTTGACAAACTGACAGTAGAGGAAAAGAAAAAATTCCTTGGTAAGTGTTACACATGATTGTGCTTACTGTCATTGATTGTCATCACGTTTGACTTTACAGGCCTTGGTATTCTTTAAAGTTTCTTTATTGAATTTCAGATGATCAGATCATTTCTCTCCTTGTTTGTGTTGCCAGTGTTCCTCACAGGCTGTGAACGTGTACCCTTCACGGGTATGAAGAGCATCCGGATGACAGTCGCTGTCTTGCCCGATGCCACTGACCTCCACCTGCCAGAAGCCCTCACCTGTCATCTTCTGTTATTACTGCCAATCTACCAGAGATACCCAGTCGAGAGGACAATGCAGACCAGGCTTCTTCAGGCTCTTAATCACAACAGAGGCTTCTGGAAAATCAACACTGCAGGCTGAAGCTGGAAAGGCTTTGTGCTTTTTTGTCTCTGTTTTTGTTTATATTATATTATATTATCATATGAGTGTGTCAAAGTAAGTCCTATGTTATGAATGGGCATAACAGAAGTAGTAAGTTGTCATTTAATATTTAGTGTCATTTAGTAGTTTGATGCTCTATACACATGTTAAATGTTGAAGTCTTGTGTTATAACTTCCTGTTGACAAATCTTGTGTTGATGAAGCAGTGCAGTTTAGAGTTATTCAACTATTATAAGGAGTTAAGAACATGCACGGGTAGGAAAGATCTAAATGAAGTATAAATAAAATCACTGATTTTCAGATTGTGGATGGAATTTGGGCCAAAACTTCAAAATCTTTCAATTTTCCCAGACCAGTGCCGCTGCTTTCAGTCACCTCTTTTGAGATAACCTCACGTCAACACTTTGACACTTTATATCATAACACTATGAGCATTGTGTACTCTCTCTGTTCATGTTATAGAAGCTTCAACTGTAAGGAAATATTTTATAGTTCTGTCATTTACCAAAAAAAAGTTTGTTTGCATTATTTTCTTGCTGTTTGTTTAAAATAAATAAATAAATATCTTTGCCTGCCTTACAGGCTTGCAGTTTTTATCATGTTGAAAACAAATTAATTTTAATAATATACTTTTATGTTTTTTTTGTAAGCCACAGGGAAACTATCATCTTCTAACATCTAACGGGGTCTGGTTATTTCCCGGTTTATTTAATTTTCTATTTTTACATCCACATCAAATTAAAAAGTATAAACTGTGTAAAAACTGAAAGGCCTGTAGAGGAAATATAAAAAGATTAAATTTTAGTCAGCAGTACTGATACTCAATAGTATTATTGAATACATTATTCATTATCCTTGCAATGCAAATTTAGCTGCAATAGTTTTCTGTGAAAAGTGAAAAGCGAGTTAATTTTTTAGCCCAAAAAACACAACTCACAGCTCAGCAGCTCCATCAGTCAGACTTTATTTATCAGTCGTCATATCATTTCAATGGCTTGATTTGATAGGTGGTTTGCTTTCAGCTTGCTTTGACACTCTGGGCTTGGATCCATTCATGATTACTCATAAAACTAATTAAATTACCTGCTACATATTGTCATTCTTAACAAGACGCTGTGACTTCGGCACTATGATTTAAATGAGCACTTTGTCGAAACATTTTGAAAACATTTTTATTGGCACCTCAGTTCACCGATATGAGCGTTTCATCTGAGGAAAATGCAAAAATCCTGAATTTTGAAGTTTCCTGAATTCATTAAAGTGAATGTGAATCCTACCCTGGTTTTGAATTAGCATTACTTACATAAAAAATAGACAGTATGTTCCATAATGACATTAGATGATTTACAAGCACATTTGAAGCACAAGAAAGCATTTGTGACATTAAAACATTTCAAGTATCTCGAGGAGACTAAAACAACTTTCACAGAACAGACCGGCTCATCCCTTTCTTTATTCCATCTTTCAATATGAAAAGCAGTAAATAATTTACTTGGTTTTTAAAAAGGATATCAAAGTCAACTCAACATTTCATCGCGAGGTCTACACCTTAGTGGCTTTTACAGTTTCTATTCCAGAGCTGTCAGGCAGCAAAGCTCATACATGTATCAAAGCACGTACAAAAAGATTAAACAGATAAAAATGGAGGTGGTACTACACCCACACAAGAACACACCAGTTAGACCAGTTAGCTAACCCTTGTTTCCAGACCCGGTATTGAGAGAACTGGCACTTTTCTCAGTCATGAAATATACATTAGGACCAGGGGAAAATGAAATTCTAGCTAAACCTCAAAGCAGAGCCACTCCTTAAACCTGAATATGAGATTTAAATGGACGGTTTGTGTGCTTTCTTTTTGTCGGCTCAGAGAAATTAACATCTGCAATAATACTTTTGCTATACACAAAAACATACATACTTAAATATTCCTAAAAAAGATACAAACAAATAATTACACCGTATAGGAAAAACAACTTAAAGCCATTTGCTCTTGCTACAAATTGTCGACATAAAACATAAAAAAAGACAAAAAAAATAAAAATAAAAATTAAAAATAAAATAAGGCAATACTAATGACACTGAGCTGTGCTGTGAGACTAAAGGCAGTCTTCTCTTAATCATCTTGTAGCATGTGTTGTATAGCTCCATGCATACGAGCAGAGCGAGTCCTGTGAATGTGTTGTTCTGTCTTTACATCTGGGGAAGTGGTGAGATATCATCCAGGCAGCTTGTTGTGTGTTCCATCCAAGTCCAGCTTCTTCATTGTGTGTGTGTGTGTGTGTGTGTGTGTGTGTGTGTGTGTGTGTGTGTGTTTTTCTTCAGGTGTTTTCAGGGTGTGCGATGGCATTCGGACGAGCCAAGTTCATCTTCTACAGAGTGATTGTGTGTGTGTTCCAGGTTTTATCTGATGAGGTGGTAGGTGAGCCAGTACATGAAGATGGGCTGTGCTGCTGCTATAGACATGGTGAGGTACATCCTCAGCTGGTTTCTGGTTCCTCTCACCAGCCTCCCCTCCGCCGCCGCCTCAGATAACAGCTTCAGACGCAAAGTGCGGATCTGAGGGGAGACGCATTAAAGATACTTTTTAATTAGCAATTAAACAAACGCACATATATGCCAGCTGAGCCATCAAGTTATTATTTATTCATTATTTATCTGCTCTGGAGATTTGACAACAGTTAATGAAAATGAACTTGTCATATTTTCCACCTTGGGACTTTTCTTACATTTCTCTATTACACGGATGAAAGATTAGAATAACCATAAAAAGGAGGAAACAAAACAAAGCTATTAAATGAGATATACATGGAAGTTTATGAAGCTCTGTTAGGACATGTGGCAGAGCTGATGAGCATGAATATACACTCAGTGGACACCAGACATCTGGAAGTCGTGTTATTTCCACAATTAGGATCAGGATTTCATCAGATGTCTATCAATGTGTGGCACAAATAAATGTGGAAACGTGTCCCATAAACATTCACATTAAATCAAATATTGTTTTGCAGCAAGTTGCAGTATGTGAATACAGGTGTATGCTATCATGCCTACCAGTCTTTATAGTACCAGTGTGATTTCTAGGCATCCTCAGTTATTTGTAAACAGAAAATCTGTCTATTAGGATGCACATGAGTTAGTAGAAGCTGCTACTTACCATAAAGACAAAGATGGCAACACAGCACCACAGTAAAGAGAGATAGTACGCTGACCTCCCAAACAACAGGCCCGCTACCACCCCGATGATCATCCTAAAGAAACCCGAGAGAAGAGACACACAGTCAACACAGAGAGTCGCTACAATATCCACACAGCTTTAAATGAGAACAAAAATTAAGAAATGTTTAATCCTTAAGGTTAGCCGTTAGAAGAGAATAAACTACTGAACAAATAAAGACATACACGTGACACACATACCCAACATATTTGTAGCCAGAAAAGGCAAGCAGGTCTATGGTCGTGAGGTCGGTGTTCACGGTCACCAGGTAGAGTGACAGCAGGACCGCCAGCACTTCCATGATCAGCCACACCAACGCTGAACTGGCCTGAACTCCAAGCAGCTCTGGAGAAAACCTGAAGGCGCAAAATGAATTATATTCTGCGAACTCTATAGTAGACTCTAGTTGTGAGGAGTATGGTGAATGTGTACCTGTTCTGTGTGCCGAGGGCCAGTCCAGCCACCAGGACGTATGTGATGAAGCCCATGGCGGGAATATAGAGATCAGGAGCGTTCACATCGAAGCGCGGAGCCACAGGAGTGTCCTGCTGGTAGCTCACCTCCCAGTTCTACACACACACACACACACACACACACACGATAACACACTAAAATTTACACTTGCACCTCAACTCTGGACTGAAAAGCGTGTAGTATTTCACAGGTAAAGTGAAGCTTACATATTTTATCTAGGGCCTTCCACACATAATAAAACATCTCAAAGATCAACTGAAAATCGTATTCATGCAGAAATATTCATGACACGCAGAGAGTATCTCGAGGTCAAAAACATCCTGCATACTGAACTAGAAGATCATCTTTTGTCTACATCTGGTGCACATACGCAAACCTCAGAGGCCCACAGAGAAAAATCAACATATTTTCAGGAGGCAGGCATAACAGAACATTTTACATTAAGCAGACTTACCTCATGCATGTAAGGGAAAACTAGAAGGCCCAGTTTCTTCCCCACGTACACTGTATCCACAGCAAAGTAGTACTTCAGCTTAGAAATTGGGATGAACCTGTCCAGCTGAAACAAGCAAGCACACAGACATGCAGATGGGGAATGTTATTTTACAATATAATGTGGCCTTTCTGTTCAGCCTGCTTTTTCTTCAGCCTGATGTATCATCAAGCTCTTAAGGACATCTTGTGGGAGGCCTTTAGCATCATTTATGAGTTATTCTTACATTTTTGTCCACCATTTCTCTTCCCTGGGATGCCAGTGAGCTGCCGTATGCCATGGCCAGGTTGGACATGGGGTCTGACAGGATAGACTGGCCAGGAAATCCTGCTGCCTGAGGTCCAGCCTGCTGGTTACTGCCAACATGACACAAGAAAATGTATCAACTCAAAGAATGTGGTAGGTTTTATCAGCTAAAAAAATTATACATGCAGTTAAATGAACTTCCTACAACTGCAAGATCAATAGTGGGTGGCTGTGAAAAACCATTTTTATACCAATAGTTTAATATCCAGCCTAACTTTAGCCTGCGCTCCCACCTGTAGCCTGTCTGTGATGCTGCTGCAGCTCCACTCGTATCCTCAAATAACTGGCTGCCATCTGGACTGTCCATGGAGGTATTCCTTAGACGCATATTAGGTTCTGTATGAAAGGAGAGACGGGTTAGAGAAAGATGTGTCAAACGAAAGGAGAAGATCTGAACCTCTCGAGTCACTGAGAATTTCAGCGGATGCAAAAATTGTAAATCAAGCAAATGCAAGGCAGCCACAATTACAATTACAGCAGATCTGAGAAACCAGCATGCATCAATTTGTATGAATAGACCAACATTTCCCTCAAATATTCAAATTTATAGACGTTTAAGTCGAGTTAATCATAAACACTGGCTGCTCTGTGGATGTGCTGATAAAACTTCTCCTGCATTTTAAAACTAAACCATTGTTTTTTTGTTGTTGTTTTTTATTTGTTCTAAGTCTTTACTGATTTTCAAAGTCTGACTGCATTAGGACTGCAGTGATTAACCAATTTCAATATTAACCTGAAGCTTAAAACATGATGGTTTTATAACCGGTCACCAAAACAACATCTAATCCATTCAACCCAACACCTGCATAAGAGAGGATCACAATTTCTTTGTGTCATGTTTGTACTAAAACTGCAAAAACCAAACATTGAAAGTGAAACCAAGATTTTCCCTCAGGCTAAAAAAAAAAAAAAAAAAATCCCTTGACAGCATCTCACAGATACTAAATTGTAGCATTGTTTGAGCCATGGTAGTTAATGACTATTATACACCATAACAGTGCTGGCGTTACTCATCTTGTTGGACTACAAACATGAGTGTTGGGGACAGTGAAGGTCCACATCTGCAGCAGTTTGTGTGTAAGTGAAAGTGACTTAATCATCATGATGTACCCTCACAATCCCAGTAAGAAAGAAGGAGCACTTTAACTGCATTCATTGAGGCAGTAACATTATTATCACACAGTGATCATGAGGGCAGATTACATCATCCGAAAGCTCCACAAACAAACAAAGTATGATGGATCTGATGTGAAGTCCACACACAGACACGCCTTTAAAACCTGGCACACAGCCTGTCAGGAGTTGTCTTGTGGTTTCTATCTTACGAGACAACAAAGTGTGTCTCTGACATTTTGTGTGCTTGAATCCTTTGGTAAACATTCAGAGATACTTGTTTTAGGTTACATTAAATCACTTTTATCATTACCAACCCTTAAACTCACCAGACAAGAGGTCAAAATAACGTGAGTGTAACCCAGATAGGCGCTTCAGTGTTAGCCGACATGCGTATGTTAACGCCGACGTATAGAGGAACAAACATGGAGCTGAGCTGGCTTAATATAGCGCCACAGCTCACATAGAAACACAGGAGCCTCCATACACAGAGGAGACACGAATAACATGTAAAGAAACCGGTACAAGTACGTGAGACTGCCGTTAGCCTAGCCTGTGTGACGTTAAATTAGCCACTTAGCATCGCTGACCCGGTTACTAGTTTATGGACGAGCTAATATTAACGTTAGCCGCTAGTAGACCAAACCTAAACATTTAGGTGTCTGCTTTTTTAAACGTTGTTTCGACGTTAGTTTTTAGCCTCAACTGACTGATTTAACAGCTACATCCAGAAAGCTAGCCAGTACAAACTGTGAGCATGCAGCCGGTGATATTAAATACTTGGATTGGATCGATAAAATCACGTACGTAACTTACGCTGTCTGAACCCGCTTTGAGCTGCGGTATAATCCATGTCGACTGACTCGATGGTAGCCGTCAGTTAAACCAACTCTACCGGAGGGGCAGTTGCTACTAGTTAGCCAGCCAGACTGTGGGAAGTTGGAGTCATTCATAAAAATTTACACGGAAGTGAACGAGTTATTTTTTCCTGTTCTACAGTTTTAATAACGGTTACAAGCCCACGTGAAAAGTGAGTATCGCCATCTACTGTATGAACGTGTGACGCTCACCCTGTCGTCATATAGGTCAGGAGTCTTCAACCTTTTCAAACAGAACAGGTGTAATTCATTTTAAAAAAATGTGTCACATTTATAATAAGTTTTATATTTACTTTATTCTTGACCTATTTATATGCTGGGTTATTAGCCTATATGTGTTTATGATTGATTTAAAATAAATATGGTTATTAAATGCCAAGAGCTGTGTGTCTTTAGACCACTAATTCATCTGATTGGAGTGCAAATGTCTCCGCTGTTTGTACTTTCTCAATCATCTGCATCCATTCATCAGTAATTTGGTGAAAATTGTCAATTATTATGACAATAATTGCAGGCGGACCCCCTGCAGTACCTCTGTGGACCCCTTAGGGGTCACGGACCCCTGGTTGAAGACCCCTGATTTAGGTTAAATAAAGCCTATATATATATATATATATATATATATAAATATGTGATAGACCCATTCAGTGTCTACAGTCTAATTTAATTGTATATAAGTTTTCTCTCTCTCTATTTGTAGTTCTTTAAAGATCTTAGCAAATGTTTAACTTAAATGCAGATTTATCTTATAGGTTAATTTCAAAGTATGTTTACCTGCGTCAGTTTACCAACAGATAAATCACTGTACTGTAGACGCTCAAAGTCCTGCTGCAGTTCATTACATTGCCCAGCAGGTGATGATGCTGCAGCAACCACTAGATTTAAATGCAGTCTTTAGGTTTCCTTAAAAAAGCATAATCAGAGGGCTGTTTCACAGGGTCACCAGACTTCTGCAGGAGGTTTAATTGGTGTTGAGCATTAACTCACATGTTGTCAAACAGTCACAACACAGTAACAGATGTTTGTGCCTCCAGTTTTGCTAAATTATTTTCATTTTTAACAAACAAAATAACACTTTTATGGGTAATAATGTGAGGTCAAAGACTAGTAATGGATTCTATACTCATTATCATTATTTCACTATAAGAAAGGGATTTGAATTTTTAATTAATAATCCTGCTGAGTCTCTGAGATCTTGCATGTGTGGTAACTCTTGTGATGACGTCAACCTGTTCATGGTTGCATGGTTGAGTGACGTCACAGTAACATATAGCTCATTAAATGAAAGTCAGAGGCTACAGGAGATGGACGAACAGAAGAGGACTGGATGGATCGATACACAGATACTCCATTTTCCTCTCATTTCTGCTTCCTTAATCTTTAAATTTCTCTCTTTCTTCAACATCTTCTGTCCCAAGACAAGCCTCACATTTATCAGCTGAGAATAAAAAAAAGGAAATCTATCTTAGATCGTGTACTTAAGTACAGTTTTAGGTACTTGTACTTTAAGTGTTTCACATTTTGACTCGTACTTCTACTCCACTACATTTTAGAGAGAAATAATGTACTCCACTACATAGATCCATTACTATGAAGCAGTTCAAACCTCCAACCTCTACTGCAACTTTAAAAAAGAACTGCTTACATGTTAATGCATCAATAATAAAGACACTGATGCCTATTAATATTCAAGAGCTGCATTTGTAATACTGATACACTAGTTGCTGCCTGAATTGCTGGTACGTGGAAAATCTGGAAAATGGAACAGTGAAGTAAAGGAAATGTCTGAAACAATGATAACACCATTCAAACAGACTGAGAACAGAGTGTGTCATCACAGCAGACAACAGCTGATGACAGTAGCAGATGGTTACATGCAGGTAAGGGAATTTCTTTGTTTGAAACAGGAGCAGCCACATTCCACCATTCATCTCTGCCAGTAAGTGTGGCTGTTTGGAAGTGTCTACACTTATACACAAACAGGAACAGTATAAACAACTGATAAACTTTCAATAATCTGCAGATCAATTTTTTTCCTTTTGGGACAGAATCAAAATTACAGCCACGTTAGAGGATCTGTGGGGCTCAGACGCACCTGTTCTGAGATAAATGCTAATGTAATGATGTAACGTGCTGTTTTTTTCAACAAGCTGTTTAGCTTATTAGCATTTTAACATTTCCTAAGTAGCACTAAACACAAAGTGCAGCTGAGGCTCATTCATTTTGCAAGTATGTATTAGTCACACCCACCATAAATGTCTGTAAAAAGTTTCACAGCAATCCGCAAAAAGGTTTGACTTGCCCAACAGGCCTACATAACCATCAGCAAAGCCATGCTGTTCACAAAAAGTAGTTACATTTTTTCATTACACATTCTATTAATGTTTGTTCTATTGTGTTTGTTTGTTTCACATGATTATTACTGGAGGGAAGACGCTGTTGTTGTTAAAGAAAGTAAAGATTCAGGAATCCGGGTGACTAATTGGCATCATACAACCAGTAAACACAATGAATCACTCCAACTTCAGCATCCAAAGCATAAATAATAATTTAAAAAAAATTATTTATAAACTACAACTACCAGGGTAAACATACTTTCACCAAAATTTGTTCTTCTTTTTAAAACTGTGGTCGTATATTTAAGTTAACTTTTTCTAGTAGTAGTAGTAGTAGTCAATGTGGGTAAAGAGAGATGGTGTGAGATTACAGGGAGAGAATAACGTTGTGAAAGAAACTGAAACTGAAAATGCATTTAAACAATCAGAAACATGTTTGTGATCTGAGTTTCCAACACAGTTCTTCTTACTGCTTACCCGATACTCCAATGAAGACAGCAAGTACTAGCCATTTAGAGTTGCCTTTTATTGTGACTCGTCTAAGGCACACCTGTGTCATAGTCATGTTCAGCATCTTGGTAAAGGAGAAGTGCTCACAAACACAAATTTTTTAATACATTTATGAACAGAATTTGAGAGAGATAGTTTGTTGTGTGAAGTCTTAAGTCCTTTACTTCAACTCATGAAAATGGGAGCAAAAACAAAAGTGTTCATATTTTGGTTGAGTGTACTTACAGTGAGTGACTTACTATAGGCCATAGAGTGATGGCTTAGTCATTAAAGAGGACCTCTTTGTGTCCCTACAGGTTACCTTTGTTTAAAATATTTGAACATCTGTTTCTTTGAAATGCGGAGAGTTCTTATAAATGTTATGTCTTTTGTTGTGCAAAAGATTTTCTATGCCACCTAGAAATTTCCACTACTTCCTTGTATCTTACTGTAAACATGTCTTGTCTCTCTGGAATGTTATCCAGCTTGAATACTCAGATGAGCAATGGAAAGTTACCAACTAAATTAAACAAAAAGTGAAAGGTAGGCTTCATTATGGTGTGTTAAACTATAAAAGCATCAGTACTCATCAGGCTGCAGGAGTGGAAAGAATTGTTTTCACGATTTAGACATTTGAATCTGCAAAACTATGGCCTGCAGTGTTCCGAGGCGCGTGGCAACTACAAGGAACAGAGGTAATCTCTATCATCTTTTTTCCTACATTTTAGTCTTTTGTTTATTCAACTATACGGGTGTTTACGTACATTACAGTTATTTATTTTTCAAACCTCACATGATGATCTGCACTGTATCTTGACAAAACATGACATAGTTAATGGGCTCTGATCTATATACAGTACTTAACAAATTTATTAGACCACCTGTCAGAGACCATCCAGCATCATGAAGTGCTTTAATGTGGACTCTTTCATTTTCAGTGAGCTCTCAACTTTTTACCATTTTGAACAGGAATGATGAATTTCAAACTGAATTCACTTTTTATACCTAAATTTGAGCCGGCTCACTGGGCTTCTCTGAGAAGTCAGGAATGATTTAAGGATAACATTCAACTACTTAATCTTAATCTAGAAATCCTAATAAAGAAATCTTAATCAAGAAATAATAATGTGCTTCACTAGTTTTTTTTGTAAAACAGTAAATTTGAAAATTCATGGATAGCCATGCTAATGCTGTTGTTTTATTATTGTCATTAAAAACAGATTAAAGTTGACTGATTAAAAACCTTAGATGACATTGTCAGTGTGTCATACATTTTACAAAATGCACTGTACATGAATCCATGGATGTTGTAACATGATATTCACTCTAAAGGAAGGCTTTTCACATGTTGTTTTGTAGATTTGGATCCAAATGAAGAAATTCGAATAGTGCTGCTTGGAAAGACAGGAAATGGGAAGAGTGCATCGGGAAACACCATCCTTAACGAACAGTCTTTCACATCACTACTTTCTCCAGACTCTGTGACATCAGAGTGTGAGAAGGCCAGAGGAACGGTGTATGGACGCAGAGTGGCGGTCATTGACACACCAGGTATCTATGATACAAAGTACACAGAAGAAGAAGTGATCAGAAGGCTGAAAGAATGCATCTCTCTTTCTGCTCCTGGTCCTCATGTCTTCCTGATTGTGATCAATATTGGTGGCAAATTCACAGAGGAGGAACAGAAAACTGTTGAACTCCTGCAGATGGTGTTCGGCGACAGGGTTGAAAATTACTCCTTGGTTCTCTTCACTCACGGTGACAAGTTGGGACACACAAGGATTGAAGAATTCTATAGACAGAGCCAGAAACTTACTCATCTAATTACAAAATGTAAGTGGCGGTATCATGTCTTCAACAACACAGTTAAAGATAACACACAAGTATCTCGGCTGCTTACGAAGATAGCAAGTATAGTCAGTGATAATGGAGGAACATTTTACACAAATCAAATGTTCCAGGAGGCTGAGAAAGCAATCAGAGAACAAATGTTGAAGAATATGAAGGCTAATGCAGAGAGAAAACACAAAGAAGAAGAAAAACTGAGGGCCAAGTTCAAAGGAGAACAGCTGAAGGAAAAGCTACGGCAACTCGGAGAATCATATCAAGAAAAATCAAGAGAAAAGGCAGAGAAGAAAAACAAATTCCTTGAAACTGGCATAATCGTAGCAACCGCTGAAGTGGGTGTTACAATCGGGGCTGCTGCTGGCGCTGTAGGAGGTCCACTTTGCATTGGCCTGGGAGCTCTGTTGGGTGGAGTTACTGGGGCTATAGTAGGAGTCTTGGCACCAGCATCAGTAAGAGCTCTAAAAAACAGATGCATGGTACAGTAAATCATGTAACTATTGTGTTTACATGATCAGTGTGTTGACGACCAGAACACGGAAGAACTGACACAGTGGCCTGTACAGAGTCTTGGAACAACTTGGAACTCAACTTTTATAATGAACTGACCAACTTGAATAGATGACAGAGCTAAAGTTACAGTTAGAAAATTGTTTGTGGGGGTGTCTTTTAGTAACATACTGTATATACAATATTTTTGGTTTCTGCAAAGTTTTTATAGTTTTCTATTTTTTTGGTATCATTAGTTTTTATTTTTTTATTTTTGTTTTCATCAGTGGTTAGCACTGTTGCCTCTCAGCAAGAAGGTTCTGGTTTCCTCTCTATGTGAAGTTTGCATGTTAGCCCTGTGTGTGTGTGTCTGTGGGGTTCTCTGGTTTCCTCCCACAGTCCAAAGACATGCAGTTAACAGGTTAATTGGTGACTCTAAATTGCCTGTAGGTGTGAATGTGAGTGTGAATGGTTGTTTGTCTTTATGTGTGGTGTGTGGGTGTACTGTGCCTCTCGTCCAATGTCAATCCAGCTCCCCACAAGCCTGATGAAGATAAACTGTTATGGAAAATGGATGGATGGGATCACTTTTTTTTTTTTTTTACCTCATTGTAGGTTTACTTTATTTGTTTCATTTGAGTTTTTATGGTTTAAAAATGTTTAGGTTTTTTTTGTAAGTATGCAATATCTTATCAGTTAATGTCATTTTTTAAAATTTAGTTGTAGTTTACTTTAATAACCTTAGTTTCCACAATGGCAAATCACATTTGTGAACAATAAAGGTCGACGAAAAAGGAGCTTTTGAAAATCATCAGTTCGTACATGTGTGTGAAGCCTTTTTTTTCCCTATGTATTTCTTTTTGCCAAAGAACTGTTAAGGCAGATGGGAAGCGAATGTACACATTAAGCAGACACACAGAGAAACACCACAGGCAGATTTGTCTGCGACAGACAGTAGTCCTGTATAATACACACATAAAAACACACTTACAAACTGTGGTTGGGTGATGGTTAAATAAATGTGTGAAACAAGTACAAATCCCCCCTTTTAATTACTTGTTTATCAGTCCACTATTTTTTTTCTCTTTTGTTTAAAATGACTTTGTGTCTCACCCTCTCTGCTGACAGCTGGACTCAGTTGCCCTCAGGGAAAATGACCATCTCTCCTCAAATGGTCTGTTGTGTGCATAAAAGAGCCACACATCGCTCTGAAGCAGCCTTACATCACATTTACAAGCCTACATACTCACATGTATATGTAGGACACGTCCACATACAGTCATTTTCATGCTCTTACTTGTAACACAAACATCGGCCGGAATAGGGACTATTTTAGGGGTTTTTCTCATGCAGTAGTAATTGTTCAAAAGGCCACAGAGTACAATAGAAGTCTACATTTAACATCTTGGTGTGCTGTGACACTGGAGACACATAACTGGCTTGGGGTGAATCTGTCTTTGGAAATTAAATTCAGCAACCCACACAAACTCATTTCAAGCACAGTTAATGAAAAAATAGCATGTGCATGTGTGCTTGACTTTATCTGGGCAACACTAGATTTTGTGTGTGTCTTATTGTGGTATATGTGTGTGTTTTTTCTTTCATCTTCTGAAGCCATATGTGCCAACAGAAAAATGCACTTTATATGCCACATAGGATCCCAGACAGTGAAATGGACAAAGGAGGTGTTGTTGGGCCATATTTTGAGACTTAAAGAAGGCATTAGATTTCTTTGATTTGATCTCTTCTAACACATTGAATTGGATGAAGTCTTATCTTTGGGACCTTCCTGAGCAATGAAATGGGCCAGAGCCATTCGGGGACCTCTTCTGTTCAGCTTATATATAAATGATTCACTATCAGTCTGCATGGTGTGTGAAGTTCAAATGTATGCAGATGATACCATAAATTTTGTCCATGCAAAACCCAAAGAACAAGCAGCTTCTAAACTCTTTTCAACAGTTTAATGATTCTCATGCAAATAATCAAATACAACCTGGCTAATTTGGATATATATGAAATTACTACATTACTACAGTAGAAAAAACTATATATAAATGTGATGATCATGAAATGCTGTGATTAACATACACATACTGTATATTATGAGGTGCCCCTCACCCAACACATACAAATTCATACGAAGAGCCAGATGGACAATGTAGGTTATGAAGCTCCCTGACAAGACGCTGACACTTGCTAAGCTGTAAAAACAGATAGCGAGTAAAATCCATTTCAAATGTACATTATCAAACATTTAAGTGCCAAATAGTCAGCATATACAGTATATTATTGTTGTACCACTTTTGAACACATTCACATTCTGCTGTAACAGGGAAAGGCAAGATGTGATATATGGGAATAATATATTTTTAGACAAGTCAAGTTTTTCTTGAAAGGCATGTTGCACTTAACTGTTGACAGAAAAGGTGACAGAAATAGTTTTGTAACAAATGAAAAAGGAGAGAAATTCATGCACACCATCAAAGGGAGCTATACACAACCTTGCTTCCAAAAAGTTATTGTTATTAATGCATTATTTCTCATCTATAAAACATTATGAACTGATTTATGAAACATAATAAATTAACCAAAAGAAAAGCCGGAGAAACAAACACAAAAAGATTTTCAGATGGAGATTAATAATTTAATGATTCAAGTTTAGGATTATAAAGTTCATCTTAGAGAAATCATCTAAAAGTGGCAGCAGGCAGACGTGCAAGGTAGCAGTGTCAAAACAGCTTACATGCAAAAGCCACACCAGCATTAATACGTCTGCAAGGTTTGCATGGTATGCTTCAAGCACAAGTTTACCCCTGCCTCCCCCCAACATACACATCCATACAGAAAGAGAGGGAGATGTGCTGAGTGAATAAACTCTTCCATGAAGCATGAAAAGCATTGCATTGTGTCATTATGTAGCACATCCACAACTGCACTCATCCAGCGAAGCACAGCGTTGCAGTTTTACAGACCTTCCTCATACTCTTTTTTTTTTCCTTCTTCTCCTTTGCATTTCTTCGCCGTCAACAAAACGTGTTCTTTACACGCTCAGGCTGGCAACCATTGATCCAAGAATAATGGAGTTATCATTGATGGCAACACAGGTAAGGAAGCAGAAATACATTTAGCCATTTAGGTTCTTACTTTTAAGTCTTTTAGGCAACTAAATCCAACCTTTTTCCGACTAAGGAAGAGTAATGAACTGGATTACACTGCTGATTATAGTTTTTAAAGGGGGCAGTTTGTGTCACACTAAACCCTCTAACCAAGACCAGGAGGGGCAAACAGAGCAAATATGTCGAGCCCTTTAACTGTTTGCTTTTGTTTCTTGAATGTCTATTGTTAAAAGTTGTTTTTTTTTAACTTGTGTGACAGTATAAAGTGTTTATAATAAGCCTTATTTGACAATAATTAGGAAATCACTGAGGTTAGGTCAGATAAAACATTGTATGCATGTATAAAGTGCAGTGAGAATGCAATTGAAAGTACTTGGGAATAACTGCACACACTGATTCACTGAAGTGTTAGGAAAAGTTGTACATTTGTAAAGCACGAATTTGGATAGTAGATATACAATTTTAGACAGTGCACACACACAGAGATGACTCACACTGCAAATTAGCTTCTTTAAAAGGGTCACGCAAGCTTGGGATCAAATTTTATTTAAACAACTGAGTCACTGAGGCTGAAGCATCTATGCCCCATAAATACTGCACTGAGAATGAGAGCAATTTCAATTATAGTTTCCTTTTTCTGTTAACAACATTACAAAGATATCATGGACTTTTTGGGTTTGAGAGAGAGAGGCTTGGGTCTTTTGCTCCTCTAAGGAAATTCATCTCCAAGAAATTGTAATTGTTCTCTATCTGTAAAGAAGCATACACTAAAAAATAGATAAAAACGGATGAAGTGATTCTGTGTTTCTCTTGCTGGCGTGTTTCTTTCCTCCTATCACAGATGCTGGAGCAGTCTCATCCATTAATTTACTCTGTATTGTGATAAAACATTCTTTTCCCATTTACCGCCTGTGTTTCTTTGCTCTGTCTCCTCTGACCCATGATGTTAAGCTTTAACTAGCCCGAGGGCAGAGCTTTATGTTACAATCGAGGTCCCTTTGTGAGGTGTATGGTTATGCAGCCTATGGAGATGTTTTATAGGCAATTACTGTACTGTGCTCTGAAAGTCCTACTTTTACTTCATTGAATTGCTGCTACTTTACTGCTCGATTTGCAAAGAGGATGCATTACAAGAGTTTTTCTTATAAAAAACTAAATATGGGTGATGGCCTGGTGAGGAGAATGGTAATCCTAACCCCACATGTCGATATGTCCTTAGACAAGACACTGAACCCTGGTTTGCTCCTCAATCACTGCACAAGTCAGTGTATTGCCTAATTGCCAGACCCAAGAAGGAAGAAAAAGCCTGTGTCAAATCAAATATGTACAACATCAATAATATTTTAATGGTACAATTAACTTTGAGGATTGTAACAGAGAAACACCCAACGAATAATGTTTAAAAACAATATTAATAGCGAGTGTGTTTGGACTGTAGTCCAAGTTGGACTGAGAAGGGTTCAAAACACTAGATGGCATTACTGAGACTGAGCCTCTCTATAGATTAAAAATTCCTTATGATTTTGGAGTACATCATGTAACAGTATTATAGATTGTTAGATTGCATGGTTTGATTGTTTTACAATGATATCTGTCACAGGAATTCAGATTGATCACATCTGAAACCCTACCAAGTCATGACAGATGCATGGTTAGTGACATTCTGCGCTTTTGTTAGTTAGTTTTAGTTTGATCAGTCATTTGAATGGTGGCAGTCAATGAATTACAACATATAAGAATAATAAAATATGACATTGTGTTTGCACTTTGATCACTGTGTACCCGATAGCATAGTTTAGCACAAATTTATCATTAGAGGCATTTTTTCCCCCAATGTTCAGTTTGCGAAATGTTGTATTCAAAAACAGTGTGAAATGATCAATCGTTTTTTCCCATTCCTACTCCATATTATTTAGACTCCAACAGGCCAAGCCTTCAAATAGCAAATATTTCATGACACTAAGGGGCATCAGGAGTGAAGTTAAATAACAGATATGACCTGGAAGATGTCTTATAGCATGACATATATGACACACGCAGCAGTCTTATTGTGCAGATGAGATACTTATTTCCTGCGGTGTACCCTCTTATCCAGCAGTGCAGATTTGATGGAAAATCTCTCATAACAACCATCTGCTCAAAGTTATTCAATCAGCTAACCCTCTGTGCAAAGAGGGTTTCAGTCTTCTGAAAGCTTTTCCACACAACTGATTATGATTTCAACTTCTGAACTGTGAGGTAAAATTGCATCTCTGTCTAAATCTTCCTGCACAGAAAGCAGTTTCAGGGACTCATATTCTGGTTTCTGGATTGAGCAGTATTCCCCTTTAAGTCCCTGATTGTTGTCACCGAGCCTGCTCCAGACGTGAACCCTGTCCAGCTGGAGGAGTTTGATGGAAAGCCTCATCTGATAGCCATCTGTTCTCAGATAGTTAATCAGGTGTGCTCAATGTGTGGTCCTTAATCACCCCATGCTAACTGTCTCTGAACACTCAACGCCTCAACGTTCTTGCTGAAGAAAACTACGCACCTCCAAAACTTTGTTTTCACAGAAGATGGAAGTGTTTTTTTTTTTTGTTTTTTTTCCAGCTAAAAGACTCCAGGGTCACTGAAATGCATCATAAACCTGATAATTAAGTGATGTTTTCATGCGAGCAGCAGTACAACGTCAGCATATTGTTAATAGACTACATCAAGTCAAGTACTTCAAGTCCACTAAATTCAAAATCCACTTTTGTAAGACCTGGCGAGGAATATTAATATATCTCAGAGTGCTTTATTGCTACTCCTGGTTCAATTGATGCTGATTTTTCTTGTGGTGTTTCAATTGCCGATGAAGTGTCCTTGAGCAAGACAAAGAGCTCAAACAGGGACCAGTGGCTGACCTTTTGTTGATGACTGGATTCCAACCCTTTCTATCTTTTTCTTTTTCTGTGAGTGAACGTTAGATTAGTCTTAATTAAGGCGTGTCTATCAAAGTGTGTCTGATGGAGAGTTAGGTCAGATTACCATCTGTTTAAGAGGTTATCAGGTACTTTAGAGGACTTTGACACGGACAGCAGACCTGACCCATCAAGAGAAGTTCTTCTTTCCAGTTTATCGGAAAAAAAAAAAATGTGACCATGTTTTCTTATATTATAAGAATTTCAACACTGTTAATGTTTCTGCTGCACTTTAGAACAGTAAAGTTATAATATAGTAATATAATATAAGGCACAACCACAAACTTAAAAGTCCAGTGTATCAGATTTGAGGCACTCTATTTACAGAATACAGCAGAAATTAAATATAATATCCATAACTATGTTTTTATTAGTGTATGATCACTTGAATGAGCCTTTTATATCTACAGATGGCGCGTGTCCTTTTCCATAGAGTCTGCTGTTTTGAAACACCATGTTTCTACAGTAGCCCAGAAAGAACAAACTAAACTCTGGCTCCAGATAGGGCCTTTTTTTATGTTTTTAGTGTGTTTTGCAGCCACCATAGTTTTTCCTTCATAGTGGGAAGGAGAGGATAAGGTAAGGGGGTTGCACCATTAAATGCCACTAAACCTCAGACACATAAAAATCAATTGTAGTATATAAACAGCAGAAACAGCAAAGTCACATATTCCTTTTGATTAATCCAATCCTGAGGTGTTGATACACTGCCAAAAAACTGGCAGCTGTGGTTGCCGGAATTTTACAGTAATAACTACGGTGTAACTTTTTCTAATATTACAGTAAAAGGATGTTAGTACTGTTGATTTCACATTTACGGTTGCTGTTTTATTCTGTATTTTAAAATGTCTGTAGATTTTACGGTGAAAAACTATCAAAACTTGACAGTAAAAGACTGTAAAATATGCCATGAAATATTTCACAACCTTTATTTATTCTGCATTTTAAGGTAAATAATAGTATTTTATATCAGAGACTGTTAATTGTACAGTGAACCACCGTAATATTTAATGACATATTTGACGGTCTTTTACTGTCAAGTTTTGACAGTTTTTCACCGTAAAATCTACAGACATTTTTTACAGTGTAGGGAGGAATAGGGATGCATGTACATTTTGCTCTACAACACCTCGTCCTTCTCCATTTTCTTCTCCCTATGTAAGTAGTAGTATGTAAGTAGGTTTGATACTGGTAATTTTGCATAATACTTCATATAGATATCGATCTGCCTTGACACTCAGGCAGCTACATATGGCTTGTTTTGCATGCTTGATAAAAATGTCTGGTCCACCTTAAAGAGGTCTTGGTAACTTTCCAGTACAAATACAGGAGTCAGGGTGTAAGGGTGTGTATATTGGTATGAGGTGCCTTTATGTGGAAAATATGTATATGAGTTTTCTTTGTCATTTCAGCTCAGAGAATTGAGATAACCTCTTGTGATGAGCAGAGGTTTTGACTCTGCTGAACACATTAAGCACACAGGCAGATGAGTCACTCATGGCACGCATAATATAAGCCCCATAATGCTTTGTTCATTCAGGATGGATTGCATGACAGATTAGACTCATTCACACACGTCAGACATGTATAGGGTCGGACACGAGAAAACTTTTGTTACGTAAATGAGTCAATCGTCAACCCACACTTCACCTCAGGGATTCTCTTCCTTTATAATGAGCTTGTTTAGAGAAATGTTTTTTTTTTTATTATAGCCAAAGACATCGATATTTGGATCATCATCGCCATAATAAATGACAATAAATAAGTTTGAGTTCATAAACCAGTTCTTTCAGAAAGAAATGTCATTTCAATCATTATTCAAGCTTGGATCAAAGATCAAAAATGTTCATTTATTGTGGAATTTCAGGGCTGCTATACAGACAGTATTTAAGTGGTCATGAGCCTGGGCAACCTGTAACCTCATTACATAGAAGTGTATTGTGTAAGTAAAAGCTTATTTCTATAGTACATTTAATCACATCTCTTAAGCTTTAAATTTAAATAAACAGTGCACTCATTTTCATGGATACCTTGGCAGTAAGGAATTATCTTGGTCCAGTTTCTTTTTTATTCATTCAAGGATTAGAATAATCTCTCTCACACAGCATCTATTACTGATATTGCATTACGTTACAATGAAGCTTGACACGACGACAGAAACATCCCTGATAAGTCTATACACCTTAAATATTATGTAATAAAGCATGTGAGAAAAAGGAAATATTTTCAGTAACCTATAATACTTCACACATGAACAAAATGTGTCGCGTTTCTGACTTTACCTTTGAAAATTTCAGTTCCGGTTGATTTAGCGACACCGGTGGGTAGTAGTTATTCTTAAAGAGGACCCTCCATGCTTTTATGTGTTTAGTTTCTGTCATATTATGTTACAATTTTGTAAGCTGATATTAAACAAGTCCAGAGGAATGAGCTAATAATGATGTAAAGACAAAACAGTAATCCCTGTGAGCAAAAAGCTGAATGCAATGATTTTTTTTCTGCTTTATGCAATAACCATCATGGTTCTTTGATTTGTCACCTGCTCCAGGCACAGCACAGCTGAGCACGACAACAAAGTACAGTGATGAGCACGTCCACCTGCTCTGTCATAGTTCAAGTGTAGTAATTTAACCTCTCTGCTCTTACTCTTTAGGTTTTTGTATGTCTCACAGAAAGTGTTTTTTTTCACTTGTGAAGGAAAGTTACATACATTCAGTATGTAGTACATATTTTCTAATATTGCCTGCTGTTCTCCAGCTTTTCTGCTTAAACGCTCTGTGAATTATGGAGTTTACTGGTGGACATACAGCTTTACTTGTTGTGTAGTAACTAACCACTAACTGCTAACAGACTGCTACAGTAAGTCAAAGTCAGAGCTCAGTTAACTAGCTAACAGCACCTACAGTTAAAGTAGCAAACTGCTAACAACAAGTAAAGCTTTCTGTCCATCATAAATCACTGAAAATAGAAGGAGAGCAGCTAGAGGATATCAAAAGGGAAGAGCAGAACATATTTAGCTTGACATGAATGAAATGAGCTCTGACACAATGTAAAATAAGTAAACATAAAACAGTGAGGATGAGGAGCATATTCTGCATTGTTTCTGCATCTGGTATTGACACATCGATAATCATAAACTGTATCAAATAATATGCTCAGATGGCAGAGTGCATATAAAACACAACCTGTGCATTAAAGACATATGTATTCAGCAGTCTGCTGTACAGAAACCCTGCCATTGTCTTGGTTGCATGCGCCTTTGCTCACTTAATGGAATATCAACCAGGATTTCAATGTGCATTTACAGCCGACATGACTCAGCATATTCTGATTCATAAAGAGCGAAAAGCTCCTCCCTCTGCTTCCTGAATTCACTAATCATGACAGAAGTGGTCAGACTTGCTTCTTTAACAAAAGGCCAGGTTTCATGAAGTGCACCCAGTAAACTTTGCATCTCAGTGCATGCATGCAGTGTAACAGGGCTAGTATGTCTGTTCAGCAAAGCACAGAGTTAATGAAATGAGCTTAACAGAGCGTGAACATGAAGCGTACTGTACGGAGAGAATAATTGGAAGGGCAGTGTGTACGGGATGCTTTGTGCCTGTGTGTAATCTCTGCACGCGTGTCTTTGTATGTCTGTTGTGTGTGTGTGTTTGTGTACGTGTGAGGTGCTTGTGTGCTTTGGCTGCAGATTTACTTGCTTATTCACTAACATTTGAATTTCATAATATATTAATATGTTGCTTGCATACAAAAAAGTTATTTATGAAACTACTTTCCAGCACCATGTTTTGAAATCTGCCTCACAAGAGGCCTCACAACTAATTTTGTACAGCTTGCTATTGCAAAAAAGCATTTAAGAATATTTGTTTTGCATAAAATGTGTGCTTGACATGCAACAGAGGTCCCCGGGTTTTTATTTTTCTGCAGTACAATCTTCCTTTAAGTCCTCCAAGTGCTTTGACAGTGCTGTGTTGTTTTGGGGCGCTTGCTAAAATGACTGATGCTGCTGGTTTTCTTGGAAGTTACATAAAGTTAGAATTCCCAAAACAATCATTGTAGAGTTTTATTGACAGCAGGATAAGTTTGCTTAGTGATGCCAGTTTTCGCTGGTCTTTGCTCGTCTGTCAGCCTCTGAAGCCTCCAGCAAATAAGCAAAGATTAAACCAGCCGTGAGAACAAGCCTCTCTCTCTCCCTATATGTACATATATATATATATATATATATATATATATATATATATATATATATATATATATATATATATATATATATATATATATATATATATATATATATATACAGTGTACTCTTGTTAACCATAACCTACAAACTCGACACTTCCGCCTTCTGTCACTCATCTTCCCGCTCATTCTCTTCTCTCTTTCTTCCTTTCTCTCAGTTATTCTTGCTCCATCAATTCTTGTCATGAATTCAATCAACTCAGGTCCCCTCTGGACATATTCTAACAGCAGTATTTTCTTTTCATCACACGGCTCAATAACTTGGAAATTATTTTCAGCTTCTTCTCCTTTTTGATTTAGTTTGCTTGGTGTCCATTATTTCATGGCGAAATCATCATCTCATGAGAGTCATTTGAAATGATTTTTATTCAAAATCAAGACACACTGCCAGCAGGAGACAGTATCTTTCAAAAGTCTCAGTAGAATAAAATAATTCATAAATGTATTGCCTTATTAAAATACTTTAAATTCCTTTTCTGAAGAAGACCCATGTCTGTCATACTTTATTTATTTACTTTATTATTTTACTATTTATCCATGGTAAAAAAAAAGATTAGGATCCCATCCAGGCTCACTCGAAAATAGCTACTTTTGAACATTAATTGCGTTTTTTTAATACTTACTTTGACAATTTTTAAAGATCAGTGCATCAGTTTTATTAATGACTGGGGGGCTTTGGCCAGATGTTGCTCATCACAGGACATGCGGTACCTGATGAGATGTTATTGTGGACTTTAATTAGATCTTACACCAGTTTTACATGCTAGTTGTGTGGTTCTTATGTTGCTTGGATTACCATTTTGTTCCAGACTGAATAATCCACAATGCCATTTGCATAGACAGTCATGGACCACAGTATCTTCTCAGGTGATACAGTGAGTCGTCTAGTAAGCGAGGGTTGCGTAATTGCGATGGCTATGATGCTGATGTGTGAATGTGTGTGTATGAGCTTAGTATCAGTGTGAGGGGTTTGGAAAGGAAGCAAGGTACCACTTCTGATGAGCAGTTGCATGGCAGCTTCTGCCATCAGCGTATGAATGTCCAGACCACACACAAAAACAGAAATACTGTAGACATTAGAGGAAAGAAAGATTGGTACAGTGTGTTTTTTTCTATCTCTGGATCCTTTCTTGGCCTCTCCTTTATTACTTTTCTGTATTTTTGTTTTTATCTTCTCCATCTCCATCACTTTCTGTATTTCTCCTTTTATGACAGATGTTTCAGAAAGAAGAGGAACATCTGGCTGCTGTGGGGCTGTTTATTCACCATTTAATGTCTTTCTCTTCTGTCCTCCCCCTCTTTTCTTTCATCCATGTTTTTCTGTTGAAGTGGTCACAGATGGAGACCCAAATTTCCAGCCCTGGAAATATATATTTAAGGAGTTTAAAATTCAAATATAAAATGGAAATATAATCCTCTTCTGTTTGGTAATTTTGCATATTTGATACAGTGTGCACAAGGCTGAAATATTCCCAGGAGCAAATGACACGTCATGGGCTACACTAATAGCTTGTGAGACAAATGCCTCATAAATGATAAGTGAGTTCTGGCCCTTTCTGCTCACCCCACATCCATGGCTAATTATGGGAGAGTTTGTTTTTTCTTCACCCAAAATCTCCTTATTCCGCTCAAACTCACCCTCATGTTAAATAACCCCCAGCCCCCAGTGTGTCATTGTGTGTGTGTGTGTCTGTGTGTGTGTTTGCACTTCCAGTGATTGATGAATGTGTGTTCCTGCTGCATATGTGTGCACATTCATTTGTGTCTTGTGTGTGCATGTGTGTGTGTGTGTGTGTGTGTGTGTGTGTGTGTGTGTGTTATCACCAGAGGCGGTTTCTGAATCCCTTCTCAACATATAAGAACATTATATAACTTTATAAACCATCACCTTCCTGGACATAGAGACCCACTTGTATACACATGTATGCATCTACACAGTCACACATAATGAAGGTTTATACATACAGGCAATGCACGCACCTGTGCATATAGAACAGAGACAGGCAAACACACACACACACATAAACACACACAGACAAAGACTGCACACATGCGCTTCCTCCCTCCAATCCCCCACAGGACACACACTCACAGATGGGAAGCCGACTCATATGCCCACTTATTACACACAAAAGTTATGATGTGCACTTGATACGTCATGCAGCAAAGGTTTCTCATTTTCAGAGATTTGGAGGATTGAAGCTGTATTATGTTTGTCTCTAATCCAACAATCTCTGCAGCTCTGCACGCCATAGCAGGACATCCCGTCTGTGTCCAATCAGTCAATGCAATGGGATGATACTAAAGATGGAGGGGTGCAAGGGGAGACGGGAGAAATAATAGACGAGGTTAGCGGGAAGAAGGTGCAAGAGTAATACAATGATTTTTACCGGTGATGACAAAGAGAGTAAATGCATTCTGAGAGGGCAGAACGAGGACATACAAGTTTGCACATGCAAATAGAAAGAAGGAACAGAAGTATAGAAGAGAAGTGGGTAAAAGTTAAGGTATTATGTCACGAGAGAGAGAGAGCAAGCAGGTTGTGGACTGTTTGATTTAAAACAGAGTGACATAAAGAGAGGTGAGAGACCGAACAGAAGGCTGGAGTAGAGACAAAAATAGCAGAATACAGAGACAGGCAAGGAAAAGGAAAATAATAAGGAGGAAAGACATGATAACATGTCATGCACTCATTGCTGTTTATTCATGTTTATCCTCTGATAACCCTGTCTTTCTATTTCTCTCTGTTTAGTCTCTCTCTTCTCCTTTTTTACTCCTACTGTACATTTTTGTCTTTTGGAAGTAGAAGCTAATAAGACAGCAAATGGTGCCAGTGGACCCCCTTTATAATTTTGTAATTTAAAGTGTTGGATAGAAGGGGAAGAAATAAAAATAGAAGAAACACTCTGTCTAGTTCCAAAATATTAATTTCTGAAACAAAAAGGCAGTGGAAACTTTGTTCTTCTTTTAGCAGAAAATAAACACGACTGCACAAATGATAAGACAGATGTTTTCTGCATTGATACACACACAGAAAATGAAGCACACAAGCAAAGAAACAACACATGTTCTCTAACTTGTGCATGTTCATTCACCCATGCGCACGGATTCCTGCTATTAATATTTGTACGAGCACACACCAATATGGATGCGCAGATACTGTACGCAGGTGCATGCCATATGTACATGCATGCATGCATGTGAAAAACACAAATACACACAGGAAGCCTCATTTTTGATCGAGTTACTTGCTGTTACCTACGTGTCCACACAGTGTCAGATGCACAAAAGCTGATCATCTTGGTGATTCAGGCGGAGTTGACCGCCATGTGCTCACTGTGCTGTTGGTACAAATCTGATTTAGGACTTCTGTCACACCATCTTTCCAACTGTTTGTTATTGCATTATTTCAGGTAAAGTTATGATAAAATATATTGTTTCAAGTAGAACTGACATCAACTTGAGCCCTTTTTTACACCTGACTGGGAAAAAACACCAATTGCTGGGGTTATAATTGAGTTTTTTAAATAATCTATTTGGAAAAGACATGCTTGATATTCTATAAACATCATCAGATTTCCTTTCCACCAAAATCAGGTTCTAAATAAGTCCAATATGGCTCTTACAAACGATTTTAATACAACTTTACGGGTTGTTTGAATTATCATCTAAATATTTGGTCTTATTGGTCAGTACATATCTGACGAGGTTGAAATCAGTTGTTTCTAGGGATCGGGATTCGTCATGATGAAAACTCGCACACACACAAGACACACTTTTTTCCATACACCCACATATTATCCATGCTGCATTTTGTCTCTTTATATCACACACACTTTTTTCTTTTTACGCACAGGAACTCTTGCTCACAGCAGGATGTCTAAATCCGTCTCACACAAATGCTCTCACACTGTGTGCTCTACTCTCTCACTTTCACTGGGAGGGCTCTCTCGATCTATGTCAGTGAACACTCCCACTATCTCTCTCTCTGTCTCTCTCTCTCCCCCACATGGCGTTCAGTCTCTCACTCTCATGAAGTGCTGCTCCTCTCTCTCCTTTGGATGCACTCAGTCTAAGTCTGAGTGTAGGACAGGACAGGACAGACCAGAACTGATCTCTTCTTTCTTCATTTACAGTCGGCAGTAGGTACAACTCTCGTTCTCTCTCTTTTATTGCTCCATGTTTCTATACATCTTCTATATATATATATTTTTTTACCATCCTCTCTAAACCAACACAAACTATGAATGCATCTCTCTTCTCTGTTGATCTAATCTCATACTCTAACAACAAAAAGCAGCAGGAAACCTATCGTTGATTTTAAAAAAACAAAAAAACTTTTAGCTGCATTTATTGTGCATGTTTTATAAGTAAGCTTCAAAGGTGGAATAACTTCATTTGGGAAGTTTAAATAAGTTTAATAACTTCTGAGAAAGAATCTAACATTTAAGTGAGAAGTTCACATTAGATTCAGACAAGCGTACCTGCAGTGGATGAACTTCTTTCCACAGAGGATCTATAATACATTAAGATGTGTCTAAGGTGCAGTCTTGTATGAGCTTACTGGCATGACACCAGTCTACAGTCTAGCCCTTCTGTAAAGTTGCTGTGATGCTTCACGGTGTTTGCCAGCTATAATTTTCTTTCTGTTTATTCTTTGTTTATGTTGCTTTTGCCTTTTTTGTTGACTGATTGTGTTTTAGTAACTTACAATATATAATAACTTTATAAAAATCACTGTGGATCCTGAACTGGCTACTATTTTGGCTGGTGTCACTTCTGTGTAACTCCACCTGGTATGTTGTTAAATTAGCAACCACCTATTATGCGAGAAGTCGCCTTACTTCAGGATTTTAATTAGCTTTTTTTGCCATATGTGTCTATGTATAAAATATTTATTTATGGTTATTGGTGATTATTGTATTGTAAAACAAATGAGAGATTATTTCAACATTTAAACACTGATGAGCACACTTTCTTTGGATCTGTTTGGTGTGTGTGTCTTTGAAGAACTTTCCCACCAAAATTTTTAATAATTTTCCATTATGTTCATGTTTAATTCATTAGAATTTTATAAGACAGCATAGACCTAAAATCCTAAAAGGACCATATTAAACCTTTTCTGTCAAGTACAAACAAATATAAAAATTTAACATAAACAGCACAGTGAACTGTGAAGTGGTCATAGAAAGGTCAGTTGCTTATATAACTGTTCATTTAATCTGAATGAACAGATTGCTGTTTTTCTACACACACTTGGTGCAGTGAATATCAGTGTGTGTGTGTCTGTGTGTGGGAGTGTTCCTTTTCCCATCACTCACTCATTTGATACTCTTTGATATACTTACTAAGGATAATCAATCGAAAGACGTGTATGTACCTTCAGTATGCAATTACTTTCATTCTTTTTGTCCATCTAGCATCCTGTAAACTCAGAGTCAGAGCCTCAGCAATAAAATGAGCTAACAAATGTTTTGTTTGCATTATAAAGTACATTCATGTTATAGGACAGATGTTAGCCTTTAAGATTGTTACAGTGGCCACTAAGTTCATCGAATGCATGCTTTGAGCTATTTTTAGGAGCAGAAAAACTGCCAATGAAACAGAAGCATTTGAAAGCTTTCACTTTAGTCATTTATTTGGCTTATGGTGCATTTTATTCACTCAAATTTTAAAAAAATAATCCAATATAAGAGGCCAAGAGATGATGGGTAAATATTGTGACACCTTACAGTTGAGAGTTTGTCCAACTTGGACTGTAACTTTGTTCCTCTTGCTGGAGTGCAATCTACAAGATCACTATGTTGACATGCTCTTTTGTGACTGGTAAATTCAGACAAGCATGACAACCACTCAAATAATTTATTTTTGATTCACTCAGTTGCCCAAGTTCTTTCCAAAACCTAACATTTAGCAGAAGTCTGCTTTAAACTTCAGCTTTCAAATAATATAATTAATCATCTTCCACTGATATAAATGATACAAAAATGTTCCCGATCGATAGTCCACTTAAACTGAAACTTTCAGTTTGCAGCATGAATTTGGGATTTTTTCTTTTAACTCATCATATCTTTGAGTAGTTAGTCTTCCAGGCGCGTGGTGCAATAACACTTGCACATGCTCACACACTCACTGCTGTTTTTGTTGATGACCTTTCTGTCCGTTACACTCACAGAATGAGACACAGCTTCTGGGCAAAGACAGGAGGAGGTGAACAATTCCAGGGCTCCCTTGTCTTAAAAAAAGGTTTTGTCCTCAGGTTGGGCTTGTGTCCATATGATTTTAAAAGCAGTTGCGTGTTTAGATGCTTTATGTTAAATTCTTACAAACAGCATGAGAACAGCACTCCCTTCCCCTCACTCATGAAAAATCCTAGGAGGCAGTTTTATTTAAATATACATTAAGTGGCTGATGTGAGAGCTCTCAGAGTTTCCTCATAAATTATGCTGCCACATATTAAAGGTTGCAACATTTTCGACTCTCTTTTTTCCATCTGAGAAGGAATTAACACACGCACACACACACAGACGATGGTTTTCTGTGCTACGGAGATGAGATGAGACAGTTGTGCATGAAACATTATGCATAAAGCAAAATCATCATCTTGTACATCAGTGGGATTAAATGTGTACCATGTAAGGTCTGGAATTGATATGTATTGGTTGGGACATGTATATTTATATCTGTATCCCCGAAAATATTAATTGTTGTAGCATGTATGTCTACTTGCTGCATATAGCTTCAGTCTCTTTAACTTGTCCACAAACTATTTGAGACTCTTCCCATGTTTACTTCAACTACTATAAAGACTGACTGAAGAAGCTTATTTGGCCAGCAGACATTTGAAGCATGTATCAGCGGCCTGCATGTCCACTCAGACAAGTGGAGTCAGATAACCTCATGTCATGACCCCTGTGAATCCTTGCTGACCACCACACCTCATTCAAAATAGGCGACTAAACTTGACCGAAGCTAAATATGTTATTAAGGAGTCTGTAGGAAAGTATTTTGGGTTGAATACCTCAACTCACCTGTGAAGACAACAATAACTGAGCTTGTGTAACATTCAGTGATGATAAAAACTCCCCTCGGTGTGATGAATTTCCTCAGTGACAATTTGCCCTGAAGTTACATCTGCAGTTTGGGTGTAGAGATAGGGTGGATGAGGACGCGAGAGAAGCCCGAGAAGCACTTTGGCTCGAGCTGACCCTGATGCTTGAAGCATCCCGGAGTCATGCTAGAAGAAAAAGCAAATCTAGTTAGAATCACAGAGGTTTGACCTCAGCTGCCATCACAGACGTTTATTCATCTGCTTAATCAAAGTTCATTTTGCACCCTATTATATTTAGGTGTGTTTTTTAAGTAAAAGTTGATATGTTCAATTATTTTATTAACATCTGCCCCTTTATATACATGGGGATTACTGGAATTTACACATTGTTCTCTGAGATAAAACCAAAACATCACCTGCTAAAGAAATAAGTGAAAAATATGTTCTCTCTTTAAAATAATTTTGTTGAGATTTAGGTGAACTGAGACTTTAATGTCTATGTTCTTTTAAAATCATAATCTAATCTCTCCCATTAAATTGCCACTTAAATTGCTGTACAGCTTTGTTTTTTTTTGCAACTTATTTCCCCCATATTAAACATCTGAATAATCAAACAAGAATAGCACTTTTACATGCTTAAACACCCGCCAGTCAAAAGGTCAGACTCACTTGAACCTTTCATCTGTCAGAGTGAAAGCTGGAATTATTAATGGTCACTGAGCTGCCTGTTTCTATCAGACTGCGAGCCTGAGAAAGCCTGTGTGCCTGTGTGTGTTGCTGTCTTTTTTGCAGTGTGTCGTGAGCTTGTGTGAAAAGTTACAGTAAATTAAATTCACACACCTGAGTTTGCACATCTGCGTTACAGAAGGCCAGAGACACAAACAACTAAAGCTAGCGTGTATGCTTCTGCAGACATGAACAATTTACGGTATTAATTAACAGCGATGGCTCCGTGTATATTGATGTCTCTGTCTTGTCTTTGTAACTGGGTGTTATAGAAGCCCCCCCAAAGGACAAAAATTTGGATTCATTATCCGCCTCGCTTGTTTTTTGCCTCTCTCTTCCCTCCTCTGTCTGTGTGTTTCTGTCTCTTTTAGTATATGCGATGCATGTGTCAGACTTTGTTAATCCGTCTGAGAATTAATCCCTCTGAGATACTGAGTACTCATCACTGTTACAGTACAGCTGTCCTGAGACCAGGCACAGCTGTGGGGTTAACCTCCCGAACAGAACATGTTATTGTTCAGCCATGCCATCCTTATCATTGTAAGATTAATTTAAGGCTGAATGCATCTGATTTTTACACACTAAGAAATATAATATGCATATCTATGCTTTAAATAGTTTATAATAACCTGAAAATAAGAATTGTCATGTTTTTGTTACCTTAGAATGAGCCTTTTATATCTACAGATGCTGTTTCTAAAGAACTAATGAACTAAAGAGTCTAGATAGGGTCTTTCATGTTTTTTACTTATTTACTGTAGGAAGGAGAGAGTGAGGCGAAGCAGTTGCAATCAGCAACTATACCACTAGATGCCACTAAATCCTACACGCAGGTCCTGAATGTCACTGCATTCAGTAAGGAAATCTTAATCAGATGTGACGATCCAGTCTCTACTAAGATCATATTTCAGACATATTTTGGACTATGAGTTGAAAAACTGTGTTTAAGAGTTTTTACTCACATATTCTTACTTGTGCTTTTTTTTTTGTGAGTTAGTGGACAGCTTGATACATCTTATGGAGTAACTGAGGAAATGTCATATAAGTATCTGGAGAAATTTTGTTCAACAAAACTGTTGTCATGTCTCATTCATGGGTAACTTTAAGTTTGAGTTAAGTTTGAGTTCATCCCAGTGAATATCTTTAATCTGAACTACTCTTCCTCTCTCCTGACAGCATTTCCCGGCTGTGAGCGGGGCCTTCATGGATTCGCCGTACAATGGCAACACGTCTTTGCAGACGTCCACCTCCAACCTCAACGCCGGATACTCTCGACCCTCAGAAGCGGAGGATGATGGGAAAGTGTCCAGTGACACAATTTGGCTGTGGATCGCTGTGCTGGCAACTATTGGCAACATAGTGGTGGTGGCTGTGGTTTGCGCCTGTGCCTTCTGACAAGATGGACGCAAAAAATACTGCTGCTGTTGGATAATGGGAAGTCTTACCTGAAAGTATATTTTTCTTCAGAAATTATGTAAATAGCCTTACTTTTAGATTTATGACCTTGTTTTTTTTTTTTTTTTTGAAGAGCAAACTTTAATTTGAAACAGGAATTTGCATGGGACTCTTCATTCAAAAGAGTAGAAACATTTAACTACAGTAAAAATAGACAAAACTATTTATTTATTTATTTATTTAAAGCTGTCACCAGATTGAAATATTAGAGAGATAGATGATGGAGACACAAGTATGTCCAACTTTATCTGTTTAATTCTACAACACCGTGCAACAATGTTAAAAGAAAAGCCACAAAATAAAGATCAAACATGTATAACATAGAATAACATCAATAATGACTACTGAGGCAGATCTTACTTAAAATACTGAAAAACTTCACCCTGACCAAACAACACCACACACAGACAGATGCCATGCATGTATACAAACTACTCTGCACACTACTGTTATCTTATCCAGAAGTGTTGCCACATGAATTTAAATTACAGTTGACAGAACTTCGCTTCATTCAGAGTTTCTCTGCTAGTCTCTGTTACCCTTCAATCATCAGCCTTACTCAAACACAGCCTGAAACTAGAATGAGCCACCAGTTTGTCATTAATATTGCATAATATATATTGAAATATTTATTAATTTTATTCACCGTCCTGGAAAAAAAACAACAATGTGAAACAGTGAAATGCATAAAAATGTACGAAACTTCTGTTTTATTCGGAGCTGATCCTTTTATGTGTGCTTTAATCATTGGCAAAGAAAATATATGCTTCCTTAAAAAGTTAAAAAAATGTGAAACTACATTTAGATAGACTTATCCTCAGGTTTTCTCTTTATAGTTTGAGACTCTAAATGGGTCACGGGGATGTTTATTTCATCCTCCAAGTGAACAGAATATTAACATTTTTTTAATAAGCATTGGCCCTGTAGCACAATTACACTAAATATATTCATTTCGGATTCCAGGCTGAAAAAAGCTGTGGCCTTAATACAATATAGTGCTCTGCTTGCCAATGGTCAGTTGGTTATGCAAGCAAAGCTGGTGTTATATAAACGTATTCAGTCCTGGTTACACTACAGCTCCAGCAGCACTACAGCTCATAATCAGAACTACAAGGATTAGACAAGATCATAGTTTGATCTCTTAGTGGGATCAGAAGGTTTGAGCCCTTTGACGGCCTGTAATATCCCGATCATGCTCATCATAGCACTGAGCTCCAACCTGTGTTGTCTATACTATTCTTTTCTATTCGATTCTTTTTATTCTTACACTTTCAAGCACCCAGTTACTTACTTGATTCATTGTAAATACTCTGGCCAATAAGAGGAATCGACCCTTGCTAAGCCTCATTTCATGGTTACTGTATCTATGCCCCTCAAGCTTTCCATCCTTGCATGGCACATATGCAATTTTGCAATGATTTACCACAAAAATCTTAGTACTCTCTGAAAAACTGTATGCCTGATTTCAGACAGAGGAGGACAAAAACAGCTACTCATTTCTAGCCAGCGACAACTGATATTGCAAGCTGCAAACAGCTAACCAGCCAATGAAGCCGTTAGCTCCATGAGTTCGTTGAAAATAACATTTTTATACTTAAATATGACTCGTTTTAAAATGAAACCCTTAAAAATATATTACAAATTTGCCGATTGGATGGATACATGATATTGGGCTGAATAATTGATAACTTGACAGGCCTGCAGTGCCTAGTTACGGTTGCTAAGCTATTTTTAAGCTATTGGACAATTGCTGTGCAGAGGAGTGGTGTTATGTCATTTATATGACCATGCCATGTTTCCATTAGTTTATACTTCTTTCTAGTGTGCACAAACACGCACACTGAGAGCTAATTTAAAAGCTCCTGTTCAATTGACACACACGTTTTGCATTTTGTAGCACCATTAAAAATCCCAGAGGAAACAAACTCTATTTGAAAAGGAAACAGGGCTCAAAGCATACTGTTGTAAGTTGTAAACTTTGTCTGTCTACAGTTTGGTGCTATGCAAGTGAGCATAGCTGGAATCCGCTCCCTGCTGTGACCGAAAACGATGCTGAGAGTGGAGAGTCTAAACCAAGACAGTAAAGCCCAACCCAGACTTGTCTGAATGGATCACAGCCAGCGTCTTCCCCAAACACACACATATGTATGTTCATACATATGTGTGTGTTTGCATCTCACTATCTCTCAGCTGAGATCCAGTCTGTGTGACCTGCCTCATCGTTCTGTCGGTGCTCAGCAGAATAATGAGATGTAATGTTAGTATCGGGTTTTCCCTTTTTTCCCCCTCCCTCGCTTGATATACCAGAGTTAAGTGTGCCCCTGGCGGCTGTTAGAGCGGATTGTGTGGTTGACTTTAGAAGAAGATGATTTTACAGACAGACTAGCTTCAGCCATCAGAGGCAAAGATAGAAACTAAAGGAGCGGAAAGAGAAATAATTTGTATCATGAGTCATCTGAAATAAAGAGCAGCGATGAGTGACACATGAAAAAGGAAGATGTGGAAGAGAGAGGGAAGATAATGAGGCAGGAAATGCTCATTTTAATTCCCGCCATGAGCACTTAGGAGGAAAGAGACATCATATAAGAGTGGGGAGTGAGGAAATGAATGAAAAGGAGAGAAGAGACGATGGCTTAGAGGGGACAAAGTAAGAATAGAGAGGGAAGAGGAGGCGTTAAGGAGGAGGATGTTTGACAGAAGAGTATTAATAGTAGAGAATGAGAGAGAATTAGTAAAGTAGATGAAGGACACATGAGTATATGACAAGGGTACAGCAATGACAACTCTATGCTTTATACAGATGATTTTTATGGTAAAATCATTGAGGAGTTTAAACATTTCATTTAACAATATCTACAAACTCAAAATATTGTTTACACTTTGTTTTACTTTTTGTATTTTGGCATTAAAACACATTAAAATTAGAAAAGCTCATTAATCGTCACTGCGTCATAACTACTACCAGCAACCATCCAGCACATAATCACAATAATTACACTGAGTGTGTTTGTGGTCTTTGTTTGGTCGGTCAAGGCTCAGGTGTCCACTGTTCAACACAGTTTACCCCATCCAACTCCCTTGCTGTCCAATCAGCAGCCAGTTTCTGCATGGACCTACAATACCAACCAATGTGTGTACTCTGCAATCACAAGTTTTTTGAAACTGACTCAGTCGACTCCAAAGAGAAGAACGCATATATAAACATGTGCATCTGTTATTATGGATGATTAAAGACGATCTCCAGCACTCTCCAACAAGGCAGTTATTCCCTCCATCTTACTGCTGAAGACCTGTCTGCACAGCCACACAGAAGTGAACTATAAAATCTCTGTCCAACTTCAGATGGCTGTTATCAACCCAGTATCTCCAGCAACTCAGCCACCCAGCCAGGAGGTAAGAAGTGAAGTACAGTACTTATTGGTGTGGTGCAGCAACCTGATGAAGGCCACCTCTGTGAAGAAACCAAGTTGTTGATTATAAGAAGAATATGAATTACTACTACTACACTACTACTACTACTACTATTGCTACTACTATGCAGGGCTACTACTAGGACTATATTTTTGTTAAGGACTCGATGGTAGCTATACCACATATAAACAAATAAGACATATAAGAGATTATCTCATATAATGAAGATATAAGGTCTCATATAAAGCATGCAGAATGCCAGTAAAGGACTAACACTGTACTTTTAAATATTGTAACACTGACGGGAAGCCTGTTCCAAAGCTGAAGGGCCATAATCAAAAATACGTAGTGACCCTGGGTTTTTAGTGCGGTCGGTCTGATCTAATGTTTTTGATCAAGAAGATGAGACAGTTGTTTGTGATAATTGACAAGGTTATTGATTGATTGATTTTGGAATAAAGTATAAAAAAAAAGAAAGAAGGATTATGTTACGAGAACACTGCTGTGTATTTTTCAGATTCTCACATTTGCTTTTTGATTTTCTTTCTCCTCCAAAAAGAGCTTGTTAGGAGCATTAGTGTAACATCACTCATTGAAAGTGGTGAGCCAGTCTGTAGCAAACATTAGTCACAGAGGGCCTTTCCACATAAATTCAGACTTAGCTTAGCTAAGAAATCATCCTCCCCAGGAAGAGTTGTTTTTTCTGAAGCACTATAAAAGTAACTTAAGGAGACAAATACACCTAAATGTTGTGGGAAGAAATGACAAAACATACTTGTGTTAATCTGAAAAACTAAAGTTTAGTAAATAAACAAATTAACAGTGGAACATAAAGAAGTGGTATTTGTGTAACTGGAGTGGCATGAATCTTTTAAACAGTAAAAAGCACTTTAAAGTACAAAATAACAACAGATGTGAACGGTTTTGCTTTGTTTCTTGGAAAAGATAAGTCGTCTTGCTTTAATAGGCTTGCATGCGGCATTTTAAAGTGTTGTAAGTAAAAAATTCCTGTCAGATATGAACTCAAGATGGCAGTATAACAAGCATGATCCAGCAAACTGAACTGACAGCACGTCTGAGCAGCAGGGAGTTAATCACTGCTGCATTCAGTGCCAGACACTGAACACATCATCTGAGTTTGTCTAACAGCTTTATCATGAGTCAGTTTGTTTGGTTAACAGTAGTTTTTCACTGTAAGCCTACTTAATATTTTACTTCTTCAAAGAATACAATTGAGCCTATTATTATTTAATTGTTTTATTATTTAAAAAGCATTATACAATGTGGTCTGCTCCTCTTTCCTGTCACGTTGTACCATCCGTTCTCCTCTTTCTATCTCTTTCTCTCATCTCATGCATCCCTCCTTTCGTGATGTCTGTGAGGCACTAGACCGTGAAGTCCACATTGTGAAAGCCCTCTTCTGTACACACACACACACACACACACACACACACACACACACACACACACACACACACACACACTGTCCTGGTCTGACCTCTTTTTCCACCATCTATCGTCCGTCTTCCTCTTTCACCATGTCCCTCATTTGTGATTCATGTAACTGATCATTTACTAAAACTGTCATAGTCTCAACCTTTGGTTCAGAACAATGTGTAGGGGTTGACGAGTATGCATTTAAATAAAACATGCTTCAGAGTCACCTGTCAGATAGGAACAAGCTGGATAAGCTGGATCATAAAACTATGTCCCTTAAAATTTTAACCTAACTAGAGATGTACTGAATCTTTTTTTTTCTGCCTTCATAGAGACCCACATCATCAACCTTCATAGAAGAAGGACTGTAAATAACAGCTTGGAGAGGTGACAACCACAGAATAACCTGAGAGAAAATTGGGACTTCAGTCTGATCCATTTCACTGGATTATAAGAAAAATGTGTGCATGGAGATACAGCTGTGTCAGGATGATCATGTTCTACACCATCATACAAAATGGATTTGCATGAAGAGTGACTCTAGTCTGTGGAACAACAGCCTATGGCAACAACAGTTCAGATTTGGTTGCTCATCCAACAATACGGCAGTAGGAACAGTTTGAAGATCCCTTCTTTTCCAATACCAGGGTGGTACTGGGTTAGTAGGATATTTAGGGAATGTGAAACAGCTCAAATGAATCCACATAAACATTTCACAGAAGACAATAAAAATAAGTTGGACTGGGGACTGAAAGGAAGACACTGTTGTACAGATAAGACATTGAAACTGTGACACAACCTTTAATGTACAACTTTTAACAGTACAACCATGAAATCAATTCTTGCTTGTTTTCTTTCAAATGTCATGACTTGCTGAGGACTTGGTGATGCATTTATATTTATAAGGTAAGCTGTGGTTACTCAGAAACTTCACTGTGGATGCTAAAGCCAACATTGTCAAAGTGAACATGTTACAGATGGACCGCTATGCAAATATGAAACAGAAACAGTATGATCATAACCATCTGCAGCACTGTTTGGTTAGCAGGAGGGGCAGCAATGTTACATATAAATGGTCAGGTATATATGGTCAGTATTGCAGCATTGTGTGTCACCTTACTTGACATGCATGGCTACCAGCAGATTTCTCTCTTTCTAACTGTTTGTCTCGTCACAAATATCATTTCAAGTAAAACAATTTTAGGGGTTTGGCTTTATATGCTTTTTTTTCTATATCTTCTATCGTTCAAATCATGCCTCATCTTCAAAGGACGTTTTGTAAGGGTGGACCTTTCTACTGATGACATTGAAGCTTCTGTAATATAATTTCATTAAAGAATGTGAACTCTGTCCCATCAGGTTTGTTTATGAATGCTTGTCAACTTATGGAAAAATTACGTTATTACAATACATTTTTTTAAATCTGTTACAGAGGTCAGTTTAGTTCTACTTGTACAAAGTAAATGTTCAATTTACTTACGGAGTGAAGGAGAACTTAGAAGAAGCCAGCACAACTCCAGAAGACAGAATGGTGCTAATGATTGTCACATTATTAGAGATGCTTTCATATAATTGGTCTTTTAATTTGTATGAATGAAATGATGACTACAAAGTGGTTGGTCTTGATATCCAGCAGTGAACGTAAAATGACAGGACTTGATCTTGAGGCTGGTTAAATGTTAATTAATGGTAATGTTGCTTCAACTTGATTTAGCTTCTTCTGGCGTAATAATGATCACAGACTTTCCTGTTTCAGCTAATATAACTGCAGCTCCATCATACACACATTAGAATAACAATGGCATCATTCTCTTATAATAGTATTACACTATTTTAATGTGACATAAAAATACATTAAAACTCAAAACCTTTTTGGAATAGTACTTGTGTATTTTGACATTTGTGCTACAACAAAAGCAAAGAAAACATCTTCACTACTTTGACAACACATACTATATCGCATTTAGATAGATAGATAATCTGCTGTAAATAAGAAAACACAGTCAGATACAGAAATGCTGCCAGTCAACGGTTTTGTGAGCATGTTTGGATACACAATTTGCTACTTGTCAATGAAAATTAGCTAATGAAGTTTCCATTAGTTTTAAAAATCATTTTATTACTTGCTAAAAAATCAAACATAATTTGTTTTGGTTTTGTAAGGTTTTCAAACAGTGTTTTTTTTTTTTTTTTGCAGTTGGAATGAAGAGCTCTTCACATATGGATCATATAAAATTTATTTTATCTTAATGGACTGCTTCATCTCTTTAAAATACATCTATATTGAGGGTAGATTAAAGAAGCCATCACATGTCTCTGCAGATCCAAAACCTTTTGGAAATGGGCTGATGGGATTAATTATTTGTACTTTGATGGACTGAATCGTGACAGAGGAATTCAGAGAAGAGGTCTTTCTTTCTCATTTCACTGACATTCATTTCTTTATTTTATTCTTATTCTGTCTCCATTATTTTCCTCTATCCATTTCTTTCTATTTCATCTATTTCTTTCTGTTCTTTTATTACTTTATGTGTGTTGTATGTATATGTATGTATATTTTTGTCTGTGTAAGGCTTTGTTTAAAGGAACATTGAGTAACTTTTCTACTATGACAGATTTTAAATCATTTTGATGCTACACTAACTGCTGTATAATCAGGTTAACGGCGTCTCTCATTCCCACTCTGTGCTCCGTATACGACTGTTCTCAACTGTGCTCTGGGAGATAGGTATGTAACACAAAGTCACACATAACCAACTATTTAACTGATTTTGGTGAAACTGTGACATGTTTGACGGAGAAAATGTAATTTTCCCTCTGATGTCCTCTGACTGCTCTGCCTCAGCTCCCGCCACATGAACTGCTACAGTACGTTCAGCACACTGAAGGCGGGGTTCAGAGGACAGCGCAAAGAAAAATGTAGCAGGACACTATTTCATTATTGCCAACATGTTTCCTAGAAACCATGTGCTAGCATTAGCCCTGCTTCATTGACATTGTTCCAGCTGATTTTCTATGTGAGGATAAAATGTGATATTTACGGAATAAGGTAGCGAAGGCACTGGCAAGGTAGCTCTGTTTGCTAGGCTTAGCTATAGCTAGCCCTGGCACTGCCTTTTGTTGTTGCACTTTTTAAATATTTTGCTGTTTGCAAAGTTATCAGCTTGCTAGTTTTTTAAGTAATGTAATGTCAAGTCAATGCAATTACAACAAATACACCTGTACAGGTGTCCATATTTATGACAGTGGTATTGCACACACACACACAAACACAGAACTATAACTAAACACTGATTGATATTAAAATGTTTCATCAAGGTAACACTGCTTCCAGAAGTCAAACCTTTTGTTCATATTTTCATTTTTTACTTTGTTATACTTAAGGACTCAAAATCATCGCAATTTCAAATGATGACAATACATTAGAAATTATTATTTTTTTTTATTATTTGTCTTACTGAAAATGTTGCTTTATTAAATAGAATAAGTACTGAAAAGACTTAATCATTAATGTGGATGAAATATGAAATATAAAAGAGAGTGAAAACACAGAGAAGTGTTTCTACAAACAGCAGATATTCTGTCGACCTTGAGGAGAGGATCGCACGTCACACAGAATCTAATCTTCACAATGACAGCGCATGTCAGGTCATCACTGGAAAACACTGAAGATACCATGATGAAGATGCCAGTAAGTGTTGACCTATATTTATGGTGTAAAAACACAGATCGTGAAGAAAAAACAAGTCACCTCATCTTCAGGGAAAATTAAAACCGTCTCAGTCACTTTAATGTGCTGATGATCAGTTTCCTCTTTGGCAGTACATTTAATCTAACATGAGGGACAGGCCATGAAAGAAAAGATTCTGACTGGGATTAATGACTGATAAACACAATAAAGGACGTCGAAGGATGAAGCAACAGCTTCAAGAACCAGACTGTTGTGTTAGAACAATTTGACATATTCGTCCAGAGACCTCGGCTGTCTGTCCCAACAGACTAATCCGTGAGATAAACAAGATGTTACCCAGAGTGTGTTCACCAGAAATTAGATATAATTCACAGCTTGGATGACCACTAGTGAAAAATCTTCCAGCTAAAATGCTTTATTTGAAACCAAAAAATAAGAAGTTAGAGAAATAAATTATATGATGAATTAAGGCTGAATAATTTACTGACCAATAATGTATGCTGTAAAGCATATGATGAATAAGTACACTTTTAAATAGTGCAATAAAGTTTGACTATTTTTAGAGGACAAAAGGTCTGTTACAAGAGATCTGCCCCATTAGATGCCTTTCTTTTGGTCTCACACACAACACTGTGTTTTTATTGAATAACTGTACCAGTCAGGCTCAAAGATGACTATATATGGTGTGAGCAAGGAGAGGGAAATAATGATGTAAACTTGGCTCTCGCCCGTCTCAGTTTTTCTTGGCAATCTGGCACTTTAGTTTTACCTTAACAAATCACTGTCACCTTAACAAGTAAACCTGCTGAGAGGCAAGTGGAGTCAAAAACTTGGAGTTGAGCTGGTCAGCTTTGTAGGTAAAACTGACCTCATAACATATTTACGTTCACAATGTATTATTTGTTTGTAGCTGCTGCCAAATTCAACAGCACATTTTGGCAATACAGCGTGTGTTGCCAGCGTCTGACCATGTTGTCTTCTGAGGAATAACGGACAACTCTGCAGCACAAAATTTATGTCCAGCACCGCCATGTAGTAGTAATGTAGAAAGCAGTGTGGTGGGGGCAGGTGCATGTGTCTTACACCCACTATACGATGGCTATTTTCTAGGGAGGTGGTTAATAATAAATGGTTAAACCAGTGGTTAAAGTTACTCATCACATGTGCACAATAATTTCTTTGTACAATTAAGACATCAAATGCGAGCGACACTTACCTAACCCTAAACGTAATCAAGGGTTTTTGCAGAATTGTTGAATATCAACTCATGGTGGTCTTCTCATTCATAAAATACAGGAAATAATATATTCTCAAAACCTCACCTTGCTCTCTCCCATCTCAGCCTTGGACAGCACGGCTGCAGTGCTTGCAGACTAATGACAAACATAAGTAAAATAAGATTGTTTATGTGACCTTAGTTAAATAAGTTAAGTTGCATACCTAAGTTAAAATAAGTCAAAGGTCAGTTTTTTTCCCATATGAGACACAAACACAGTCTGCCGAAAGTTTGTTTGACTCATCCATCTACACCAACCTCCTCCTCCTCCTCCTTATCCTCCTCCATATGCAGGCTTTGTCTCCTTTTTTACTACATCACCTGACATTATTTCTCTGACATTCACATGTCTATGCACAATATATATCAGTAGAGACTAGATGGCGTGATGTGAAACGCATTTAACATGGAACTTTAGACATCACTGCGTTATTCATAGTGAAAAACAGACTTATGATGAAAAAAACAAACTTTTTGACTATTTGACATTTATTGATTTGCAGAAATGAAAGAGCGCAACCAAACGACTGAACTAGATTGTACGGTACTATGTGAATGAAAGTGCATTTGATTGTGTACGTGTGAGTGTGTGTGACTAACCGTCCTTGGGGTTGACTCATTGCCGCAGGATGACCACAAGATTTGCAGCAACAATTGCTCACTTAAAGTGTGTGTGTGTGTGTGTGTGTGTGTGTTAGAGAATAAGACAGAGATAGAGGCTCAGTGTGAGAGCCAGTGTGCCTTGAAAGCACAGTTGTGTATTTGCTTTTGTGTCTGTCTTTTCCCGTAAAGAATGACTCACTCACTGTTGTAGTCATTTTAAAGATTAGCACATTTTACAAGCTAAGAATAAACACTGTCTGCAGAATAAAAGCTTTTGAGCTGTTACGTGGCACAGGCCTCAACGTGTCTTAACACATCTGATCTCGTTATGGCTTCATGACTTTGTATACTTTCATTTTCCAACACAAACCGGCATGTAAGGATCCAAAAAGATTTTGAACAATGAAAAAAAGATAACAAATCTTGTCTGACTTCTGATCCAGAAGGATAATGTCCTGTAATTAGTTTCCTTGTTACCTGTTTACTGTACTGTTTTTGCTAGTACTGAAACTTTAGCCTTGCATAGTGTATTTATCATGCACCAAAAATCACACATGGAGAATCCATTATAAGAGATAGCTCACTTGAGACTTGTCCTGACTGTTTTAACCACAAAAGCTTTAGCTGATTAATACACAGCACTGTGTTACATGAAGAGGGACACATTTGTATTTTTACACTAAAAAAAAGCATCGATTCATCAACACTTATGTTAATCTATTAGAACTTTGATGAATCCTGAAGTTGCATAACATGATAAAGTGCCTATCGATATATTTAATCTAGGGAACGTCTGGCTGTAGATTGTGTTTCTGTCTCAGAGTACAGAGTGATAAAGTGTCTGACAGCCAGCCAGATGGGAGTCACTCTCTGATCTGAAAGGTGGCTGGACAATAATGAGACACAGATGGTCGCGGCATGTCTCCACAAACCCTCACACACACACACACACACACACAGAACAAAAACACACACAGACACACTGCTTATCCTTTAGTCTTCAATATACTCAGTAAATTATGACATTTTATTAACATACTGGAAAAAAAATGTTTGTTCAGTCGATATCTGTTTTTAAGAGGTTATGAATACAATTTAAATAGAAAGAAAGATTTGATTTTTTTTTAGCTCTGTTTTGTCCCCACCAACTCTTCTGGGAAATATTATAATTAATATTTTAGCAGCTAAATGTTCCACTATGTTCGCCAGCTAGACGCTAAATATGTCTGTCTACCGTTTGATGCTGTGCAGGTAGTTTTTAGAGTTTGTTTCTTGCTGAAAACAGCTGCCTGATGCAGCCAAAAACGATGTAACAAGAGCAGTGAAAGTGACGACAGTAAAGTTGCGGGCCAAACCAAAGCAATGAGCTGAAAGATGCTGGAATGCTTCATAGATCTGAATGGAGCTGCATTGTTGGGTGATGATTTTCTCAGTATGAGAGTTAATATAAAGATTTAGATTTTAGCTGCTTTAATAAGTTATGAGAAATGACAATATGCAGCTACAAATACTTAAAGCAATGTAATTAGATACAAATGCTGGCCGGTTCTGGTCTTTAATGTAAGATTTGGATTTGTGCCTGGAGAGTCCATTGCTCTCTACTTCCAGCACACGTCCTGATTCATCTGACCACACACACCAACAGACACACACACACACACACACACACACACAAGTGTGAGTGGGTCTGTCTGGAAACAGTAGAGACAGAGAGGAGGTCTGGGAATGCTGAAGAGGGGAGAGCTGGGAGGGAGGAGGGAGGAGGAGGAGGAGGGAGGAGGAGGAGGAGGAGGAGGAGAAAGGTGGAAAGTTGCAACTTCAGGGCAATATGGACCACATGCTATGGGGAGGAATGCATGTGTCTTTGTAGGAGAGTGAAAGAGCAAATGAAAAGAAGAGAGGAGGAGAGAGGAGGAGGCGGAGGAGGAGGAAATAAGTGAGGAGGGAGGGATCAGAGCTAAGGCTGCAGCGTGGCTCAGTGTCTGAATGAAAGAACCTCTCTCTCTCCCTCTCTCTCTCTCTCTCTCTTCTGTCTGTATGTATGGCTTATGTCTGCTGCAGCAAATGAGCACATGTCCAGGGCAAACACAGCGAGACTCTCAAAGTGACTCCGAGCTGGAAGTAAATATTTTGCAGATTCTTTGGCTGAAGGTGCAACTTTAAATCTTCAAATGTGTTTTGAATTTTCTCCTTTTTCTAAGAAGCTGGGTTTCTTCTTAGCAATCTGACTGCTCTTTTTTGTTTTTGAGGATTTCTTGGCGTCCAGAAAAGCACACAGTTTTGAGAAATGGTCATGTGAGGAACAAGATCTGGAAACTTTCTCTCTTTCAAGACCTTGTGTTGTGATCCACAGGTGTTTTTCTGCAGATAAACCAGACACGTGACAAGGACTGAATCTCTCCACATCAACAAGACCTTGGGACATTGAAGCTTGGCAGCTCCTGCACATCTCCTCGCCATCAAAAGAATTCACTGGATCTGGATCAGTTTGACCTCATTTTACCGTGTTTACACACTCACAGCAATCCTGTGCGCTTTGTAGGTCTCTGGCCAACTTGCAGACAGGTGTGATGCGTGTGTGTTTGATACACACAGTCACACTTCCATATAGTTACACATGGTTGCCTGAGACTGCAGAGACAAGGACATCAAATGAGGACGCCAAACCTTTTCAGAAAAGCTAACTTTGAGTCTTACACCTGTGCTTGACAGATGCTCATGGACATGTAACATGTACATTGTCTTACAACAAAGTCTTCCCTCTTCTCACACATTATCGGGATATATCACATACAGCCTGCTTTGATTTACTGCATCATTAGTTTAAGAGCCAAGCTATCTGAAAGAGCATCTTCCACACCATGACTCCACAGATCTGTAATCTGCAGCATGCTTTCCTCCCTCACTTCCTTCTCCCTGTCCTGCTGTTGCTCCTCCAAGCCTGGCGGGGGTACTGTCACCCCCAGTGTTTGGACTACAAGCCTCCATTTGAACCTCGGCAGCCATTGGTCTTCTGTAAAGAGTATACCAAGTTTGGATGCTGCGATTTGGAAAAAGACGAAGAAATATCAGTCAGGTTTTACACCATCATGGACAACTTTGACCATTCAGGTTTCATGACCTGTGGCAAGTATGTGCGCAGCATCCTCTGCCAGGTAAGAGAAACACTTATTATTATTATTATTATTATTATTATTATATGTGGCCAAGCTCCTTCCTTGGCATCCAGATGTGAATATTTATAATTAATTGCATTTGACTCCACAGTTTTCTGAAGCAAAATGGCAATCTGAAACTAAACCATTGCACTGGAAAAATACATATGTTGCTTGCAAAAGTAAAGACTGTGGACTAAATATGTCTCTTATGCAAGGTGTAAATTTGACTGCGGATGTTTGCAGTCCCAACTTGGAAACCTGGTTTTGGTATCCAACGTATTACACCAAGATCAGCATAGTGTGTGTATTTTGAGCATTTTATTTAAATTCAAGAGCACTTATTCCTCTGGTTTGTTTTGTCAGGTAATAATGCCATTTATATTTTAGTGGACACCAACCGGCATACAAGCTCGTCTGAGAGTACAATTTTCTGTTTGACTGCAAAGGAAACCGTGGTGTGGTTTGTTAGTGAGAATCTAATCTCAACAAAGTACAGTAACCAACTAAACATGTGGTTTAATGGCGAGACAGGGATGTTGACATCTGTTGGACAGCTCTTAGTCATGCTTGGAGAGCTAAACCGCAACCTTAACTAGTGTTCATGTGTTCTTGATGGGTTGGCATGTAACTGGATTTTGTGACTCTAAACAAGCCAAATAATAGAGTGCAATAAAGAAAACTTTCTAAATCTGGTTTGGAGCTGAGGACATGAAGTGACCATTTTCATGGGAACATTACTTTGAAAATGAATTTCTGACATAGTGGCACGTATGCGATAATAAAATGTCTCAGCACACCAAATTATTGACTTGAAATGGCCAGACAATGGCTTGGCTTGACTTTTTAGCTGCGACCAACAACTCTATAGCTCGCTCTGTCGGTCGGTCCACAAAAATCTCTCCACCCTTTGGCGGGCACAACTTTCGCTCTAGGACGCTGAAATTTGCCAAGGAGGTCAAATGTTTGTGAGGTTTGTGAATGCATGAACGGGTGGATGCATGCACGTACATGGCTGCAGCTGTTGTGAATTTGTGCTCCCCAAAAAACTTTGTTTAGTATCTTCCCCCACATGAAACACAGACATGAGTTAGCTGGACTCTAGACCATGAAGAAGAATGACTCTATGAGAAAAGATTGCAGCACAATGGAGATACTTTTCCCTTTTAGTAATCCCACAAAACACACTTTAAAACTTTAACTATCAGCAGACGATTTGGATGAATGTTTTGGACATTAGCTGTCAGGCTGAAGTCTGTACTACCCGAAGTTGTGGATGGGAAAACTGAATTAACCCGAATTCTATAAAAAAAATTAAAAAAAAGGAAAAAGTGAGCAGCAACAAACTGAAGAGAATAAAACTTCTTCACATTTCTACTTTCAAATGCAATGACTCATCGCATCAGCCTGACAAAACTTTCTAAAGTTAAATGTTACTGTGATCATTTTATCAGTAATGCAGTAGAATCACAAGTACTGCAATTTTCTCTGAGGGCGATTACAGTGTTTGTTAATGTTTAGGAATGTTATTTTATCTAATGTGCATTTCTATTTCAGCTTCGCTACATTTTAGTTTCTTTTCTGAGCTTTCTAATCTCAGACAGATCCCTGTACCGAAATCCCACCTCTCCCTCTCCCACACACTGATTACATAATTGGGTGCTGACTTTAGACACAAAGTACGTGCAGATTGTGAGTGCAAAATGAATGATAGGTGCAGCACAAATTCGACCTGGCTCATATACTTTGGATAAAATCTTCATTCTGCAGAAGCCAAAACAAACAGGCAACGGTCTGTCCCATGAATACAGCAGTTTTAATACGTCATATACTATATTAAGACAGTGACAAATCATACGACCCCTAAAATATAGGTTTCTATCATTGTGGTAATTACAGCCCACGGTGGTTCTTTCCAAGCAGCGGCAGGCTGTGTCTTGAGTGTAATGACAGCACTGTAGCGCACGTACACCAAACAGTTTAGCTTGAGTAAGTTATAGCTTGAATTCAGAAGAATATGTTAAACCTAGAGAGGGATTTTACAGGGAGATTACATGCAGATTTATTTTTAGTTAACAAGCTCCTCTTTAGAGAATGAAAAGGTTATTTTACAGCCATTTATTCACTTCTTAAATGAGTGCATTTATCCTAAAAGTAATCTGAAAAGTAAATAAAACTATTTTGGTTTCAAACGTTTTTATGACTAAGGGTTAGGGTAGGACTATGGCACTGAGTTGTGTGGTTGTTCTTTCATTATTCCCATGAATATTCATGTTTTCATAAACCATTTGTTTAAATAATCTTTAATCTTCTTTGGAGCCACTAAAGAAGACCCACTCTGTGGTCGCCAGCTCCCAGGTCGATGGTTTGAGGTAAAAGATGCCCTGAAGGTGGTCAGGTTATCCCACTGCCAGGGTACTTATGCTGGGCAAACCCACCACACTGAGGCCCTCTGTTCCAGCTGCACTGCAAGAACTTTCTGGCACTAATATCAATGTGACAGTGAAGAGAGAGACAGACTGATGAAGAGAGAGACAGACAGAAAGGAAAATGAGAAAATAAGTGAGTGTGTGTATATATGTGAGGGAGACAGGAGGGAGATTGTCATCATCCCCTAGCTTAACTGACCAAACAAACAGCTATTTCCTCCTCTGGCCAGGGGTACAGGATATATCAAGTTCCTGCAAGAGAGAGGGGCAAAGAGAGAGGCAGGGGGAAAGCAGTAAAAATGGATATAATGAAGCATAGATAAAACAGATAGAACAATCAATAAACGCTATAAAAACAGATAGACAGAAGACAGCTAGAAGACTTAAGGCACCTTCAGCTAAGAAGTTAAATTGCTAAGTAAGGCTGTATTAGTGTGTGCTATGACTGCAGTTATTGCTCAGCTTTTCTCTGCCCATTTCACACACATGAGGTTACTTCAAAACCATGTCATGAGCACTGAACAGAACAACAGTACAGCAAATTAATTGTTGCATCTTAGCACTGTTGCAGATGTTCAAGTTTCCGAACAGCTCATGAATGCACCACACCACAAAGAATCTCAAGCGCACGTGCACACAGCATCTGACATCTCCAGCTATATTTTACTCTAGTTGGATCCCCCCCTGCTCTCCTCTCTCTTCTCTCTCTGGGTGTGCAGTCCAGGACCAGGTTCACACATTTACCAGCCATATGTTTGCTATGACTCTTCTGAGCATAACACCACCTTGTCGACCTTTCAGTGCAGACGACAGTACAGACAACTGAAAAAAAGGGATTTTATTTTCCTGCTGAAGATTGAATTTCAGTCTATTCTGAACTGTATGGGGTAAACACCAAATTATGGTAGTTTGAAGTGGCTGCATTGTTAAGGAACAGCTGTTAGTAGTTACATGCATTTATCCTACCCTATGATAGTAGGAGCCAAAATAAGACTTTCTCAGGACAAAGACTGTTTTTTTAATTGCAGTGTGTACAAGTGATGGATGATGAATGATATTAAGCACTCTATGCTGTATCTTTTTAAAATACCATTTATATTTCATTTTTCTTAATAGAAAAACAAAACACAAACACACCTTCATTTGAAACATCTGGATGACTTTGGCTTTAAATACAATATAAATTTTGTCTCTCAAGCCACCATCTGCTCCATATCCCAGTTTGCTCCAGGAACTGCTTTCATCAACAGAACCAGCAGCTCAAACTGAACACAGCTTTTGTTTTACCCCGAAAAAGCTGTTTCCCGAGAAGGCTCTGATCTTTCCCCAGAAATGTACTTTCATGTCATTTAACAAAGATTCTCTGTAAAAGTCGGCTTCTTCTTTTTTTGTACGCTAATTATTTATTTATTGCTTTTTTTTTTTTAGCTTTGGTTTATTTTGTGGTGGAACAGCAGCTGAAGTTGCCTGAGGCCAGATACATAAATGCACAACCATTTATACAGTATATTATGTATAATGTGGAAAATACTCTATAATCAGTATGAGTTTATTATGAATCATTGTTTGCATTCAAGGAATTCAGGAAATCAGTACTGTACAGATGCAAATTTTAAAAAATTGGAACTACATCTACAGGTGAGGAAATCCGACACAAAGTCAAGGCTATATTAATACAGGACTAATGAAATAATGTCAAAAACTATGTCAGTTATGTATGGAGAAATAAATGCACATGCAAACACACAAACATTGTTGGCACCCAAACATAACACCTATATGTACACACTCAGCCTCGCAGACACATAACTTTCTTTCTTTTCCTCTTTGTATTATATTCATAATTAATAATGTGTCATAGTTAATGTTTTTTTTTTTTTTTTTAAATATGGACTCTCCAGGTACAAGTACTTCCACACATGCAGCGTTACACACAGAGTCTGACAGTGTAGCTGTACAAATAAAGTTTGAGTTTCTTGTGTGTTTGTGCACTTTCTGTTGCCGCTGTGTGCTTTGCGCATGTTTACCAGAGAGTGTTTTCTTCCACCAGCTGAAATGACATCTTTGTTGTCACAGCAGATTATTAATATATGTTTGCGACTAGATGATGTAACTCACAGTCATGTTGTTATGACAGGTGGCGTTAAAATATACAAATCTAAGTAAAAATACAGGGTTTGTCAACATCAATTTCAAAGTGCTTTTGAGACTCTCCACAAGTGATCACAGTAATGTAGAGAATCAGAAACTTTACACACATTCATCTGTTCCGGAGAAATAAACAGCACAGACAACACAACTTATATGTCAGACCCTTAATATGAGACAGTCTAAGTTCAGATGTGTGCTAAATTATTTAAAGGTTTTGCCTTCAGTTACTTTTTTTTTTGCCTAAATGCCCAAAACGCTCTTTCTTTCTCATCTCAACAATTATCCACTACAAATGCTATACATGATCTGCAATAGATCATGCAATCATTATTGCTCCCACTGCGCATTAAGCACACACAAAACATGCAGATGCTACACTTAAGTGCAATCTTCGGATTGCGTTCTGCCCCACATTTTATGGGTAAATAAGTCATCTTCCTGTGCTTTGGGCTGTGTTTCCTGGTGATGATCGGTTAGGCTGATCTGGCACTCACTGAAAGAGCACTAGTCGACCACATGATGGTTTGGGTGTCGTGCTTCCATGTGTCTGCAGCTCACCATTCTGGGTGTGGACAGTGTGGTTGTGACTTAATAACTGACTGGACCTTCCATTTTTACCAGGCTGCACTCAGACAGCCTGTATATAACCCAGGCCTGACCAGTCATAGTGAGGCGGTGAGGAACTGTGGTGGAATAAGCACAAGTCCTATATTTATTGTGATCCATACATGTCCTTAACTCTACCTCTGAGATAAACATAACGCCTTAAAAGAGGGTTAATAAGTAAACAATGGTGATTCTATACATAGTAAAACATTTTCTGATTTCCCTTTGCAGGAGTGTTCTCCATACTCTGCCCACCTGTATGATGCTGAAGATGCCAACACACCTATGCGAATGCTGCCCGGCTTGTGCGGTGATTACTGCACCGACTACTGGAATCAATGTCGGTACACACTCAGCCTGCTCCTGGAGGACCTGGGGACCCCGCAGCAGTTTGCAAACTTAACTGCAACAATAGAAGAAGATCGCAGAAAGTTCTGTGAATTTCTGGAGCTGAAGGACAAACAATACTGCTATCCGAATGTACTTACAAGTGCAGGTATGCTGTATATATGTGGCACACACACACACACACCAATGGACTCTTGTGTGATGTAGCTGTGAGGAAAAATTTAGAAGATAAACTTCTACTTATATAAACAGCCAACATGAACAAACAGGTTGTCATAGACAGGTTGTCTATAAGAACCTGAACTTGCACTAACAAGAAAAACTAATTATGACTTATGAGCAGACATTGCCACGTCTTTCTAGTCTGCACTTCAGGGCGGCTGTAAAGTAAAAAAAACAGATTTTTTCCATTGAACTGAAAGATGGTTAGACATTTGATTGTGGTTGCCTGGATAGAGCCCATGAATGTTTTACATGCCTTGCTAATATTTTATGAATTGGAAGTCTGAGGTGTTGAAATGTGAGATTCTGGAGACAGATTTTTAATACTAACCTTAAAAAAACAGGAGAAACGAAGCTGTACTAGTCAATAAATTCTCAGTTTCTAAGTGCTTATTATGATCCATTATTTATATCCTTTTACTCCTGGTTTCTCATCTCCTGTATTCTCTTTTATGTCCCTAGAGCTAAATGCTAATCTTGGTGATGTACGTGAGGATCCCACTGGATGTCTGGAGTTATGTTTGCAGGAGGTTGCCAACGGACTCCGTAACCCTGTGGCCATGATCCACGCAAACGATGGAACTCATCGTTTTTTTGTGGCGGAGCAGCTGGGTTATGTGTGGGTATATCTGGCCAACGGCTCCAGGATCGACCGTCCTTTCCTTAACCTCACCCGTGCTGTCCTCACATCGCCATGGGCCGGAGACGAGAGGGGATTCCTCTGCATAGCCCTACACCCAAGGTTCATATTTTTCTTAATAATAGCACCAGTTATTTGTGAGGGGAATGTACAGTAGAGACATCACAAGTAATGTGTGAAGTATGACTTCTTCTTTCCTGTGCACAGGTTCACTACGGTCAGAAAAGCTTACGTGTATTACTCTGTGTCTGTCAAGAAAGAGGAGAGGGTCCGAATCAGCGAGTTCACACTGTTACCGCATGATGACAACCAAGTAGACCACAACTCCGAGAGGTGAGAAACACGTGGAAACAAAGAGAATTTTTTGAAGTAGATGTCCATAAATGCTTGATGTGCATATTGATCTACCTGTTGTGTGTCTTGGTTCAGAACCCTCCTTGAGGTGGTAGAGCCGGCATCCAATCACAATGGAGGACAGCTTCTTTTTGGCCATGACGGGTATCTGTACATCTTCATTGGTGATGGTGGCCGAGGTGGGGACCCATTTGGAAAGTTTGGCAACTCACAGAATAAGTAAGTATAACTTAAACAAAGTTAAAGTCAGATATTTGAGGGAGGAGCGCACATCACCTCACATCAGAGTCCACACACTGTTGTTGTAGCACATTTACAGTATGACGTGAGTCTGAGTAAAGTTTGACTCTGTTTGCAAAACCTCAGCCTTATATGTAATTACGAATAATGGCAAAATAAGATAAATACATCCTCTCAATTGCTCGAGGTGGTTGTTAAAATTTTAAATGATGAACCGTATCATCATGTAAAACTTTACCAAACACGTTGACGTTGTTGATATGTTGACTACATAAGCATAAAGTCTAGTCAGAACCTGTCAATACCGCCAGCAAACAGTTCCCGTTCATTAAATGTCAATTAAATTAAGCCTAATGAATAGGATCAAAATTATAGAGAAGATAAACTGTGCATAAATGATAAGTATTTAAAGACCGGTTATTTTCTCACATAAACTGAGGATCCTCCTTGGCTGGGAACCTGCTCGTATAATTTAAATCGTCACTTTAAAGGTACGTATTAATCATTTGTGTACACAAATTATCAGCCACAATAGATCTCTTTTGCTTAGGAGAGACAGGACTTTACATCAATGACTGTATATTTGAAGTATCGCATCATATTGTTTATTCATTCTGAGGGCAGCATGCATACAGTAGTAAGACAAATATCATCTTTTTCTTTATGTCTAGATCTAACAGGTTGTGAGGACCTGTTGTTGTTCTCACTCTTTAGGCCTTTGAAATTGAAAGATAAAAGAATAAACCACCTCAGTGTTTGATAGGAGTTGTAGTTCAAATGTCAAGGAAAGGTGGCATGATATGTTTATGCCAAGAGCAGTGCATACATAGTTTATGTGTGCTTTTATTAAAGGGACTGCAGGGCATTATTAATCTTTTACCATGTTGGTAAACATTACTCACCTCTCAAAGCACATGACCTTTACATTACAGGACAATTGTATCTTTATGCAATGTGTGTTTGAGTCAGTATGTTGACATGAAACCACGATGTTTGACTGCTACACATGTTTATGTAGATGCTATTATGTGTGTGCTTTTCACTGTAATGAACGTCATTCAGCTTTAAAGTACTATTGCCATTCTTCACTCTCTACTGTAAGTGCAAATATCACTGCTCATTAACAGGATACACATTGCACAATACCCCAAAAATGACAAACACAATAGCTACAATAGTGTGAATTATGGCAACTAGTTAGGCATCAGCCATGGACTAAAAGACTGTGATATAAACTTTGACGGTTGCAAAAACGTTGAGTAGAAATTAGCATTTTTGTGATTTAGTGCCCCCTGTTTTAGAGTGTAATATCACTGTAAATATGGACAGCTGTACACAGTTGAGTTGATACCTTCACTAACAGCCAAACATCAAGCAAGTGCAGCAACACAAGACAGAGCAGACAGGTAATATTACTTACCAGTCCAACAGCAAGAGGCCCAGCTCGGCGTCTGTCTTTCAGCCTTTTATTTCACAGAGCTATTGCCAAGATTTACTTTTGTCCAGCGGCTTCTTGCTCGGTCACTCTCTCATTTTCTCTTCTTAACTTCCTCTGTCAACATCCCTCGGACTTTTGACCTCTGTCATTATGTCCATGGAGGGTTCTGTGCCCAGTTACATTGCCCGCCTGCCCAGCTCTGGTTCTGGCACGACACTGGCTCTGCTCCCCATCAATATTCGTCTGTGCTCCAGACCTGAAAACCTCCACTTTAGACTTAAAACTCTGTGGTCCAAAACGCTTGTGTTACAAACACTTTGCCAGTGCTTTGAGCTCACAGTCTGAGTAGCAGCTGTACTTTACTGCTCTGTTAAACTCTGTAAGGAGTTGATGCACAGCAGTCGGAGAACATCAGAGAGATTACATGTCATGTACATGTGATTTAAAATCTGTTATTTTATGATGAAATTACATAAACTTGAATATTAATGGTGTTGTTCATCCAAAATCAGAGCAAAACCGTGAACTGTGAGCAGCAGGTTAATAGTTTATGAAACATTAAGTGAGGTTTATCTGAGATGCTGACACCTTTTCTCCAGAGTTTAGCTCTTTTGCTGTTTCTGAGGGTTTTTGTTGACATGTTGTATTAGCTGTTCTGGGAATGAGGGAGGATACACCCTGCCAAGTCTAATATTGACACTACACATTGCGGACTGCCACACACTGGTGTGTGGAGGGGAGAGAGAGACAGAGAAAGTGAGGCAGAGAGAGTAGAGGGTGGAATTGGAAATAGTGGAAAAGGGGTATAAGGAGAGAACAGCCAAGGCAGAGGGAGGAGAAAGGTGCAAAGTTAATGAGGGGCGTGCTTAAGACTGGGGAAAATGGAGAAATTGATATTAAGAAAAGAGGAATAGGACAAATTTGCAGAGATTTTTAGCTCAAATGGTTGGACAGAGAGGAAGTTAAAGGTAGAGTGGACAGTATGCCAAAGATAGGATGCTTGTAGAGGGAGATATGGAATATGAGGAAGAATGATCTGCAGAAAGTTTGTACGAGATTTCTTAAAATAAAAAGCACTTAGGAGGAAGATGCAATAAGCAAGAAGAAGAGGGTGATGGGACAGCGTGAGGGGTGAAAGAAAAATAAAACTTGTCTGAATCTTTCTCACTCTCTCATCTACTGTGTTGGACAGGTCAGCGCTCCTTGGCAAGGTGCTGCGTATTGATATTGATGAAAATGATGACGGCCCCCCGTACAGCATTCCCTCAGACAACCCGTTCATGTGGGAGAAGGGAACCCGACCTGGTAAATCACTTAAAATTTTCTAAATGTGTGGAATAACTTCTTCTTCTTTGGAAATGCCAAAATTCTAAATTCTTAGCATCTCATAATGTGTGACTGCAGTGTGACTCTCTCCTTTTACTGAGGAAAACATGACTCAGCAAATGAAAGTGAATGTCTTACCAATCACGGATATTTTTAAACATGTGTTAAGGCTAGGATGAACGCAAAATCACTGTTCATCCCAGGAATATATACCTTTGGTTTCTGTATACAGCCTCGCAAGAGATGTGTCAACATGTGAAAGTATGTCTTCCTGTCTTTGCAGAGATTTTTGCGTATGGAGTTCGCAACATGTGGCGATGCTCCATTGATCGTGGTGACCCCACCACAGGCCGAGGCAGAGGCAGGATGATTTGTGGTGACGTAGGCCAGAACAAATACGAAGAGGTGGACATCATTGTTAAAGGTATGATGATTTTAGCATGAATACCTCTGCATATACATCATACTGACATCGGTCACTCCCAAAGAAACTGTTGCTGACTCATCACCATGTCATATACAATAAAACTGATCACACACACAGGGAGTCAGACGTCATCAGTTTAATCTCGGTCCTCTGCCTAACAATTAAGGTGAAGGGTATCTGGTTATAAAGAAATCCAAACAGGCCTTAAATAAACATCTAATTACTGCTGGTGGGGCATTTTCCACGTTTCTCCTTCCATCCAAACAATAGTTCAGCAGGTCCAAACGATATTTACTGCATTATGGAGCAATACCATTTTGAAAAAAAATGGTGCAATACCTCTTTTCCCAGAGACTTTGAACTAACTCTGTCTATACATGCTTGAAGGAGGCAACTATGGATGGAGGGCCAAAGAAGGCTTCAGCTGCTACGATCGCAAACTCTGTCAAAACTCTTCGCTAGGTAAGGCACCTTTCATTCACTTTGTCCACAAATTAAAACACATATTTAGTTCCTCACAGATGTAAGCTGAACTTTTTCGACTTTTATGATCTGAGAAAATTGTTACAGTATAAGAACTGTTACTGGGGAACAGTCATTCGAGCTCAGTTTAATTTCGATTCACTTATTTTCATGTTCAAGTTTGTAGGCGCAAGTGACTTTCCATGATGTTTCTTGTTCTTCACCTTCAACGTACAGCTTATTGCTATAGTATTGTCTTTTTGTTAAAGTTCTGAACAATGTAAACTGATGTGCTCTTCTATATCTAGATGACATCTTGCCTATCTTTGTCTACCCCCACAAGATGGGCAAATCGATTACAGGAGGCTACATCTACAGAGGTTGTCAGATGCCCAACCTCAATGGACTCTACATCTTTGGGGATTTCATGAGTGGGTATGTGTTTCTGCTTTATTCTAAAAGCTACATTTTAGACATTTTCTCTAGACAAATTTCCACCCGTCACTGTGCCTCCACCTGTCCAACATTATACCAATATAAGATCTGTCTTTGTCCTTTGATTGTGGGTTTTTAGCAAAATTTTCTCTCCAATTTCTGAGTGAAGCCACAGCAACGTCAAGTATTATAGTAAGAGTGGCTAAAAAAACACTTTAAATAGGGTATGTAACAAGCTGCACATATCTTACTGTATCGTGCACAGGCCTGATTTCATATTTACGGTAAAAATGCATGTGTAAGAAATTATCTATGGGGCTAGATGTGTATATTTTTGCTCAAACTGGGTGTTTCCATTTAGGCGTCTGATGTCTCTGAAGGAGAATGTCACCACAGGTGAATGGCACTACAATGAGATCTGCATGGGGACAGACCAGGTCTGCAGATTTCCAAAACTCATCAACAGTTACTATAGATACGTCATCTCTTTTGCTGAGGATGAAGCAGGTAATGTGTGTGTGTGTGTGTGTGTTAATGTGTGTTTGTTTCTCATGTATTACCACCAACCATCCCATGGCTTATTTAAATGATAACATGCAAAGAAACCATCATTGTAACCTGCACATTCAGTATATTAGAGTTAAGTAATATGATGAAATGATTTGTGGAATTATTGCTAATATTACATTCTAACTAAACTGTCTCCATTCCTGAGGAGTGAAGAGGACCCAGCACTTAAAATCTGGTTTGAATTAAAGTGACTGCTGATTTACTCTGGAGAGTCTTGCACACATGCTGCCAGTCTGAAATAATCTCTTCACTTCCCCTGAATGGGCCTCTGAGGATATTTAAGTGGAAAAGTTCAAGCAAAGTCCAAATCCCTTGTCTGTACACACATTTGGTGTCTTTTCTCCTCCTCCATCTCCCCTGTTTTGCTCTTTCTCCCATCTGTACTCACTGTAAATAACTCCCTCCCTCCCTCTTCCTTCCTCTCTCCATGAAGTTTTCCGTCCCTCTTTTTTATTTCGTGTCTTCTCTGTTTTGTCAACGAGCCCTTTTCCTCTGTCCATCTGTTCCAGGTGAGCTGTATTTCTTATCCACGGGAGTCCCGAGTGCCACAGCCAGAGCGGGAGTCATCTATAAGATAGTGGATCCTTCCAGGTAGCTAACCATTACAACAGATTACTTCAGCTACAAATCCACTTCATTAAGGCTACAAAGCTTTGTGGTGTAGAAATAAAGCTTTGCCGGTCAAATTTGCTTCTTAAAGCAAACTGGAGTATGATTGGGTTGTCAGGTGAAAGTAGTATGATGGTTCAAACAAATGGGAACATTGTAGATTATGTAGACCTTGACTAAACTAAATATTACATACTTAATATTCAACCTGTGTTACCAGTGTAAGAAAAGGTAGGTAAGATGAGATGGTATTTTTCAGGCTAATAATGATATTGATATTTGAGAGTCTGATAAATATTTATTTATATTTACATAAGCACATGAAATACACATAAGCATAAGGATTCCTTAAGTTTCTTTATTCAAGAATTGTGAGCAAGATTTGTACCAGTGATAAGCTATTAATAGTGGACATATTGACCAATTTACTAGTCTAGCTGTAACTGAAGTAGAATAACTCATCCTTGAATACAATACAATGATATAAAAAATAATTTAAAAAAACTTCTGAACCCAAGAATCCTGTAATATGTTGCATGCGTGTGCTAATCTTTTCTTTCCTGACCACAAAAGGCGAGCGGCACCTGGAAAATGCAACATCAAGCCTTCACATGTTAAGATAAAGGGAAAACTGATTCACTTCTACCCCAAAGAAGGTAAGGGGAATCCAAAAATAATGTTTCTGTCTCCCAAACAACACTTATTATAATTTGTGTGTGTGTGTCACGTGTATGTATGTGTGGGTGGTGTGTGTGCATGTGTGACATATTTAATGTTTTTTAGGTGTTGCTCAGCAAATTTCGTTGTACAATGTGCAATGACATTAAAGGCATTCTTCTTCTTTTGCTCGTTGCCTTTATTTGTTGAATTCTAACAAAACAATCATGTCTCGTTAAATGATATGGGCATTGGTATCAAAGTGTGGACAGGTTATTTGAAGCTACACAAATGTCTTTATTTCTTCCTTTTCTTGTTTGCAGAGTTTGTAATCAACAAGAAACCAACCACCACTGCTGTACCCACGACAACTACAAGAAAAACTACAACCACAAGAAAAACACCAACAAGAAGAAAACCTATTATAATAATAAAACCACCACTACCGACAAGAAAAACACTAAGAAAAACAACACCAACAACAGCAGCAACAACAACAACAACAACAACAACAACAACAACAACAACAACAACAACAACGAAAACACGACCACCAACAACCACAACAAGAAAAACAACATTACAGACAACAAGAAAAACAACAACGAGAAAAACACCACCACCAACAACAACTTTAAAAGCAACAATAAAAACAACGTCAGCAACAATAAAACCAACAACCGTACCAACAACTGCCCAGATGGCAGCAACCACACCCACTGGTAGGCCTACTGGTACATCTGTTTACGAAGCCAGCTCCACTGACTACCCAACCACTAGGTCCTCTGTTCACACAACCACTAAATCGAACGTTAAGACTAACATTAAACCCACCAGTAGACAAGTGCACACCTCAGTGCGAGGAGTAGCCACTGGCGTCAAACCAGGTGGTTTCTTCTTCTGCGCTTTATTTTTGCTTCATATCCTAACATGCTAATAGCTAAATTAACATCCTCTCTCCTAGCATATTTTCAAATGGAGAACTTTGTGAAATTTACTAAAAAATTAAGATGATAAATATTCTATAAATAAAACCAAATAAATAACTTAAAGAGTTTGGCAGCTAAGTCTAAGTTGGTTTACTGTAAATATGGACCAGGCTTCTTTTAATCCAGTTATTGGTCTGTATATCCACTCAAAATATTGCAGCATAGAAATGGACTTGATTATAACTCACTTCTAGATATTATAGCATTATTTATTTAAAGCTCCATAATAGTTTTTCAGCACAGGCAAGAACAAAAGTAGTGAAAAACTACTAAACTAAACTACTAAAACTCTTTTATTGAAGGTTGTACAGTATGTTAGAAATGAGCTAGCTCTCAGGTATTTCAGGCATGCCTTTCTTGCATGGTGAAAATAACATATATATTAAATAGGTGCTAAATTATAGTAAAACAGACAGTAATATATGTTTTTAAATTATTTGTCATTTCATTTCTTACTTTTTTGCAGCAGAGTAACAAGTCATTAAAATGACTGAACTCATGATCATTTTTACTGTACTTAAATTATAAAAACTATAAATATATAGTTACTTATATATTACTTATATTTACCAAACTCATTATTTATAAATGAATCCAAACAGGTAATTCTGACACTTTTTTTTTTTTTTTTTACTTCTTATTGTTCCTTGCACTTAATTAGAAACATCTCTGGACTTGAAAAGTAGAAAACAAAAGAAACTACATAATCTAAGAGGGAATAATAAATCGGTAGCATTCAACTGATTAAATAATGATAAAATTGCTGTAAAGTTGTCAGTATAAATGACAGTACTGTTCCAATGTCTCAATATTTGCTTATGTTTGCCTGTAGGGATGGTAAGGGTGAGCCTTTTGCACTAATCAAACTCAGGTGCAGGGGAATTTGCAGAAGTGCCACTTCATCCCCAACTTTAAGTCCTGCATGCATGTTATTCTTTGGCTGGTCTAAAGCAGGAGAAATGGTGCTTATTTATGTGTTGGGCATTTGCACTACTTTAATTTAAATCAGGTACTTTGGCATTATTTCTTTTGAATAAATGGTTCTGCATCAGCCTCAGTTTGGACATTCATCTTTGTGTGTCTGTGTTTATGTCTTTTCTTTGCCTGTTTACAAGGATAACATGGCTGTAGCGACGTCTGAACTTTGTTAAACATATTCAGTTCTTGCATTATCGATTTGATGTATGTAGGTATGTTCAACATTTTGGGGAATACGCTTATTCACTTTCTTGCACAGATTTAGATTACAAGACACCACTCTTATATCTGTCTGTTAAATATAAGGCAACAACCAGCAGTCAATTAGCTTCGCATACAGACTTGAAACAGGAGGAAACAGCTAGCTTTGCTTTGTCTTGAGTTAGTAAAGTCCAGCAACCAGCACCTCTAAAGCTCACTAATGGACGCTTTATATCTTGTTTGTTTACTTACAAAAACCAAAGTGTAAAAACAAATATTTGTGGCTTTACAGGGGATATGTCCAACTATTTTGCAGTGACTTCCTGGACGCTTTTATGCTTGTTAAAACCAAACCAAGAAACAATTAAAGTTCTTATACCATGCTAAGCTAAGCAGCTGCCAGGAACAGCTTTAATTAGTTTTCCGCAAGAAAAAAAATAAGCATATTTGCCAAAATGTCAAACCATTAAAACAATAATTTAACGCATTGTCAAACTACATATATTCAAATAAAGAGGGTGATTCTGTCTTTCCCTCAGGTTATCGCACAACCGTCATGACTGCAGCCTTCTCTAGGACTGCTCAATCTCCAATCATCACCACACCTCCAACCAGGAAACACGGAAGACCCCTTCAGTACCCTCTTTATACCACCTCCCAACCTTTAACCTCACCACATCGACCCCAGATGGCTCTGGCTTCTGAACGCTTCCCCGAACGTCCTCAAGCATTCACCACACCACGGCCACCATATTGGAGCCAGATATCCCAGAGACCACCAGTCAACACAACAGCACAGAAGCTGTGGCATGAAGAGAAGCCGGAGATCGCCGGGGAGAGTAACCAAGTATTTAAGAGACCTCAGGGAAGAGATAGAGGTCACGGTTACAGGAGAGGACGAAGGCTGAGGGCCGGCTCGGTGCGACTGGTGAGTGCCGATGGCTTATCAGATCGAGGTAGAGTGGAGATCTTTATCCGTGGTGAGTGGGGGACAGTGTGCGACGACCTTTTTACCACCAAAGCAGGTACTGTCGTGTGTCGACAGCTCGGCTTCACGACGGCTTTGGCCGTGATGAAGAGGGCTGCGCTGGGGGAGGCAGAAAGGAGCGTCAAAATCTTTTTAGATGATGTGGAGTGTGAGGGTGGGGAGAGGTCGCTGCTGCAGTGCAAGAGAGCCAGGGTCGGGAAACACAACTGCTCACATATGGAAGATGTCGGAGTGATCTGCGGTTAGCACAGAGCGGTAAAAGTAAAAGAAAAGTATAGGAAGGAAAGGAGGAGACAATGGAGAGATGTTTGTCACATATAGGAAGAGGCAGCATGAGAAAGAAGAACAGTATTTGTAGAAGGTATAAAAAAATATTTAAAGACTGCACATTTTTAAACATTAATGTTGGGGATGTCATTTTCCATGAATTGTATTTTTTTACATTTTCCAGTTTACATGTTTAGGTTTTATTTTTTATTTCCCATCCTTGGTTAAATCCACTGCAACATGCTAACAAATGTCTACTTGAGTGAGTCTTGGAGAAACTTTAATCATATTCTGGCTGTGTTGTGTTTACATTCGTACCAGACATCCATGAGTCAAAAGGACAGCATATCCTGTTAAATTGTGTTCTAAGAAGACATATGTATTTTTGTATTCTGTAATTTCAGCAGGTCTATTTTCTAAAGCAGCTTTTTATAATTTGATACCTTCTTGAATGTAGTTTTAAGATTATCTTAACATCGCTAGAGTTTTAACAAGGAAATGCTGGACATTTGGTATGATGAATGTAATAAAATGTTTCCAGTTTTATATAAAGAGATTTGAGGGCACAGAGTGCCTGTGATATGAATAAAGTTTTACTGCAAAATCACTTCCTTGTCATTCACTTCATTATTCACTGCCAGTGCGTTCTAATGTGCCGAAGAACGATAGCACTGATTCATATTGATTTTTATGAAGCGTACACTTTGACTGTGAAACTCATGTTCTTCCTGTTATGTGGCTGTGTGAGTAAGACGGTGCCCTCGGTTCCCACACATTTACAAAAACTGTGTTTACAACTGATCTTAGGAAAGTCCCACATCTCACTTTTTTCCCACCTTGTTGCTGTGATCAAACAGGGAGGGGGGGTGATGAAACAGCAGCAATATTACTGTGAGTCACCATGTGTTAGCCAGACACTCTGCTGTTCTCACTACACACACACACACACACACACACACACACACACACACACACACACACACACACGTGTGGACACAACCAGATGGAAAGAAGAAACATTTTGTGTTTGACTGTCTTGTGATGAAGACACTACTGTGTGTTGGAGCACAAATAGTGCAAGTGTGCTGCCTGCGTAATGCACTTTGTTTTTCTTTTTCTCTCTTTTTTTTTTTTTTGCCTTGCAGGCATTTAAAGTATTCAGCAACATCTTGCCATCTGACAGAGAATTTGTTTTGGGGGTGAGAAGGTCAAACTGCCCTGCCTCCTTCTGTACAATGCTGTCAACGTATAGACAGAAGGAAAAGAAGGACTAGTGCTGGCGGGTTATATTGTAGCTCTAAAAGAATAAGGTGGAAGGCACACACAGCATTTTCTTAGTAATTTCTTGGTGTCGCATCACTGTGAAGGTTTTTCTGTGTAATAATATTTGCCCGTGAAAGTCTTTGACACCATCATGGATGCACAGACCAAACATTATTTATGCAACAAAGCACAGCCAAAACAAAGAAGTTTTTCCTTGCTGCTGGGGCCAAGTACTTGCTCATAGTGGGAATTGTTGGGTCTCTGTAAATATTATACAGAGTCTAGTCAGTCTAGACCTCCTCTGTATGGAAAGTGTCATGAAATAACTTCTGTTATACGCTATATAAATAAAACCCTTTTTGGTGGAGGAGTTTCGTGGATGGTTTTGGCAGAGGACAATATACTGCCATGGCAATAAGAGTCAGTTCATTACACACAAATAAATTTTATAAGGTGCAACACAATTCTCAGTCACAGAGGCTGTAAACAGCATATCCTGCCATTTTTGATTTTTTCTGTTGAATGACTAATCATTGCAGCTATACAAGGAGGCACTGGAACAAATGAACAGCAGCAGTACACTGTAAACAAATACAGGCTGTTATCATTTTTGCTTCTGCTTCCAGACCAGAGGGAGGCAGTCATGTGTCAAGTTTATCACCAGTGGAAGATGTTAAGAGACCCATGCTGAAGACCCTTCATACGAGTGGTGAGACAGTGTTTTCAATATCACAATGATTTTAATATATTTTCAATAGTCACACAATAACTCAGTCATGCATGTCAGAGCCACAATCAAGTCTTAAACACCAACAAATTGAACTGTAGACCGTATTCACAGTGTCAGAGCTTTCTGTGTTATCACACAACAAACCAGCAGTATATCAGAACAATAATAAATACAATGACCCAGTCTTGCTAACTTTTCTATGTTGCTTCACTTATTTGTCCTCTTCATCTCGTTTAAACTGCCTTATTATAGTATTTTCCTTGACTGTACCATTTGCATGTTGTAGTCAGTTACTCTAGATATAATCAACCAAACTCTAACAATCAAAGTGTGCCACAGCTGTTCTATACTGTGTTAACTAAAGCCTCCGGGGAGACTTTGTTTCACACACAGGATCTTTTATTATTTAACCAAGCAAGGTGACAGCCTGGGGAAGGAGCTTTAGATGTAAAGAGAGTTATATGCATTCACACCTGAGCAGCTTCACTCGAGCAGAGGATCGGGCCATCCATGTTTGAGGGCACATTGTTGGTAGCAGGGCAGACGTCATCCCTCCAGAAAGAGCCCGAGCATGCAGTGGCCAACACAAACCTCTTTCCTTAAACATTTGGTTCTTCTTTTCAAATGTTTTTCTAAATGTGGACAGGTCTGTCACACATTTATTCAGCTTTGGATTCTCTTTCTTTGAAACAGCACTGTTTCTGGTCAACCACAGATCAATGTGTTCGCCGTGTTCACGCGCATAAACCTCAGAGAGGAGAGGTTTGAAATGAGAAAATAAAGCATTGACACTGTATGTATTCATTACATACAGTATGTATGAATTTGTATGTATGCAGATCTGAGACTAAAAAGAACATCCTGCAGTCCCAAACATCAACACCAGGCAGAGCCATAACCCTATGCAGTTTGGTCTGCTGTTAACTTGGATTTATTACTAGATTTTCAGTGCATTTTTTTTTTTTTTTACATTTTTTGGATATGCACGCTTTTGTTATATTGCCGATCCTTCTGTTATATAAAGATCTCTGGCAAAGTAGCTCTCTGCACGTGTGTGTGTCTGTGTGTAGGTTCATTATAGCTTTGACTTTAGGTAATAAGAATTAATAAGACAAAGAGGCAGACACTGATATATTAAAAAGGAGAGCAGAGACAGAGAGGGAGCAGTCCATGGCAGTGGTGACGATAATCTCTGCCAGCAGACTGTTAAATGTGACATTAATTATATCTAATGGATCTATGTCTGATTAAGAAGATGAATGTCTCTGTACTGGATCGGAGTCAAAAGAAATAGATAGGATGTCCTATTGATCTACAGTAAAACACTTCTCCTGCAGGATCACTGAGGGGAATAAAACACTCTCACTACTTTGTAGAAAAGCTACAGAAAATGGATAATTGTTTGCTCTGTTTAGTGTTATGAATCCTTTGTACTGGCTTTGTATCTTAGTAGAAATACAGTACATACATATATATTATTTTCTAGAAGTAATATATATATATATATATATATATATATATATATATTGTTTAGCTCCTTCTATAATTTGATTACATCCCAAAAGTTCCTAATGCAGAATATAAAAGGGAGACAAGAGGACTGAACCAGAAAAACTGAATTAAGTAGCCCGAGGTTTTACGAGGGTTTTTAAAAGATGCTCACACACACACACACATGATATGCATGCATGAACACAAACGCACGCACAGATACTTCCCCCTAGTGTCTCGTCTTTTGTTCCTAATTTAGCTCTCCCTCTCTCATGCTGTCTCTTTATTTCTATCTTACAGTAATCACTCTCTCCATCCCTCCCCTCCTTGTGTTACTGTGTTCTGCTGTAGTAAAGTACTTTTTTTTTTTTACAAAAAGCAGGTTTGGATTTGTGAAATGAGAGAGGGGGGAGAGAGAGAGAGAGAATGTGGAAGACAGATGATGGAAAAGAGAGCAGCTAAGGTCTGATCAGGGTAATGACGCAGCAAACTTTGGAATGGGCAAAAAGATGTATGTGTCTGTCTGCTGTCAGATATGCATGTGTCGCTATTTTCCTCATTATTTGTCTGTCTGCACTGTCTGTCAGTCTGTCTCTGCCTCTCCCTCCAAGTAAAACATTAAATTTACATCACATAAAATGTGACTAGAGGTTGCCACATCTCTAAAGTATTCATTAGGTTTGACGCCTGTGTTAATTCTGCTCTTCTGTACCTCCAATATGAACAGCAGCGCATACATTTGTGCATGAGGCTTCTTATCACTGCCTGACATGTGGAATCATTTATGACAATAGATATATTTTTAAGCTAACACGAAAATCTTGACATTACTGTCACTGCCTACAGAACATCCTTACACACTTACATAAAATTCAGGACTAGTTGGTGTGAATCTGGGGTTAAGGTTAGGTAACTAGAATACTTGGTTAGGCAAAGACTGTAGTTACAGAGTAACATGAGGTTGAAAGCCTGTTTCACCTCTGTACACACCCAGCACCATCGCTGAGTATTGTTAGGTGTTGTACTGTGATGTAGCAGAGTCCTGGAGTACCTCTGAACATCTCTACAGCACCACTGCTCTCTCTCTCTCCAAAAACAAACAGACACAAGCCAACGTAAACTCCATGGTGTCACTAATGGAGCAGAGACTGTAAGCCAGACATTGACATGGAAGCTGGGTTCATGAAATAAACTAAGCCAGAACACAACTGACTGTGAGAGAGTTTGATTGGTCTGATAGTCGAATTGGCCACCACAGTGTGCCGTCTGGTTTCTCCAAAAGTTGATTCTTAACTTCTCTGATGCAGATCACTGTGTTTTTTGTCTTCCAGCACATCCTGCAACCTGCACTACCACAACCTAAACGCAGTAGGAAAATCTGTGTTTTCAATGCAGCACCAGGTTTGGTCAGGCAATTTTTTGTGCATTTCATGGCCACTGTTTGTTCTCCTTCACGCTAGGAGACAAGGGTGTTGCAATCAATGCTAGATACCACTAAATCCTACACACTGGTCCTTTAAGGCCAATGGAAAGGCAGCTGAATAAAACGCAAACTCCTGTCTCCACCACGCTCCCATTCACCACTGTGACCTCCACACCCTCACTTCCTGCTTTGCTAGATAAAGACACACTACTTTGTGCACTGGACAATGGACTTGATAACTATGATAACTACTATATGTGTTCATCAGATCAACTTAAAATGTGAGAATATGTCAGTGTTCACAATTTGTTTCTGCTGCCCCCAAATGAGCAAAAAAAAAGCAGGTTTAACAAGTGTTGAAGAAAACGGTTATTCGGTTATTTAAGATAATATGTTGACGAGAAATTCAGATGATCTTTTGTCAACAGTTGACTGAATTAATGTTCATTGTAATGCATTGAGGCAGATCTTTGATTTAAATGAAGACTCTTAGGAAGACAGGACAGGTGGAGTTCAAACGCAGTCTCCTGGGTAGTCAGTCAGACATAGAGTGGATAATGGCCAGATGGGATTAGAACAGGCATAGTGGAATCAGCTCTCAGACAGACTTTCAGCCACAGATATCCAGCCAGAAAGCAAGATACAGATAGCTAGTAATGTAAGATGTATTCGTCTGTCACATTTGGAGGAGCCTTTGAAATGAAATGCACAGTCATGTTGACTTGATGTGATGTATTTGGCACAGAAATGCACTTGGCATTCAGCCCCTAAATGGATAAATGTTGCAACAGAGACCATAGAGACGGAGGTTTCACTGTAAGGGAGATTGAGTGGGCATTGCAATGACAGTTTATTTATTTAAGACTAATCTTTTTGACAGTCAGCTTAAATGTTAGACAACAGTGGAGTATCTAAAGGTATATCAGTGGTACTGTGAGGTTGCCCCTCTCTCTCTCTCTTCTCCTCACGGTGTGTTTTTGTCTAAAAATACATACTGTAAGCAACAATTTAAGGAATAAAGCAAAATTAGGACTGGTCTAAACACTGAGCATGTTTGAATGATTGGCGAAAGAAATGGTCAGCAGCAATGTTCCTGACAGAACTGTATACATGTTAAATTGTTCACTCAATATATAAAAAAGTAATGAGCTTATTCAGCTGTTTACATCACCAAGTCGAGACTAAAAGGGGGAGTATGAAAAGCTCTGGGTCAAAATAAAGGCTCTCCAAAGATACTGTATTGCACATGCAGTAAAGAAGAGAAGATGCAAAATGTTTGTGGCAGAGACAGACAGAAGAGACATGACTTCACTTCCAGTTTTTCTGCTGCCAAATTCACTTGCATGTCAAGAGCGCAAACACTTGGGAGTATCAATATCCTGTTGGCATCTAAGAAAAACACCAGACACTGGCAGTTATTTGAATGAATCTCGACTAGACTACAGTTTATTTGCTGAAACTTTCCCACAGGGAAAAAATACTTACAGGCCAGAACTGGGGTTGAATCTTGGGCTGATGGTGTCATGAGAGCTATTGTTTTATTGGCCCCAGTATGCCATCTCTAGAGTCTCTGTCTGGTCTCTATTGATATATCGATTTTTTGTTATATGGCTGCCAGACAATAGACTGAAAAGAAAGAAACAAAGACTAAAAAACAAAATGGTCTCTTCACGTCCTAAATAAGAATATTTGTCTGCATGCTCCTGTACTCTGTGTGGTTTTATTAGCAAATAACAGTCTAATGACCTGTTTGAACAAAACATGTGAAATAAAAATGAAAAATGTAATTTAAAAAAAAAAAGATCTGACACCTGCTTTTTTAAACTCAAATAGTGAGTCAAAGACAACTGGAGACAGCTGTTTGTAAATTATGACTAATTCAAGCCTCCGAGGTTTATCTGGTGACCTGGATGAGACATTCAAATGTCAAAGAACTGAGGAAATAATAAGTTTGAGCACAACCAACGAAGATCTTTAATCAGTTCACCTAAATAAATGTCCACCAACACACTCACACAAACACATTCGTGCAGACACACTTCCCATCTGGCTGGCATCACAGATGGCGGCACAGGGTGACGCTAGAGGCCAAAAGGACAGCTCTAACCAGTTACACATACACAAATGGATGACGTTATAGACATGAATGTCATAGTTTACACATGTATGCACAAATATTCTATACATCCAGACATACAACATACACACTCTCTTCTTTTCTCTCTTGTTTTCCCTGCTCACACAAACGAAATGAAAGCTGATGTTTAATTTATTTGTTCAATGACTCGGTCACTGTCAAACTGAATTTCCATTTTTATGTGTGTGGTCTTTACCCAGCTCTGTGTGCTCTATGTGTGTGTGTGTGCATGAATAACAAAAACTGTGTTGTTGTTGTATGCTCATTTTTCAGCAGGATGTGTTTGTATAGGTATAGATGGAGTGAGTGTGTGTGTGTGTTCCCCACATATGCATGCATATGTGAAAATATGAATGCATTGTGTGTGTATTATTCATGTGGCAGGGTTATGAATGGTGTTCACATGTCCTGAGAGCACTCCCAGAGCCCGTCCACTGTGTTCTCGAAGCTTCTCTTAGTGAGGGAAGGGTGGAAAAAATGCGAGCGAAAGGGACATCGCAAGAGAGTGGGGGAGGTGAAGAGGTGGCGATGGAATATGGGGGGAATCAGAGACAGAGGGTGAGGGGTGGTGGTGGAGAAAGAAGAAGGAGGAGAGGAGATGGAGGGAGATAGTGGGAGACTGAGGCAGAGGCAGAGACGGACAAATATAGAGAGAACTGGGGAACGGAGGAGGGGGGAGGGAAATGAGGGAAACACTCTGGGAGAGACAGAGAGAGGAGGAGGAGGAGGAGGAGGAGGGATGCTGCATTTTAGTGATAGCACAGACAGAGGCTGTGGGAGCAGACATGGAGAGAATCGATGAGAGAGGCAGAAATTAAGAGAGAGGAGAGGACAGCAGGATTCCAACGCAGGTAAAATATTAAATTGCCATAAGCAAATGATAAAATATTCATATGATAGATGAATACTAATTAGTTTTGACTAATTAGATAGTGGGAGAGGCCTTTTCTTCAATGACAGCTGCATGATGGATTTCCTGGATGTCACAGAAGAACAGTCAACCTGTCAAACCATACGTCCATACATATGTCCATCTTTCTCTTCCTCTGTGCCCCATCGAACCCTCCGTCCATCCATTCTTTCGTTCCTCTCCCTTATCTGACAAGCTCCTCCTCTCACTTCAGTCCATATCCATCTTACAATCATCTCTCCATTCCACCCACACACAAGCTTCTCTCCACCCCCAGCACCCCCCTTCCCCTTCTTCTTCTTCTTCATCCTCCTCCCTGCCTCCTCCTCTCTCCCTCCATATCTCCTCTGCTGTCACTTTTACAGATCCTGAGGGCATCTTCTCGTTCTTTTTTTATTTATCTCCACAGATCCTTCTGCAATCCTTCTCTATCCTTCTCTGCTGTACTTGTGTGTTTTCAGGGAATATTTACCACTGCTTTAGCTTTCCTTTGTCTTTTCCCAGACTGTGGCAAACGTGTACTCGAAGAAGCAGCAGAAAACGAAAAAAAAGAGAGGAAAAATGGAGCAAACTTGTATCACTGACCACAGCAAGTGACACTTCTTCTGTCAGAAGAGAAGAATCCACCTGTAGTACAGACTATTAGCAGCTGACAAGCATTTAAAGGCAGACCTCTGCCTCTGCTGGGCAAAGTCTTTTCTTTTTGTATCTCTGCTTGACTACTTGTCTACCCACAGGCTGTCCCTCCATCTGTTTCAGTAGGATGCAGAGGCGTCATTTTGGTGCCTTGGACTAAGAGAAATGCTGAACGTATCCTGACGTATTGTTAGAGAGAAAGAGCGAGAGAGGGAGAAAAAAAACAGAGGAACATTTGCAAGCTTCTGGAAGGAAAAGGGAGGAGAGAGCATGAGTCAGAGCACAGCACTGTGTATTCTGCATGCAAGAGGAGAGGTAGAGGGGGATAGAGGAACAATGAGAGCGATATAGGGAAAAAGCTGAGGGGAGTTGAGCAGAATTGAGCAGCCATTAGACAGAGCAAGGACAGGATGAGGACAGAAGCAGCCACATTGGCAAGCGGTGAGTGAGAAATAGGCCAAGTGAATCAGCTTGCTAGAGGGAGAAGAAAGCGAGAAGAGGTTGAGTTTAAAAGTGGAAGGTTTGGTATGACTGAAGAGGGTTGAGGGAAGGTTGAATGAAGGTTTGCTGCAAGGCGGACAGTGGACAGAAAACAGCGAAGCGCAGGCTTAATGAAAGACTGCTCGAGCAGCTACAGGGGAGAAAGTCCTGAGTGACTGTGTCTTGCCTCAGGGCAGGAACATGACTTAGATTTGCATAAGGGAGGACAAGCTTCAAGAAGGTTGACCATAGAAAAGATGGTGTGTAAAAGGGGTTAAAAAGGGGTGAACTGAGCAAAAAACAAAACAAAACAGAGCATAGAGGAAGGAAGAAATCAGGCCAGATCAGAGCAGTAAGAGAGACAAACACATGCAGACCGGCGAACATCACCCATAGCACAACGACAGGGACATGGAAACTTTAGCTGTGACAGCAACACAGCAAGAAGTTCCCGTTAAATATTGATGCTGACAGGCCACTCTGGAAAGAGCTTGCTCCGTGCACCACAGAGGGGGGAAACAGAAGGAAGAAACACAGCTGATTTTTTATTCTGAAGGATTTTTACACAGGAATAGACAAGCTGTTAAGTGCGTCAGATGACAGCCGAGTGTGGTTAAGATGTTGCTACAAATTAAGACAAGACGTACAAATTAGCCGGGACTCTGCTTCCTGGAGGTTTTTTTTTTTTCTTTTTGGCCAGCTGTGCAGTTTCTTGGGGAGAGTGGAGCGACTATAGAGAGAAGAACTGAACATTTATCTTGTGTGGAGACAACAAGGAAGAAGGGAATTATTATTTGACAGATCATTGAGACATATCAGAGCAAACTGATGAATACAGATTTCTGTTTTGGATGGACAAGCTGCACCTGTTTGACTGGTTCATCACTGCCAGATGAGAAAAGCCAAACACTGCTGAAACAGTTTCCCATTTTTATTTTTGTCCTCAACTGATTGGAACTCTTCCAACTATCTCTGAAAATGGACTCATTACAGAGATTTGGCCAGTGGAGGATTTCTGTTATGGCTTGAGGAAATATAAGTGTGGAAATGCTTTCATGTGCATCAACACGAAGGATCCTTTAATTGGACACAGGATGCATACTTACATATTTTTGTCTGCATGACTGAACAAGCTACTATGGGTGATTCTCCAAGTTGAAGACTTCCTTCAGTCTGACCTGAACAAAAGATTCCTCAAAACATCACGTCAATAACGCAGGAAGACACAACGCCACAGTCTCCATTCAGCTGCGGATAGACCAGCTGCATGTTTATGTGTGTGTGACTGCATGTAAGGACTGTCGAGGAGCTCGGCTGTGTTTGTGCATATACCCTGTGTGGGTGTGGGTGTAGAGGTGTGTGTACGCTGAGCTTTGAATCCAGCTGTGTCTGAGTGTATATTCAAAGCATCGCCCGGAGCTGTGTGTGTGTGTGTGTGTGTGTGTCTGTATGGGTGTGTTTGTGTTTGTGCGTGTGTGTCGCCTGGATTCTCTCCACCAGCGACAGAGCTGGACCTGAACAGCAGTGGTGAGAGGGGGGACAGGGAGGGGGAGAAGGAGGTAGAGGAGGAGGAAGAGGAGGAGAGGGAGGTGAAAGAAATCAGCAGGACAGAGGAGAAGAAAAAACTGACAACATGCTCGGATAAAGAGAAGAAAGAAAGGAATTTTTGGCTGCCCTCCTGGTGCAATGTGTGGTGAGTAAATGTCTCTACGTGTCTGGTACACTCTTGTGGTCAGTGTGTGTGCATGTACATCCTCCAATGAGCATCACATTCCCTTGGGAGGCTGGCCAAGGTCAATGGTGAAATATAAATCAAAGGATACAGACCTCAGGAGTTAGATGTTACTGGATACAGGTCATGTGATCTGTAGGTTCAGTTGGTCAAACTATCCACTGACTCACAAATACTAATGTGGGTCACATGATATGGTGCCCAGTGGGTCACATGACATCTAGCCTGGTAACTTTATGTGAATTGAACCAACCCAATAAACCAAGGCATGTTTAGCCATACAGGCTGCTTACAGTATGTCAAAGTATGTTTCATGTAAATATGCACTCATTTGTTATGGTAATGTTACAGCCCAGCATGCACACAGTTCTTTGTAATCATGTACCAACAGCAACTGGTGGTGGTTAAATCACATCAGTAGATTTAATGACCAGAGAACACATTAAAGCAACAGTTGCACAGTATATCGTCTGTTACCATACGGCCAGTTAATATTTATGAACATTAAAGCAACATTGTGTAGAAAGTAGTATTTTTTTTTTCAATGACTGGTTTAATAAGCTATTCACAGTTTCACTGTAGCAGCTGTGCAATACCACTGTTGTAGAAATGGACAGCTGTACAATGTTTTTTTATGATTACTTATGATCAAAAACTAATATGTAGATGACTTTGCTAACAGCCAAACATCAAGCAAGTGCAACAACACAAGACATAGCAGTCAGCTCAGTGTTTGGCTTTCAGTCTTTTATTTCATAAAATTCTAAATTTATTCTTTCCAGCAGCTTCTTGCTTCTTGCCCTCTCTCCTTAGCTTCCTCCGGTGACATTGGCTAACAGCAGCTATAATTTGCAGCAGTCTGCATTGCTGTCCGTCAGGGTTAGGTGATCTGTAAATCACTGATGATCCAGTTAAATAGTTGGTGGTGTGTGACTTAGTCCTGTAAAGCGATACGTACTTCTTATAGGTGATCATACCATGACAGAAAGTTTTAAAGTGCAAGGCGTATGCAGTGCAGAGTGCTCATGACAGAAACATAATTTACCCAATCACAGGTAGCATCAAAGTGATTTTAAATCTGTTATTTTGTGGTAGAAAAGTTACACAATTGGGCTTTAACTTTCTCTCAACACCAAAAACTAGAACAGACTCATGGTTCAATGAGATATGAAGTCTGAAGCTGCTATTAGAGATGATATACGGGCACCCCTTTTGTGTTAATACACTCATTATTATAGTAATAGGGGGGAAAGCTTTGACTTGTTTGAGTTTGCCATCAGGCAAAATGTGTTTCCATTTAGACTGGTGCTTGAGGTAGTGTGAGAAATGTAATTGATATTATGGTTGTGAATGCATCAAGTACTGCTTTACTTTGATGTTGTCAAGACTTCTCACATCTTTCTCAAATCTCTCAAACACTATTGAAGTGTTAAAAATCGTCTATTATTTTTATTATGTTCTTGAAAGCATGTATTGGACACACACACTTTGCCTCTTTCACACTCTTTCCTTCACACCAATGCACTTTCTCACTTTCTCGCCAGCAGAGCTCATAATGAGGCTGTGGAACGTTCTAGTGTCATACAGATCTGGTTCCAATACCACTCCGTGCATCGGCTCTGTGTGTATGTATGTGTGTGTGTGTGTGTGTGTGTGTGTGTTTTGTAATCTACGTTTTCTCTTTTGGCAACAAACAGCTGGTCTTTACAGCACACACAAGCTCTTTTTATGTGTTTTTTATGTGCATGTCTTATTGATCTCTGCAAAGACTGAACAGAATCTGCATTGTAGCAAACACCAAAGCTGTAAGATCATTGATTGAGACTTTCTGTAGACCAATCAATGACTTCGATCTATACCTGCTATTCCTCCTTTCCCTGGTCACTACCTGATAGACACAGCACAGTGCACCACATAGAAGTCAGTTTGTTTTTATTGTATTTGACATTATTAGTATTTTGTCTTGCTTACCAATAATCAAATACCTTGGAGCATGATTAGGGTTAAAGAGGTCAGAGTAACACACAATGCTCCTGACATTAGCCTCTTGTGTCATTGGAATCAGAGAAACCAGGTTTAACCCTCATATTGTCTACGTTTCACTCATCAACAGACATCCTTTGTGCATATGTGCCAAGAGTCTCCGAAGCAGCTGGTGATTATTTTCCTGACAAAATAATCAAATGGATAATAAGGATGAGACAGACAGAGATGTAAGAAACATTAGTTTGTGTGAGCTGACAGGAAATGAGAAGACAGAGGCGGTGGATGAGATGCAACAAAGGTTTCCAGCTGGATTCAAAAACTTGCAATATTGCGATTACATGGTTAGCGTCTTAAATCCCCTAAGGTCCCCAGGACACCCTTAAGACAGATTAACTTGCAGTGAAAGGCAGACTGGGAGGATAAGAGCTTGTAGGGAATCCTGAAGACAGAAAAACAGCTGAGTTTGGAGAAAAGTGTGAGAAGAGAGTGTGAAGAAGGTCTCCGAGACTGTTGTTAGTCCAAAACACATATATATAGGAAAGATCAAGAGTAATGGAGGCTGTCATGTGTTGCACTGTCCTTGGCCGAGACACTGAACCCCAAATTGCTCCTGAGTGTCAGCAGTCTCTGTGTGTGAGTGTGTGTGTGTGCTTAAAGTGCACTATAAATGCCGGCTTTTACTCTTTTCTCTGCACAGCTCAAATCAAACAGTATGTAGGGGAATGATTGGTTGGAGGTAGTATGTTTTCATCTTTGCAATGTTGTGTAAGTAAAGAGCAGTTCAATTAATGCTCTTGCATTAATTATTAAAGCTATATATTTATGACTAAAGATATTTTCTTTCCACCACAAGTATTTTATACCCTATAAGTGTATTTACATGAACACACACGTGAGAGTGAGTCAGATTAGTGGAGATGTTCACTCACTGCAAATGTTAAAAGATTTCAGTTTAGCACGTCACTAAAAGGACATGCTGGAAAAGGATGAGCAAGAAAACATTCATTCAGACGTTCTCTTTTTGCCGGCTCGATGATGGCTAACAGCTGCCAGGCATGTGACACAGGTGATGTGCTGGTGGCTCTGGGAAACGAAATGAAATTCATTGCTATCAAAACGTCCTCTTGAGGGGAAACAAAATGAAATCTGCTGCTATCGAAACTACCATCAGCTCTGCACTGCCTATGATTGGAGGGTAGATAAAACACTGAGATGATGCAGTGTGACTCAGTCTTTTCACATCCAGATGTGACAACAGAATTTAAATGTAATCGACCATGCTTGATAATGCCGGGGAGAACATATATAGACTGTTTTGTTGTGTGAAACTAATGTGAATGTATAGGCACCTGAGATGACGAAGAAGACAAAGCTCTTTCACCATTTGCTCATTAACAGTATGTGTAGTCAGTTCAAGTAAAGTCAATACTGGATATACAGCAGTGGCTAAACTTCAGATTGTGTAGTATTTATGCCATATATTCACTCTTGGTAATGAGATGAACTCAGAGAGAGTTCAACAGCGTGAGGATGTAGAGAAAAGTTGAGATCAAATGCATTTTTAAGTAAATGGTTCAGACATTTGAACATTAGCATGTCAGCAGGTCTTCTTCTAATTATGTCATCACATTTGCACTGTATGTCTGCATTTGTCCAGCTGCCTGTTCCTCTGTCTGTCTCTGTCTGTCTGTCTGTTTCTCTGCTTGTCCACGATCTGTCTTATAATATATTGAAGCTCATTAATGTTCCATGTGATCTCTCCCTGAGGGCACATAATATTTGAAGGCTGTTGTCATCTCACATATATATACAGTATATCAGTATATTTAACCATATTTAAGGAGAATTTGTGTGTAAAGAGTGTGTCAGCAATGACGTTTTAATACACTCGTACTAACGCACAGCTAGCTATACATGGAAAATACGGAGGCTTGTGCAAACACCTAATTAAGTTATGTAAAATGTCTTAGAATGGCTACAGGCAAAAATATTTTTTATCAGTCCCTCCACAAATCTGCAATCCTGCGATTTAATTTATCATCAATAAATTATCTTTGCAATACTGCTGGAAAACAAATAATTTTCTTCATGTGATAGTGCAATTCAAACCCCTAGTGATGAGCCCATATCAGATAAAATCAGACCTCATCCTCAACAGACTTCATTCGCCCTGAGGCAGGCTTCTCAGGTGGTACATACACCCAGAGATCGCATTGCCCCTCTCTATTGAAATCCTACTAATAAAACCTAAAATTAAGCATCTTGTTTTGTGAAGATTTTTTTTGAGAGCATTACCGAGCTTCAAAGAGAACTAAACCTCTTGTTTATGTCTGCACCAATTAATGGTTTACTATCTATTTTCCTGTTGCAATTAAACGTATGCATCTCTTTACATCCTAGATACCTTGGTAGTGCATCGCAATGTAACCTCTCAGGCTCCCACAGTAATGCACACTGCACTGCAGATGGACCATCCGTAGGGAATTTATATCACACCCCACATAAATTAATTTGACAGTGAAATAAGCAGAGAAGCTATCTGCACCAATTATGATGAATATTATGCATGAGTTTCACTCACTCAGGGCACACTGCCTTGCATTGCTCATTCCGCGGGGAAGCCATTGGTGAATTCCGGACTTCTACCCTGCATTTGTATCCTACTGCACAACAGTGTCCTCAGTGTTTGGCTCCAAACCATGTTTAGTATGATATTCGGCATGTGCAGCTTTCGCGTTATACAATGTCTATGACTACATATTTAAAGTTTCCTGATACTTTATGGAGAACATTTTAACTAATCCCTTCGATCAAAACATGAAATTGAATTTAAAAACAATGCCACTAACTGCTTGTACATGTATTTTTTGTGTTTTACATTAGATTTGTATCATTGATAAGGCTCAAAAATCATATCAGTTATCTCAAGGCGATCACATCTTCGTCCTCTTTTGTTGCAGTAATGTGCTGGTTTGAATGACTGAAATAGAATGGGTGTATTCAAATATTAATTTGAATGACTAAATGCTTCAGCTGCTGCGGTTTCATTAAGATTGCGTGTTCTTGATGAGACAGAAAGAAGGATTAGAAGAAAGAGAGTGTTCCTAGAAAATCTTGGATTGCTGCAGTTGTACGGTACCTTTTAATACTGTGCATATGTATGTGTGATGTGCTTATTCTTTATTTGTAGAAGGAGCTGCAAGCCAAGCACTGACTCATTCTTCCTCTTTGTATGTATGCAGATTCGCAATGTACACACAGACACACACGTGCGCACACACACACATGTAATGAACATATTTAAATCTAAATCCATGAATGCCTGGAGGAAATCACACAAATCAGCACAGATGCAGACAAGTGAACTAGAAGAAAAACAAAGGTGCATGCACGCTCGTGTTGGCTCAAACAAGTATCCTCTCACACTTCCATCTAATTTCACAAATATAAAAGATGAACACATTGTTTCATGCAGTTTATTTCACAATTATGGTACTCCAGTGCTAAACACATTTGCAAATCAAATGTAGGAAAATGCAGCAAATTAATACACTGTTGCAGTGCTATACTTATGTTGTCCTCACTGCAGTGTAGGTACTGCAGCTATACAACTAGCTAAACTCTTCCCCATAAATGTTGGTAAGCTTCAGTTGTTCTTTACAGTGAAAACAGCAACAAAGACAAATAGAAATATTACCATTTAGCTCAGTGACACATGCTTTTTCTAATGTAAATCTGAACATCTGAGTAAGATAACTTCTGAGACTGGCCTGAAGAAAGTTTTTGAATGTCCTTGATCTGTGGTCCTCAATTCCACCTTCCTCACCCTTCCATCTTCTCCAGGGTAGGCCTTTGCAATCATAGCCATGGGCCAGTTGTTGCAGATAGCTTGACTTTCTTTGAGAAGAGCTATATGTCCCACTTGCAGGTTTTGGTAGGATTTTGTCCATTTCTTGTGGCACTGCAAAGTTGGCAAGTACTCTCGACTCCAACGACAAGAATTTGTTGGCAAGAGCCTGTTCTTGGTTGCTTGCTGAGGAGGTCTTGATCTGTAAAGTCTCCTGGTGGCAGTGGGACTCCAATCTTCTGAGTTAGGATCATTGATGGTTACAGAATGAACAGATCTTCAGGATCATTTGAAAGTAGGATAATTGCCCTTGCATTTATAATAGCTGTAACTTCTGCCATAGAGAAGGTGAATGTGTCACTTTCTATCTCACACAGGAGACCCAGGCTGCATCGAGCATTGAGCTCATCTCCACTTGAGTCCACATCGTTCACAACTGCAGCACCGTGCTCAGATGGAAAAACTTCCATTCTTTCATTCAGCCAGTGACATCTGTGTTCTGCTCATCAGGTTGATGGCTTCACCATCGGTTGACAAAGAACAAAGGTTGTCATCCACATAGAAGTGGCGCTTCACAGAGTTGACTGTGTCACTCACATGTTCTTCTGCACCCTCTCTGATTGCTTTTCTGAGTCCGTAGATAGCTACAGCAGGGAACGGGCATGAACCTTTGATCCTGTAGTCTATGATTTCTTTTGTCACATTATTGTCCTTGTACCACAGGAATCTCAGATAGTTTATGTGGTCCTCTTGCACTAAAAAGCAATTAAACATTTGCTTTATATCTGCCAAGATAGCAAGCACATCAGAACTCCAAGAAGGGAATAGCTGAGGTCAGGGCCTGTAAGGAGCACATCATAAAAGCCACACATTGCTGTTGCGGCTTTTTATTTAAGCTACAGCTACTGTGGCATACAAGTACAATTTCATGTGATGGTTTAAATGGATAATCAGGAGACATTCTAGCCAACTAACTGTTTTTTTTTTTTAAGAAAATCCTAATCTGTGTTGGTGTGACAGCAAATTTACTCTCTTTTATTGTACCAGCTACTCTTTATTTTCCCTTTTTTCTTTTGTCTTTTTTTTTTTTTATCTATGCACTATACGGATCTGAGTTTTGAGGTGTGCCATGCATTCCCTCTAATTGGGTTGGAAATAATCACATTATACTGTTGAATGGCTAAGCTGCATCAAATGATAGTGCCATGTCCCTGTCCTTACGCTACATACACGCACACATGCACGCACATGCACCGACACACACTCATGGGTAGCCAGAACAGCTGCTGGATGTTGAAATGCTCAACCAGTGCACCAACAAAATGAAAAGACAGAACAACAAGTGGAGAGATAAGCAAACATAAAAGAGTGAGTAGGAGAAGTGTCTTTGATTTCACCAAATACATCATGATACAGTGTATTTTCAAGTATCTACATATTTCTTGGATTTATTGATTATCTTGTGTAACCGACCTAATCTTGGACAGGTCAGTGTAGTGGAAATGTGTAAAGGCCCAAGAGCTATTCTTATTTTACACACACACACACACACACACACACACACACACACACACACACACACACACACACACACACACACACACACACACACACACACACAGTCCTCATCCTAACCTCTCTTTCTCTCTGTGCTCCCAAACTGTCTCAGAGGATTGCAGATAATTCCCTCATTAGTATCCGATCTCATTCATTTTTAATGGACATTGATCCCACATCAGCACTTAGTGAAAGATGAGGAGAAAGAAGGGAAATTAAGGACCATAATGAATCTCAACACCAACTTTCATTTTGTGAAATATTGTGCCAAATTACTTCATTAAGTTTATTGATGTTCACTGATCAAAAAATGGGATTTTATTTTAGTTCTGAAAGGACGGAGAGAAGACGGGACAGATAAAGGTTGAGTAGGAGAATAAGAAAGTGTTACAGCAGAGGATGGTGGGAGATGTATTAGAGGAGTGAATGTGAAGAAGCACACATTGCACGGTCAACTCCTTGATAACACTACAGTGTGTTGGCATTGTGTTGGATGTTGTCTTTTTGAGTTGGACTCGTCCTGCAGTCAATGGGATGCGAAAGAAGTGAGAAAAGATGAAGCAAGGAGGTGGAACAGGTAGTGAAAAGAGGTGAGAGGTGAGATAGACAGCAGGAGAAGTGGAAGAAAGATTAAGAGTGAAGAAAACAAGATGTACAACAAAAAGAGGAAACGAGAGAACACAAAGTTCTCAAGAATGAGAAAAATGGATGACAGAATACAGGAAGAAATGTTTTGAAATAAGAAAACTTAGACACGAAATAAAATCTTATTTCATTCTCCACTGACTTTTAACATTTTACACATCTGTGATTAATATTCAAAGCCTATATGCAGGAAAGTTTTCAACTAAAAGGATGTGTGTGCGTTTCAGCTACTTTTTCTCAGAAGTAATTAACCTGTTCCTTTCTCTCCTCCATCTCATTTCCATTTGCCTCTCTCCTCTCTTCAATTTCAACTTTGTCCTCCCCTTCACCTCCCTTCCTCCCTGGCTCCATTATCAAGGCGTCGCGCCCTGTGGGGGTGGGGTTCTGTGATGGTAACCATGGTCCCCGGCGGCCGCTATGTCTGCAGCGCTCACGCAAGAGAGGATGACTCCACGAACGACCGCGAGGAGCGAATTTTAGCCGTGCTGGGCATCATTGGAACCATCCTCAATCTTTTAGTGGTCATATTTGTGTACATCTACACCTCAGTCACATAAAGTTTTCTGCTTGAGCGAGAGACATTGGCGCTGTCCCCAGCTTTTCTCTGCACTGCCACAGTCGTCTTTAAGTATTTATATACTGAGGGGGTTTGATTATTCAGCGTAAGCGATAAGATGTGAGGATCATTGGCAGTGTGTTCAGCTGGATAGTAGCCATATTTATCTACACCTGCATCACTGCTTATCCCTTAAGACAGCTTCGCTCTGTTAGCTAAAGACTGCTGCCAATCTTAGAGAAGGAGCCACAGGTGGAATCATCTGCTCCTCCTTTCCCTTTTAAACTGGATCTTCCCACTTTTCAAGACACTTTCGCACATCCACATGTCAAAATCACTGCGGACTGTATGTCCAGTCTGGTAATGGCGATATGTCCGTGTGTTCATATTGATTCATGGCATTTCTGTAACTGCTTAGACAGCAGGAGTTCTGTGTCTTCAATCAGTGGTTATATTTGACTGTGCCGCATCTTCCATTTTGTCACATGCCATGTAAAAAGTTTGCGTTTTCTGTCTTTCAACACTCAAGCTTTTTTATGAGATTTAAGATTTTATCACTGCCAGTTAAATCTATCTGAATGGTTTGACAAACAAGGGACCTTTGAGTGACCAAATTATGCTGAGTGAGTTATCAACGGAGGGCCTATCTACTCCTGAGCATCCTTAAATCTACTTGAATAGAACATTGATACGAATAATAATCACTCGCACACATTGCCAAACATCAGTTTCTGTAGTTAGTAGAGTCACTGAAAGAAGTTTTACATGGACCTAACGTGTCCACACCTGAGCACACCAGAGGAGAGATTCCTGGCTGTGCTCGGAGTCATCGGCATCGTGCTCAACCTCCTGCTGCTTGTCTTCGTCTATATATACACTTCCACATGATATATGTGCCTGAACACAGTATTAGTCATGAGATAAGTTGCCACACCTGCCAGATGTGCCAGTGATCATATCGTATTTTTCAAGCACATCTGTATATATTGTACCAAAGCACATCCTGGTTCATAGCTGATTTAGGGATCATGTGATATTCGAGGGGGGTTTCTGTGCCTAATACTAAACAAAAGGTGATGAGACACAAGGAGTGTTACCCAGAGCTTAAGGAAAAGTTATTTATTCACAGACTCTTTTACAATAGAAATACACTAAATGTTAAATCTGTGTCCTGCAGTTAGTGGTTTTGTGCATACAGTGCTCTTTCATATATGTGCATGATGAGATGCATACAATAATACAATAATCTTTATCATGCTTTGACCAAAATACCCGACGTAAAGACTGCCATTTTTACAGTAACTGTGTTTGTTGTACATGCTTATCGATGCTGAAACCATCCAAACATGGAACTAGATGGTATCAGTGTTGCAGTCCGTGCAGCAGCCCTGCACACCTTCAATGATATCCCCATAGAAGGTCGGTACCACAGATTTATGGTCTATTATCTGGTGTCATGTTTCTCTGATTGGATCTGTAAGTTAGGAACGGAGCAGCATCGCAGAGAGCAAAGTGTGCAAGTGAGACAATGTCACACAAATCAAGACAGCGTTCGATTGCAGCGCAACACAAAGGAACGCAACAGCGACAACAGAATCCGGTTGAACCAGCTTGGACTGTCTAAAGAACAAAGAGGACATAAAACCTCTATACAAGACCTCACCGTCTGTCTCGTCACAAAAAACTCCCTGGGATTGGGTTACAGCATTTCCGCTGGATGTCACTATGGATTTGATTTTAGGTTGAAGCACTGTGCCTCTAATGGAGGAGCAAATCTAAATGCAGTTGACACGTCAGCAGCGAAGACTGGCCTGAATCTACATTTAATCCTCGTCATTCTCTTCTCCACCAACAAGCTAACGCCAGAGAAGACATAGTACTGAGACGATCCACATAAGTCCCTGCTGTCCTTTCACGTAGCACAATGCTTTTACATATATTTACTGCACACACACACATATACACTTGTGAGACGAGAAGGACTTCATTTCACACACCATCAGTCAGACGTTCAGGGACCAGGAGGACCACAGATAACCTGACTGCTCACTTAAACTACTGAAATTTTACATGTTGACTTGTGAGAATAAGTATTGAGATTTTGATAATCATTGCATATAAGATTCCTTGTTATATTGTGTATGTATGCTCTTAGCTTTAGTGACGGTTTATTATTGAGTGTTTTGTTTGGACCGGTGACTTTTAGACAAGACATCCAAAAGCCACGATCACTACTTGGAAAATGATTGGGATAAAACTCAACAAATATCTCTGGTTCTGATGGTCACAGTATATTTTTTAAAAAAGGTGAAAGGTTCAGAAAAGTATTTCCATGGCCATACTTACAGAATGCCTGCAGGAACAATACATTTTCAATAAGAGTTGCTTTGTTGACTTCCAAAATAGCAAAGAGAACAAATCAAAAGGGTTCATATTCAGTTTCACCTCTAATGCATAAACGACATGTCTTAGGGCTCTGCTTCCTGCAGTGCGTTTCTCAGAGTTGCAATTTATTCAGAATAATTCAGCTATGAAAATTGAACCCACATTGAAAGAAACAACCGCTTTTCTTTGACCCTAAAGAACTCAAACAGCCCTTTGAAGAAGTTAGAACTAGCCAAAATATCCCCAAAACATTCTCACTCTCAAAATGTAAAACTCTCACAAAGACATTAATGAAAAATCCACACACACACACACACTCGCTACTTGCATGTCTCTTCATTAAGTTTAACTTTACAAAATCTTTCCACACACATCAGGAGATTCAACCGTCGGCATGCTGAGATCGATGTGACTTGCGCACTTACTTCCTGTCACGTCTCATAACAGTACAGTGGAGTCTGTTGAGCTAAATCCATTTTAAGCGTGCACCACCGCACAGTGTCAGCCCACCTTTGGTTTGTTAGACATCTCCTTTCAGACTGTGACAGTCGCAGCCACAGCTGTGCAGAAACACATTTGAATACACTTTTAACACCTAAAACTGCTCTTAAGACAGTATGCTGCCTCTAAAGGGTCACTAGATGTTGGCAACTAAATGGACAAGCAACTGTTTAGCTCAGGTTTATTAAGATACTGCTTTTGAGGTACCACTTTCTAACAGAGCCCCCTTTATAAATGGTTTATAAGCTGTAACTAATGCCTTTATTAGTTCATAAATAACTAATGCTCTAAAGATCAGTTGTAAGATCAGTTTGGGTTGTCCTTTGGCTGTTCCACTTTAATAAAGAGTTATTGGTTGTAACTAGTCTTTAATAATGTTTCATAAACCCTTTACTGTCATTCAATACTATGGCTTATTAGAAAATAAGAAAGTGGTAGGAATTTATGGTTTCCAACATGTATAGCTGTTTTATTACCATACAGAGAGCATAAATACTACACCGCACAAGTTCCTAAAAAAGGTTTCTAATTGATCTTCAAAGCATTGGCAAATTATTTATTAACCATTGCTAAAGCAATTAGTTGCTACTCATAAGATCTTTTTTATTATCTCTACCAAGGAGTTTATGTTTCCAGCGCCAATTGTCTGTTTGCCTCTTAGCAGGATTATGACAAAAAACTACAACTGCGATTACCATGACACTTGGTGGAAGGGTGTAGTATGGGTCAAGGACATTTCAGAGAGGATAGGAACTTCACCAATGTGGGATTCAAGGCCAGCAGTAAAACTAATATTTTTAGACTGAAACAACTGAAAGACATTTATTTTGTACCATTATTAAATCTTTTTAAATGAATATTAAAATGTTGTTATATATAAGAACACTCTCCAACAATGGCTAGGCGGTTTGTTAAGCCAAATGCCGTGAGTGCTGTACCTTGGATACATGTAGTCATGTATGCTGCATGCAGAATAGCATGCAGTTTTTGGTTGATCCAGTTTTACTGCCAAGATGACCAATGCGAGGAAAGAGCCTTGAAGGCAACTACTGGCCATCTGCTGTCCCAATAGACATTCAGCTGCCACCTCCTCAATGTACACACACACACAGCATGGCTTTTTTTAAACAATGCAATTCAATTTTTAGATTTCTTTATGATTTATTTGATGCATGTTTAAGGTATTTTGTTCCATCCTTTTATAATAAATAGGCTAATGTGCACACATAAAGTATGTTATGGAAATAGACTTCAATGCCAGAGGAAAAATAAGTGCACCTGGGTACACCTTGGACTCCTAACCTCTGCTTCAGGCATGGATTATTAACACAGAACACTGAAAACGAGAAAACGGTGTTCACAGGCGGGCGAACATCCTTCTGAGTCAGGATCAGCCAGCAACTGTGTGCTGTATAGTCAAAGCGAAGACGGATACTCATGTATTTTCATGATGCCTGAGCTGAATTGAATCTGATCCTGAGAGGGCACATTGGACACAGGCTGTCTGTGTGAGACTAGGCAAGAGGAAATAATGTGGACAAGAGGATCTCTGAGATATTTTAATGTTATTTTAGAGCAACAGAGCGTATGAATTGAATCATCTTTGACAAAAGAAAAAAATAAGAAAAACACTGATTTGCATGGAAAGGCTGAATTGTTGAAGCCCTGTTTTGCACAAATGTGGGCATAACAGATTCCAGTTTCATAGTATTTTCTGCAATAGCTGCAGCATTTACTTCACATTTCACTTTACTTTTAACTGCAAATGATTTTTTTGAGCAAGCAGGACCAGTGTTCAGGTGTAAGAAGCCCTGATAAATGATCCTTTAACCAAGGTTTTGTGCCACATGCTGATTTACTGACTAACATTCCAGGACAGCAGCTGCTACAGTAATCAAACAAACTGTAGATTTGATGTGGGAGTGGCCCAGGATGACTACCCCACCAATAATAACAATAATAAGACAATAATAATAAGAATATTTTTGTTTTTAAAGGAAAGAAACTGTGTCCTCTAGCATTGTGTGGATAAAGAAAATTTGTTTCGATCCTTGAGAGTTACCGGTGAACAAATGTTGTGAGATCTGGTGTACTTTCATGTAATGTTTATAGTAATGCCAATAAAAATGAAAAACAAAACAAAACAAAAAAACACTTTCAAACTGTTTGTTTTTATTAATCTACATCTTAAAACTTTACACTTCAGTTTTGGCAACTGTAACTGTACTTCTTCCCATAAGCTAAATCTTTATTAATATTTTAGACCTCTGACATTTTATTGTAATATTGTAATTTATTGTGACATAATATTTTGATCACAGCCCTGTCCCTCCTAGATCTGTTGTAGCTGGCTGACCACCCTAGGATGTGTTCTGGATAACTGGATTACAATCCCAACAAACAAAAATCTGACTTGAAAAAGCATCTGAAGCTTTTGAATTTTAAATGACCAACAAATGAGGGTTTCGTGTTATAATTTTGACACACATACTGCATGACAGTGGTGGAAAGTAACTGACATTTACTAAGTGACATTTACTCAAATACTGCACTAAATTTGAACTTGTACTTTACTTTTCATTTTTTAAACTCCACTTCAGTTCTGACGGGTTTTAATAAAAAAGTTTAATGATACAATAAGAAATTTACAAATAAATTATGTATTTAATAAATGAAATATTATCATAGGTGAAGATAAGACTTTATTGATCCCTTGGTGTATATTATAGTATGTATAATAAAAAATAGTACAGCCCCACCTTTACCAGCTGCAACATATTAATGCATTAATAATTATAATCCACGGAGCACCTTGGCAGCTCAATGGTTACAGTTCATACAACAAGGCTGCAACTGTCACTGGTTGGACTCCGGCTGGCAACTTTTGTTGCATGACATACCACCATAACTCTGTACTGTATTATTATTAGTATTATTATTATCTTATTTTTGTACTTTATTTTAATGCTGATACTTTTGTACTTTTACTGAAGGTTTTGAATGCAGTATTTCCTTGCTGCATTGCTGATTTTCCTTAAAGATCTGAGTACTTCTTCCATATCTGTTTATAGATCATATTTCCAGTCTTTATTCTAATGACTACAGATTTTGTCCTTCTGCCCTGATGAATCCTTTCAGTTGACAAGATAATCAAGCTGAGCAGCCATCCCAACTCCCCCAAAAACTGTTTTCTTATTTATGGAGGATCTTTGAAATGGGTTGGAATAACTAAATTAAGGCTAAAATCTAGCCTAGCTGTGTATTCACACGTTCACTTTTTATCATCCGGATTCAACGTGAGTGTTTGTTGCTGTTGTTCCCTTTAGCTCCTCTAAGGTTTTTTGTTCTTGTTTATCCTTGGGCTTGTCAGTGGGATGCATCCTAATTCTTTATTGTCTTGAATGCAAGCAGCATGAAAAAAAGGTTATCACTGACAGAGCAGAGCTCTTTTTATATAGTATAGCTGCTTTGGCAGACCTGTGCAGCCATGTTCAGCCAGCCAGATAAACTAACAGTGTGTCCTCAGGCAGCCCATGAGACAGTCACTGACCCAGCTAATATGGGTGGCTGCCCCTGCGAGTACATATACAAATGCATTTATGCACAGACAGACATAAACACCAGCCTATATTTTCCAACATTGGTCTGACTACAGCTCAAATGTACAATCTAGGATGATTTAATAAGCCAATGTCTCTTTGCTCTATTCTGGTCGCCCTTACCTTCAAACTCTCTGTACCAAAAATCATTTACGATCTCTCCATAGTGCCTCAGTCCATTGTTTCCTGTACTCATATTTTAGTCTTTAGTAAGTTTGCTAGCTCAAGCATGAACTCCATCCCTAGCTCGGAGCCTCGAGCCACTGCCACTGGAACAAGGAAATATGTTTTATGTAAACAGTAATATAATGTCCTACTTTCCTGTTGAGTTTAACGATTCCCTCAGATGTTTACCCAGCCTTGAAAGAAAATACCTACTGAGTCATATAGTGTTTTATGTTAATTCAGATGCACCCAGATCTGTTTAATGCACAAGCTACATTGAGTCTGGAGAGATCAAAGTCACTGACATTATATTTCACTTTCAAACTGAATCATATTTCCCCTAGAAGACATTACATTCAGGACATTACTTAGTTTACCAGCAGTACAACAAAATACCATTGAGTCTAAGGACAGAGTCTAAGCACACATGAAAATTAAAATAAAAATAACATGTTGCTAAAATTATAATTAGTAAAATTATTCTTTTAAAAACCAAACAAGAACATTCTTATCTCATACTACTTGTCAAGGATGACATAAATAAAGACAAGATTTGTATTTCTATTTAACAGTAATATGCCTATACATATTTAACATGAGCTGTAGATAGTGTATCATGCTTTACTATTATTATCATTAATGTGCGTTTCTGAGTAATTGACAGTTCAAACAATCAATAATGAAGTTCAGTTCTGAAAATAACATAGAAAATCCAGTTGCCAACATATAAATGATGTAAAATACTTTCATAAATTATATACTGCTTTGTTTAACAAGAAACAAAAAAGTGACAGGGTGCCAGCTTTACATTTACAGTGACATAAACATTAATATTAATTCTTGTTCATGTTTTCCCTTGGCATGATATAACATTGTTTTCCCATGAGGAACGAGGCATATTGTATAACTGTACGATTTCCATTTTCTAATGTTATTTTAGCATCTTAATAATAAGGAGTGGAGGATAAGAGGATGTGACAGTCGTCATCATCATCGTCATCATGAACATGTGATGATCTTGATGTGATTTTTTTTTTTTTTAGTCCTAATGGTGTTTTCAGCGTTTGCCCGCATTCCAAATTATTTATCACTCATGCAGCCCTCAAAGCCTGGTGCTCAGTCAGCACAGCTGGGGCCGAGGGATTCACATATAGATAGATATACACACATACAGAGATAATGTCTGAGGATGTAAGAAATGCTTATATAGCTGAAAGGCTCCTCAAATAAAGATTGCAGGTCCTCACATCTCTGGAGTCTCATTATACTCATCTATACTTATCTGCAGCACATGAGAGTCCCTGGTCAACTGATTAATGGCCTCTTTTACTCTGTGCTCTGAAGAAGGGCAAAGATCAGGCTGATCCCCGAACATACAGTACATCATGTTATTATTCCAATCAAAACATTACAGAAAGATGGAGGGTATGCTGACAGTCAAGAAACAATGTTGTTAATATACATAGATGTATGTACTTTTATAGACTTAAGTCCTAGTTTACAGCTTACTAACTAATGCAGTCTAATGCAACAGCAATAAATCAGTTCTGTTTTTGCTGAAACTGTTGTAAAGAGGTATTGATTTCATTTTAAATTGTTGTTGTTGAACGGTATTAAATTATACAGAGAGATGTTGTTATTATTCAGCCTCCCCTTATAGTTACAGAGTCACCTGTCAGTGTGAGGCAATTCAATTCAACAGAACCACAGACTGCAGCCTCCCAAAAGATCACTGAATCAACACCTTGTTGGAATAAACATCAAACAAACATCTAAACATTATAACCTAACACACTAATTACTGGTAATAAATAACAAACTGGCAACTGAAGTGCATTTTTCTTATTTGCTACTGTGTAACCAGGACTACCCTCACATATCTGTCATCATTTGGTAGATCAGACAGCAAAAGACATGAATCTGACTCACATACTCACAAATGTTGATCAAGTAGCAGTAGTCGTACGTTATCTCTTGCCATTTTGACAGATTATTTCTCTCTTAAACATACATTTCCTAAATGTTTCACATTCTAATTAAGACAAATTATCATTTTCATGGACTACACTAGAGGTAGTAGATGACAAATGTCTAGCAGGAGCTTCATGACCCTCATTAACACCTCACCTCCGCCCCTCAGCTTTGCCTGTAATGATGCCTCAGTGGATCTCTATTAAGTTTCTCCAGTGGCACACACTCTGCTCTTCTCTCTGCTTTTTTTTTAAGCATGATGGATGCGAAGAGAGGCAGCCACGAGCCAACTTTATTATGACCTGACACAGAAATAGAGGCTTGGCAGCTGAGCGGCTTATTGGCCTTGTGTGACAGTCTGTGCCATTAGATGCACAGCCAAACAAAACAGCGTCCCTTTATTCTCTCATTAATTACAGACCTGTGGGTCTTTGGGGCCCCGAGAGATGAGGATAAAGAAGACTTAAACTCCAAGAGCTACCACTAGTGTCCTGCCATCATCCCTGTGAATGTCTGTTTGTTTTGGGACTGAACAGGACTAAGGTTAAAGCTGTTTTTACTGCGCTGTGAGTGAGTCTGAGGTGTAAGAAATGGAGCCCACCACAACAACGGCACTGAGGAATAACAGAGGAAAGAGAAACAGCAAAGAGGTAAATTTCAGAAAATAATATTAATCAGAGGAACATCACTCTAGTTCCTACAAAAATACAGGTTGGTCCACATTTTATCTCTATATTAGAGACTATATGATTATACTTTGAAATGTAGTCTGCTGTTGTATACAAATTATCTGACATTTAATGAGTAGTCCATTAGCAAAAGAAAAAAACATGAACTAATCTGAATACTTACTTACTTACTTTCTCTCTAAACATCTAGTTTCAAAATGAAATGGATTTTCAATTGACGTAGACATTCTTGTGTTGCACAGTTTGAAATTGACATGATGGCAACATGGTAAAAACTGTTTTGGAGGCACTGTTGCTGCTTGAACTTTTCTTTCCTTCGACAGGTCTGCCACAAAGTGGAGTACTTTGAAGACATATTAAAAAATCTAATCAAGTAATCGTTGACAACATAAACATAATCCTATTATGCATTTTTCCAAATGTAATCTAAGTAAGAAAGTAACTAAGTTACTTATTTTTTTGTAATCTGATTATGTAATTTTAATTTCATGTAACCCGTTACTACTTAACCCTGATTATATTAGACAGGGAGAAAAGACTAAACTAGAGTATTGTGTGTTTATAAATGAATGACATATACAACTTATACTCTTGTATTACATTTGACCACTGGAAAGTAACTACATACATTTACCCAAGTACTGTACTTAAGAACAGGTGCTTTCAGATGATCATGCATAGTAACAGGTTATGAGGAAATAAAACATATTTATGTGGGAAATAACTGCTAATGATAAAGAAGTATAGATTAGGTTCAGTAGTGGAGACTGAAGAGAACAAGGATGTTACCATGTGGTGTTTTGAGTGCTCTCATGACTGTGTCGATAGCGCCATCAGGTGGCTGAAAAGCACCAAGACATAAAAATCAACCTAATAATTCCTGTGTTTAGTGCGTGTTAACTGTTCACACTGCACATTTCTCTCTGTCTCCTTCAGGTGGTCGATTCTGTCAATGTGCTACCTGAATCGGCCAAATGTATGGTGGACCCTGACCACGTGCTTGGCATTGTGGGTATTGTGGGGACAGTTCTCAACCTGCTGGTGGTGGTGTTAGTGTATGTCTACACAGCTATCTGACAGGTCTACATGCAGACTGCATGGATGGATTTATGGTGAATCAGTTGAAACTTGTCTAGGAAGGACAGATGTATAAATGGGACGTCGTCGAATTCATGGACTGATGGAAGGACAACCAGAAGGACCGGACAGTGTGCACTGAACACAGGAGAGTGTTGTAGCTATACAACATGCTAAGTGGAACCTGAAATTTTTTTTTGCAAATTGTATTGGAAATTGCAAAATCTACACAATCACAGAGTGTTATATTCAGTATATTTGACATTTGTTTTCTGTTTGACACAATTTTTCTTTTTTTATATTAATGATTTTTTTAATAAATCTATATTTGCAACAAATAAATTCTTTTGAATACTTCCAATTATTTCCACCTTTTCTTTCATTCACGTCAATGAACCATCAGAGCGACAGTCATGGGCTCTGGCTTATTACATCTCGGAAGACACTTTGCATTTTTAGATACCGTCTAACACATATAAAAACATTTAGCAAAGGTAGTTTGTATGATTGAGTTACATTTATTTTACATTTTTAACACACAGGAGAAAAAGCATAAGAAACTTTTACTGGTCTACCTTCATAGCGGACCAGAAAAAAGGATGTGCCGCATAAAAATAAGCGTACAGTTGTTTAAGGGATTGTGTTGAGTGTTATTATTATTTACAAAGAACTGCAGAAAAAAAAATAGTTGATGTAAAAATGGATCTGAAAACATGAGGACAGGGAATCCTGACAGATAAATACATATATAGTGTGACTCTTAAATACATGTATTTGTTCATACGCATAGGCATCTTTCCTGTTTGAATCCTACTCTGATATTCAAGGTAAATACACTCATAGTGATGGTAAAACATCAAAATGATATGTATATTTTAAAAACATATGTTGATTTGTTTCTTTAAGGTACAGGAGCTGTAAAAGTCTTTGGATTATTAATGTTAATGTCAGGCAGTATTTGGCAGCTGGTGATGATGTCAATCTTCTCAGACACCGCCTTCAGGTCATCCAGGATTAATCTGATGCTGTGGGAGGCATTGATGATGGCGCTCTGCGAAGTATTCAGCTGAGCTGTCGCACTGTGCACCTTTCACAAAAACAACCGCTGTCAAACAACTGCAGCTACCAAACTACTGAGGTGAAGGTCAGCCAACCAAAGCTAATTGCTGTTACAATATGCTTATTAGAGGATTCTTGTTAAATTCAATTCAATTCACAAGACTAAGGAACCTGCTGTTACAAGTGACAAAGGTATTGGCACTTTACATGTACCTCTTCATGACTGGCATACGATTTATAGTTTGCAAGGTTGATTTACAGCATCTTTTGCTGTATGAATTATTTAATTGTATAGTGTTAAATCTTTGGTGTTTAAATATTCTTATTAAGTAACACTGCAACACTGGAGAATAAGTGCAGCAGCCTCTGTAGTAATGGGCAGAAGAGCAAGTCTAATTTATATATTTGATAAGAAGTGCCCTGAGTCAAACACAGTTTGCATACCTCTCTACTGGCACTGCCGTAAACCTGCCGCACGGTCTGTCCAACATCAGAATACAGCCGGTTGTTAGACTCCTGCAGCTTCTGTTGTAAAAGGGTCTCACCTGGACACAGAATTACATAGTGAAATAACTTCCAATTGATTGTTCACTTGTGCATTTGATTGAAGCCATCTATGACCAAATATTGATGCAATGAGGCAAAAATAAAATAAAATAAAATACTGAAACACTGAAAGGGATGAGAATAAAATACAGTTAATGATCAAAACTGATCATTATTAATTGTAAATACCACTCTAGAACATATGATCTTAAGTAGGTATGATAAGCACAGGTTAACCTTTGACAGTACACTTACCAACTGTTTTAGAGCTTTCAACCACATCCCAAATGCATCAGTTTTATTCAGCAAACGGAGCCATTCATATATACATGACGATAGATGCAACTGAAAGCTAGCAGATCATTGAAATATGTGTGTATCCTCACCGTGTGGCCTGTGTGTGGGGCTCAGCCTGTCTTCCACTATGGACTGTATGTCAGGATGGTCTCTGACTACTATCAGAGGAGGCAGGTCCCTCCTGAGTATCTGGGCGCTCTCCTGGCTCATCGCAGAGGCTCTGTGCGCCTGTTCCTCATCACCCTCCTCGCTGTCTGTTTCAGACGCCTCCCCGGGAACCTGACAGCATCCAAAACCACAGACAAAGCAGATTATAGACTCATGAGAGGAGAGGTGAAGACAAAGGTTGATGATAAACACACTTGTCTCTCTGTATTACTCTCAAACACACACACACACACACACACACAGGCAAGACAACCTTTGCTCCGACTGTGGCAGTTTGGGGAGTAGACATGGAGGTGATGTAGACCTCATCATCAGAGTCTGTCTCAGAGGCCTCGCCCTGAACCACTATTTTATACCTGCTGGACATGACTGCAAACAGAAAACACAAAAGGAAGCGTCCTTAGCTACACCGAAACATCGTTACCGTGGGTGAATAACGGTAAGTGATAAAGAGAACAAACAGTTAACTCCAGATAATTCAGCGAGACTCTATAATGTAAAGTTAGCTAAACGCTCAATGTTATATAAATATACAGTTAAACTTTCAAACCTTCTCTGTAATGTCAATAACACGAATCACATGAGCAGCACGGAAGTGGCTTGTTTTCAAAAAACCAGTCAGAGCCGAGCTATCGGGTCACGTGATAAGTGACGTTTTATAAGACGTATGCAACATAATCAAAAGTGCGTTCGTAATGATTACCGGCGTAAACCGAATTATAACGCAATTTATAATGTGTTTTCCATATTATTTTCTATAACACTGGAGAACAATATGTTTTATTGCAGAATGTATGTATAATTTTTTTCGCTGTATGCCCTCGGTTGTTTAGGAGTATGTAACCTACCGTTACCGGGTGCTTTTTCGTGTTATTCGAGGGATTCCTGCTAACGCCGCCTGCGTGACTCTTGAGGAGTACCCTGGCATAAACATTGAGTGACATCAAGGGGAGCTGCAGACTTGTGTTTACTCGCGTAGCCTACAGATATTTGACAGGTACAGTATATTTAATTGTTCACTTTGATTTATATTAACGTCAAGATATGTCGTGCATGCTCGCATGACTTTGTCCTCGTTCTCTCTCTTATGTCGAAATACGGAAAACTAGTTATCACGACACTTGCTAGCTAGCGGGCAGCTAACTATCTAGCTAGCGGACGCTCAGCTGCTGTAAAGAGGCGTCACATTTAGTCTGTTTATGAACAGCTAACTCGGTTAAGGCTTTCACTCTGTCGTTATATTGTGCTCTTCAATCCCCTATGTGTGTTTGTCAGGAATGGCAGACGAGTCTCTGTTTGACTTTCTCCATATGGAGATCGTGTCACACGTTTACAAGGAGCAGCAGTCCAGTAAAGGAGAGATGGACAACAAGGTGTGTCCAATGAATCAATGAACTGAAACATAATATACAGCAGAACATTAGCCCTGTGTTACACTGTGTGTCTGAATTCACCATCTAGTGTTCATCAATCAAACTGCTTGCCTTTCTTCTCTTCAGGACAGAGCTGTCTGTGTCTCTGTTCTTGAAAGCATGGGCTTCAGGGTGGGACAAGGACTTATTGAGAGGTAGGCGAGCCTCCACATGCTGTATGACAAACTGTAAATACTGCGTGACATGCATCTTCACGTCATTTACGCTCTGTCTAGGTTGACCCGGGACTCTCCCAGCTTCAAGGATGAGTTAGATGTAATGAAGTTCGTCTGTAAAGACTTCTGGACAAAGGTGTTCAGAAGGCAGGTTGACAACCTCAGAACAAACCATCAGGTAAAATAAAAGTATAGTGTAACAATTTGTTCAGGCACGCCATGCTTTTGATTGCGTATTTATACAGTTACAGTTATTTCTCCGGTCACAGATTCAGAGATATCTGGTCTCACAAGCTCATTCTTAGACTAGTAGGCTAGTAGTTGGATCTCTTTTGTGAAAATGTGACTTTATTTGTGATTTATTACAGTTTATCTTAGACTAAACTCACTTAAGGTCATGTGTTACTTAAATTATAGGACACATTGTTGGTAAATTAAGAAATGATAATATGCAAGAGTTTATTCAATGCTTGTTATGTTTCTAGTGTTTTAACTGTACATGCTTTTATTATTTTTTGGCCATAGGGTACTTATGTTCTGCAGGACAACAAGTTTTCTCTGCTGACTCAGCTCTCCAATGGAAAACAGTACCTAGATCAGGCTCCTAAGGTTAGTATACACGATATACTGGTTTTCTTCTGGGGCTTGACTAGAAAGAGGGCATTTGCTTTTTGGTATACAGCCAAAGAAATTACAACCAGTCTCATTGTAGCTAAGATGAATTTGTTTGTCGGTATTTCCTCTCAGTACCTCGCTTTTTCGTGCGGCGTGGTGAGAGGAGCTCTGTCTAACCTTGGTCTGGACAGTGTGGTGACAGCAGAGGTCTCTGTTATGCCATCCTGTAAGTACTATCAGAATACCAATGAATGATTATCCAATAGTACCAATAGTAGCCAAACTATGTCAGCAGTTTGTCAGATTTAGGAGGTATCATAATCTCAGTCATGTCACTTGCTATTAAGGTCCAAACAAACGGGTTCACCTCTGCCTCATTCTGTCTTGCCAGGCAAGTTCCAGGTGGTGATTCAGAAGTTGTGATCTGATCCTCTCTGCTACCCTGTGGCTGATGAACCGGGCCCTGTGAGGTTCTGTTAATCCTGAAGAGGAAACCGTACTTCCTGTCCAACCACAGAGAGAATCAAACACCACCCTGATTTCCACCACTGGGTCGAACAGGAATAGCCAAATTTTGCTGACAACCAGGTAGCCTCGACTGGGCAAAAAGGGTTAACCAGAGCTTACCTTTTACTTGGGGTACTCTGATGCAGATCAAGATTAGATTTATTCCTCCTGCTTCATGATTTTGATAGAGGTTATTTCATATTTCAGCAAAATATTGCATAAGGTTCTCAAGTTTTCACTAAATACGCATAGTCTGGCTTTGATTGACCCCACTAGGCCGAGCTTTATTAAAAAAAAAAAAAAAAAAAGATTGTCAGTGGCTGTGAATACAATAATGTGAATGTGAATGTATAGTAAATCATATAGTAATGTAATATTCTTTGTAGTGTGTTGCAATGTAGAGTCCCCAAATTGACACAGAGAAATAAGTGACAGGACATCATTTCAAATGATATTTTTCAGGACTATCAACTGCCATGCCATCTCTTTTTAGCATCCATCCACATAACAGCCGTCTGTCTTTGAAAATCATTACATCTGGCATATCAGATTCATTATTCAGTACTTGTTCCTCTGTGGACACACTGAGCAGCTGTAACCAGCTCCTGGTGCTTTGCTCTGCCTTGTAGTAGATTGCCTTTAGGAGCTCTGTGTTTCATGTATGCTGGTGATTAAATTTGAGTTCATTTTAAGGCAAAATGCAAATCTACAATCAGTCATTAGAACAGCTAATTATGTTATTATTATTTTTTTACACATTTGAAAGTGGAATAACATCTGCTTGATGTGGTGAGTTGACCACTCAAACTGGGTTTACAGGTTATTATTATTTGTACCATGATGTACTTTTTTTTTTTGTACAAAATTGATATGTAAACATGTAGTATTGAGGTTTTCCATAGCATACAGTATGCTGCAAATGTGACTAAATTATGTTATGTAAAGCTTTGAAAGAGTTTCACATGGATTTCTGGGTTACATTTGTTATCGATGTCTTGCTTTGTTTAAAAGTCTCCTAAAACAGTTTAAAACTGCGAGGCCATACGCATGTGCCGTCTGTTTTATTTATTTTCTTCTCTAAACCAAACATTTTCTTTAAATGGAATAATAATGTCATGACGAAATCAAGGCCCGTTGAACGCAGCGTCAACACGAGAAGGGACTTCACCTCTGGCAGATGCTGTTGCCTCTTTGTGCCACTAGAGGGACACAGAAAGCTGTTGTTATTTTAACATCTAAAGTCCAGTTCTACCTCTCAAACCTTTTTGATGCACTCCCAGTGTTTGTCTGAGGCAAAGGAGAACTCGTACTTGAACAAACCTGGCTGCACATTGCCATGAAAAAAACACTTGTGTATTTATTTACCAGATGTTTTATGCAACAAAATAATCTTTAGCGATTAAGTTTTTAGGGTTTTTTTGGAATATTTTGAGCCATTACAATTTCTTCAGTTGATTCTTCAAATATATGAGCAATATAATTCATCTGTGATAACACAAGATGTGTATATACCACTCTATTTTCCATTCATGATATTTTAATTAATAAGTGAACAGTTCAGCTATAATGTTACCTTATCTTTTCTTTTCTTTTTTTTAATTTCAACAACACATTTCACTGTGTGCACTAGCAACAACAGCAGGTTCATTTCCCACCATCCCTGCTTAAGTTATTAATATTTCTTTCATGTTGCTGATCCATATCATGAGCTTGGTATTACTGTACCTCTCAGATCAGTATCAAAGATTTGTCCATGCAGGCGTAACTATAATTCATGTAAACCTCAGTCAGCCTGAGTTAAATCTGTCATCAGATTTGGTACAATAATTTACACTTCAGATATTAACTTTCTGGATTTTCATTACATTTTGGTATGGCACCAGTTGATGGATTATGGTGCTCACTTTGCTTTTATTTCTGTCCCTGCTCTATAATAAGTACCACTGACTGTGTTCCAGTGTTCCACTGCCATCAGTGTAATAGTTTTACACAATAAAGGTCCTCACATGTAACTTAATCTGTATGTCCTCCCTGTGTGTTTCTCAGTGTGCTCTGAAAAACATGTCAAATGGATGCTACCTCCCTGCTGTGATAACTGTCTATATTAGACACAACATGGATGTTGGAGAAATCCCCAGTCTCAGTATTTCATATCATGGCTGTAAAAAAGAACGAGCCAACTGGCAGCTGTGCAGTAAATCTTGCCATCGGTTTGGCTTCAGTACTCACACTGATATAAAGTTATTTTATAATTTGATTTAGATGTTTTTCACTCCTGCAAAAGCACTTGGGTAGTAAAGTATGTGCTGAGTCTTCTACATCTCTTCATCAGCACATCTGTTTAGGCGCTCTTTAGAGGTTTTCCACCAACACTGAAACAAAAGCCACCCAATTATGTTTGTTCACAAACCCCACCATGAAGCACAAAATAAAAAGTTGCCATAAAATAGTGGGAGGAGAGAAAGAGACTGCATCTTAAAGAGGAACTCCACTAAACAGTTGTAAAATGGCTTCTGTGGCTTTTTTTAAGGAAAGATCTAATATAAGAGATCCTGTTGATTGACAAGTGTAGATCCAGTGTTTTTGGAGCTTGACCCAAGATATCTCGTCTTCTGCTGCCTCCATTGTGATTATTTAAAAAAAAAAAACGATCTTATGCAAGTGCAATACAACATTGCTGGTGTACCCCTTTAATATATTCTTAACCCCTTTGTAGAAAGTTCTGGGTTGGCACTTAAAATGGGTAATGTCTTACTTCAGTATAGAGGCCCTCGAGACAAGGGTTCTTGAGTGAGCTTAAGAGTTCAAGAAAAGTTAAATAAGTTGCCTGGTTTAAGTAGACTGCCGCTCTACTCTACTACTGCTGATCTGCATGGTGTGTTGTAGGTGACAGCAAGGTGTGTTTGTTTTTGGAACATCTGTACTGTAACTGTATAGAGATGTTTGTGAGAGAAGAAAACAGTTGGCGTCTGTGTAAATGTGCAGCCCGCTATTTTGCCCATTTGTTGCAACCCATTTAACACTTTGCACAAATCCTCTCTGAGAAATCTGAAGCAGGGATTATAGAAAGCCTGGGAGGGGGCAGAGTTGTAGAAAGTTGGTGGAGGAGGAGAGGGTGAGATTGAGAGTGGGCAGGAGGAAAATGAGATGGAGAGAATGAAGAGTCTCTACAGGAGGCTGGAGGGAAATGACAAGAGAAGTTTATTAGTGTTGGGGGTGGAGGGCAGAGAGGAAGTAGTGTAGGAGAAGAGAAAGAGGAAAGGGTGAGGATGTGAGAAAACATCTCAAAAACAGTGTGAAGTGAGGGAATCTGGAGCTCTTCGGACAGTGAAGTTGAGATATGATGGTGAGAGTTCAGCAACAGCTGTCTTGTGCTGCTCTCTTAACAAGGCTTCGCTCCACCCTGCATCACAATATCACCCATTCACTCACAAAGAGGAACAGTGAATGGAGAGAGGGAGGAGAGCAAAGGAGGAGGAGGGGGATTTTCAGGGGCAAGAAGAAAGAAATAAGGTGTTGGGGGTCTGCAAGTAAAACCAGCATTCATTCTCTCAAATTGACGACTTGTTAGAATTCAGTTACACTGTCCACATAGACCGGCTGAACTCTTTTGTAATGTGAGAAGTTGACAGAGACTATTGATCCAGTATTCCTGAGAGCACCTCACTTCAGTCCAATTAGAAATGCAGTTTAAAATCATTGCTGAACCATGATAATTTGGCACAAGGCGCAAAATTAAATTCAGATTCTGTCAGTGTATGTTAAGGAGCAAACTGATCAATCTGTGCAGCTGTTAAACATCCAAAACATCCCCTAAGAATCAATATTTTCATGCCATCAATGAAATATGCTGTAGCTAGATATTTATAATTATTTCATATTTAAACGTGTTTATTGGAATTGGCAGTTAAGTAAGCTAACTAACTATTAGCTACATTAACTAGCACATTAAGATTAAGATGATTCAGCTAGCAGTAGTAGTTAGCTCATAGCTAGCTTCTGTTTGCTGTGCTAGCCTTAGTCAACAAGTGGTAATATTTTTTTTTTTAATGAAAGCTTTGACTAATATTAATCATTTCAATCTTAAATGTAACTATTTGTATTAATTGGCAGGTTAACTGGCAGAAGTGTACACATTAAGCAGTAACACAGCTAACTAGCTACTAGATAGCTTAGGCTGTGCCATGCTACCTTAGTCAACAAGTGATTACATTTCATTATGAAAGCTTTGACTAATTGACTTGTTACTTATTTGATTGTTTTTATTATAAACTAAACCATTAAGACTCTTAAGATTTTTCTCAGAGCATCCCGCCAAATCTACAGATGACCAAGTTGCTGTATTTAACAACCTGTATGATCTCACAGGATGCTGCCCACTTTCATCCTCTCAAATCGCCCCACTTCTTTATCTCACCGCTTCTTTTCTGCCCCCGCTATTACCTTTTTTTCCCCTCCCTGCCTACTTATTCAGCTTCCTCCACTCATGCATAGTAAGAGTGCGATTCTCTGTCTCACACACACAAACACAAACTTTGTCTCTTGGGGCCATATGTTGACCCGTGGTGGACCTGAATACAGCCATCTGCCTGCCTTTCCTATGTCCCACAGGGCAAGAGTGTGGGAGAATGTCTTTCAGGCACAATACAGCACACACACACACAGAAACCATACAAGCACACACATGCCTTTAACCCCTTCACAGCAACTAATCACTCCCAGACAGCCAGGCCATCTCATGTTAACGGTGACAAGATAATAGCTCTTGTGTGTGCATGAAATAGAGATTCCTGCATGCATCTTTGAGTCTGTTTTTCATTGTGGGACACTGTGAATGCTGGAAAAAAAAAAACACTTCTTACCACCATCATGAGTTTTTTTTTTAAGTAATGATGATGAAATCCCCTCTTAGTCTTCACTAACTGTAATGTTATTAAAGTAAGATATGCTGCAAAGTTGTTTTAATAACCAAACGTCCTGATTTAACTTTTACATGTGCGATGAGTACAAAAGAAGTTGTGTGCTTTAACCTGCTACTGCCACAGTTACAGCAGATTAAACTACCACACAGCTGCTACACAGAGTGTAGAAGGTGGGGAGATGAAGGGGGGGGGGTGTAATTGAAGGAAAGAAGAGGAACAAAGTCAGGGGAGGAAGGATGGAATCAGTGGAGGCAGTGAGGGAGAAGGGAAATGGGTGGGAGTTTAGGATTGGTCAGATTAAACCCCAAACAAAAGACTTCTTATCTCCACATGAAATCTCAATGGCATGACTACACACTCACTCACACTCACACACTCTAGTATTTTGCTGTACTACAGCAGACTGACTGTAGCAGAAAAGACAACAATACTTGCTTGAAACAGTCCCTAAAATTTAGTCTGTAAAGGCAATTTCAGAAGACAGTTTACATTTTCTTAATTATTTATACTTGGTTTATTCAGTGGAATAAAAAAAAAGAAAGAGGAAATGCCTTTCTGAATTAATCAGCAAAACTGGTCTGTGAGTACATTTTTCAAGCTGAGGCTGCACCACACAATAAATGTATGAATCATTTCCTGCCACCTATAAGGTGCAGTTTCACCAGGAAATACGAAGGACCTGTTGTGTTTCACTGTTGTTTAGTGTAACCTGTGGATGAAAACAAAGGTTTCTAATCTCTGATTAATCATGATAGCCTTATATTTAATTAAAATGATATAATCACACTAGAGGAATGTTTGAAAGCTTCATATTCTGTATTTTCTACAGCATAAAGCATATTTTTAATTTCTTCCCAGTATTGAGTTATTTTATTACTTATTTTTACTTTAGGATGGCATGGTAGTGCACTGTCACCTCAAAAGTACTCCGGTTTCCTCCTACAGTCCAAAGACATAAATTTAAAAGGTTAATTAGTGACTCTAAATTGGCCGTAGGTGTAAATGTGAGCATGAATGGTTGTTTGTCTCCCTGTGCCCTGTGATAATCTGGCGACTTGTCCAGGGTATACCCCACCTCTTGCCCAAAGTCAGCTGGGATAGGCTCCAGCCCCACCATGACCCTGATTAGGATAAGCAGTTATTGATTTATTATATTGATTGGATTTTTACTTTTATGAATTAAGAAGACAAGATAAGACTTAAACTTTGCAGAAATCTTTCTTTTTTGCTGTGTGCCATCTTAATTTACTCTGAGCCAGTGACATACATACTGATACTTACACATCTGAACAGTCCCTTAATTATGACACCAAAATTTCTCAGATAGACCTTATAGTAGCAGAGATACTTCATTTTGGGTTAGAGGCCTAAAAAAAAAAAAAAAAAGGCTGGGGAGGTTAAGGACAACAATTATTGTCCGGGGAAACATCACAACTAATCTATGATCGACTTCAGAGTGAATTCATAGTTCACTTTTGACATTGTGTGTAGATCATAGCTAACCTCAACGCTACAGGGCTCACCGGGGAAATGTGATCTACAATGAAAATGACAGTTCACTGGTTTCCTGCTTGCTTCCTTCCTCCCTCCACCTTGCATCTAAAACGTCACAAATGTGTCAACACGCTTTGAAATATACTACAGCCAGCAAAATAAATACAACAATGCACAAAGTTCAAGGAAACGTACACACGCGTCCCGTAACTTCAGCCTTGTTGCATCAGCACAACAACGCAGGGTTTCTGAGCAGAAGTGTCAAACATGCTGGTAGAGATTTTACCTGTGAAGTGTTTTTTTTTTTTAAGTAACACAAATTAAAACAGTTTAAAAAAAAACAAACAACTTTATTTCCAGTACAAAAAAAGCAAAAAAACCCAAATATATTAAACTTGATACAAGCATTAACAACTCAAAATCCTCTATAAATACGTTAAAATAAATTAAAGAAATTAATTTACTAAAGATCATCACCTTTAACACTAAACAGGCCTCAAACATGTTGATGAAAAGGCGATTTTAAATAGACCAGTAACAGAACCGTGTCTGTTCTCCTAACAAACTACATCATTAAGACACAAAACAGCCAAGTAAAAAGTCTATAACACTAAGCATACATACGCTAAACCCTACAGAACGCTGGATCTAAGCTCGGCAAGGCAACAGACCTGGCTGCACAGTTTTACGCGTGACCAGGACGCTACACATTCATAACAGTATAAAGTCATAACAGGAAGAATTAATACTGAATGAGAAGGAGAGATGAAATGTGGTGAGTGGGTGGAGAGTCACAAAAACATGAATATTTATCAAAAACCTAACACCCAGTGCTGCCTGTGGACAAGGGAGAGGGGGGAAAAAACCCCACTACTGGGAATGTATAAGATCATCTAAAATACACGTTAGCAGCACAAAGATTTTAGGAAACACGCCAGAGGTAAAACAGGTCTTTCACAAAAAAACAGTCGGGACTTGATTAAACTCAAGCCATGCTCATGTTTACACAAAATAAGATGCAGGGTGATGTGATGACATCTTATTTTGGTCCATCTTTGACTCTCAGTATTGTATTTGTGGTGTCAAAGCCCTTGAAAATCCCAATGTTCCAGATATGTTGTGAACAAAAGATTTGATTGAGCACATTTGGCTTTTCTTTTTTTTTTGTTAAGTTTGTTAAGTTCAAGCCATGTTCCTCCACCTTAAATTTGGTCATTTGGCATTTTACTCGTGGCAGTCATCTTACTAACAGAGAGAACTGTACTTACACTAGCTTACTTGATGGAAAAAAAAAAGAAGAAAAAAGACTCCCACCCCTCCTCACATCTCTCCTAACAAACCAGCAAATTTCGTTTCAACACTGTAACACGGCCTGTTAAATAACACTACAGGCACTTCAGTTGTTTAAAAAAACGTAACATTCAGGTTCAAGGCCAGTGATCTAAACATAACCTCAGACAGTACAGTTATGAGGGGGACAAAAAAAAAAAACAAACAAAAAAAAACAACAACAATCTCACCAGCTTATAAACACAATACTGTGTACAGTTAATGGAAAAAAACAATAAGTCAAGTCACACTGTGTGCCGGTGCCGCCGTAATCAAAACGTTTGGGCTACAAAACAGACGTCTTTGGCTTCGTCACATTCTTTAGATCGCTTGGAAGATGTTGGAAAAATAATAAACGGTGTGGTTAGACTCAACAACAGGTGGCACTGCTCGGCCGGTCACACTGTGATTACAATATCTTCGTCGCAATTTGCCGTTTCAGCATACTATTTGTGATAAAGCATCAAACGCTTGCAGCGCTGTTAAACTCTTATTGATATGTACTCTGTTACGGCAGCAACATACATTTTATTTTCAGTGACATAAAGCTAACAAGTGAATCTCTCTGAGCGTCAGTAAGTTGAGTCTTTGTTTCCTTTGATGCCACACAGGTGCAAGGAATGTCTGAGGTCTCAGTCCAGTGGCTGTGTGTAGTACATGTGCATTTATAGGGGTCAAGTGTGTGTGTGTGTGTGTGTGTGTGTGTTCGCGCGTGGATATGTATGTACTGCATATACTATGTCTCAGCAGAGTATTCGGGGGTCTGCATGTCTGTGTCTGAATGTATACAAATGTGTATGTTTGTGTAGCCTAAAGGCAGAACCCAGTAGCATCCTCAGGAACAGAGAGCTGACTGAACACTGCCAGACGTCTGCCGTTGGCTTCGTTGATGCCCCCACAGCATTCAGAGCCACTGAGCGAGCTAGCGGAGCTGCTTCCATCCTGGTCCTGGTCTGACAGGGAGGTGTAGGACAGAGATCGGGCACCAAGTGGCCCTGAAAAGACTCCAGAAGCGCCGGGACTCTGCCTCAGGGAAGGGGAGGCAGTTGGAGAACGCCCACACGGGGAGCAGCCGGAGTCTGGGGAAGGCAGGAATGGAGAGCGGGGATCGGCTGCGGTGGCCTGGCCGATGGGGGGCTGGTACTGGTGGGCAGGGGACGCCTCGAAGGCAGAGTCCATCTCCAAGAAGGCATGAGAAAGGAGGTCAGTAATGTCGGCGCAAGAAGGAGGGGAGGCCGATGGAGCTCGTGTGAAAGAAGCAGTGGCAGGAAGAGCGGGAACAGCAGGCTGCTGAGGGGCTGAGGGAAACCCGGCAAAGCTGAAGCTTTGTCTGACAAGTGGTGGTCTGTGTGAGCGGGAGAAGACGGGCGGCTGCTGGGGAATGCTTGAGGAGGAGGAAGACGAGGAGGAGGAACGAGAGATGGAGTGTTTCTTCTCCTCCTCGTTGTTGTGCACAAAGTGGCACCTGATCCCGTACGGACAGAAGCCAATGGTGTGAAACGTACGGCACGGCTCAGTTTTGTATTTTGGATGTCTGCTGAGATCCCGCAGCTCGGCCGTGTGCAAACTGGCACTTCCCGCCATATTTGCAGAGGCCACTCTCAGTGAAAGATCGACACAGTTCAGTCTTATAGCGTGATGAGGTGGACGTGGAGGAGCTAGTGTTTAGTGCGGTGGGGCTGATGTCACTTTGGGAGTGCTTCATGTCAGTCCCGGGCCATTCTAGATTTGCTGCTGTGGCACTGCTGGTCTCTACCATGCTGATGGAACGTTGGCCAAGGAAGCCTGACTTTCCCCATTGGGTGGGATTAGCAAGCTGGGAGGGCAGAGGGCTTTCTGACTGCTGCCCCCATTGGCTGGAGGTCAGAAATACACTGTCTGGAGGATCAGCTGCGAGGCAGGAGAGAGACGAGAGGGAAAGCGATGAGTTGCTTCGTGGCTGACCGATGTAACCTGGTGTTCTCATCGCCAGACTGAGGGATGGTAGCGGTCTGCTCTGCTCCGTCAAGTCAAGATTCAATAACTGCTGTAAAAACAAAAACAAGAAAAGACAACACAACATTAGCTTATAAATTCTCTATTTACGCACAAAACTTCTTGGTGGCTTCTTGGTTTCTTTGTCCGTCAATAATTGTAAATGTATTGACATTTCACGTGGAAACTACTGCACAGTGAGAGAACAGCTGTGCTATTGATTAACGACCACAAGGACGTAAAAACAGGATCAGGCGCTACAGTGAAGGTGTGTGGGGGCTGCTGAGGGCGTGTCTATTTGTGCTGCATGTAACTGCTGTGAAAGACTTATGACATAACCTTTTATTTCACTGCCGGCGCTCGCTCACTCTCATTTACTGTCTATGTCTCTCTACCTCTCTGTCAAACCATGGGACACAAACTAAAAGGAAACTTTTTCGCATCACTATTTCACAGCGTAAATTGTGACACACACGCACAGATTTAGAAGCTGGGTCCATGAAATAAAGCCAGAGCACAACAGGTAGAGTACCAAAAGTTCAGTCCATGAATCCACCTGGAATTTGGTGACATTTAAGGCCGACGGTGGAGGGTTTGCCCGATCTGAGAGTCTGATGTCGGGCTGTGTTTTTTTTTTTTTTTTTCAAAAGTTGAATCCACTGCAATTTTTGCTGGACAACCCTGCAGCCTGCACCGCCACAGCTAAAAACAGACTAATATATGGAAAAACCTGCGTTGGATCCTGATGATCTGAGTGTGTCCAAACAAAAAAACTATAGTAGGCTAGATTAACTCCAACATGTTCACAGACTATTTTTTTAAATATTAAGTTAATAAATTCCCATCTTTAAACTAAAAAAAAAAAGCACAAACAATTTTTAAATTAGCATATACGCTGAACTGTATTCATGTGTGATGACATACAAGTACAAAAAAAAAAAAAAAAAACACATTTCTGTCAAATATTGACTCTTGTGTTGTGACCTTCTCAGTTTGTTTGTCAGGTAATACAGACATTACAAACTTGGCAGTGCTTCAGTGAAGCAGTAATATGACTAATGTGAGTCACCCATGTTTCTAAAGCACGGTTTGTCTCATTAAAGGCTACAAAACAAAAATGAAAGCAAACATGCAGCTTCAGACATAGATAAGATGCAATGTTCTTGAGTATAATAAACGTTTTACTCTGCTGTGTTTGTAGAGCAGTACTTAAAACCCAGATGTGCTTACCTAAATGGCAGACTATAGGTATAAAGATTGGTTAATTGACAATAATAATTAGCTACATTGCTGCCATTTAGGCAATGTGAGTTACACATGACTGCATTTCACGCATAAACCCTCAAAAGTCAAGCAACAAGCTGTTTTTTTAAATGTGCACTTAAAAGATTTAGCCTGGTACTCATGCCTTCATCTCACATTATAATGCAAATAAGCAAGTGCGAGCTAACGTTACAATAAATCGCTAAGCAGTGACTCACGGTACTTTTAAGTGACTTACTGGCATCCAGTGAATTAAACACTTTCTCATGCCACCAAGGCAGCTTCAATGTTACCCTTAACTGTCGACTTTTACTGGTTTTAAGCGTGTAAAAGTGAACTACGACGGCGTTTTGTTCAACTTGTCGGTGCCGTCTAACGTTAATGAGCTACCGTAATTACTAACTATATGCGAAAAACTAGCTACCAAAGTTAGCAAGTTAGTAGACAGTTTAATATGGGCCCGTGTTTGCGATGAATCTCAACACCAACCTCAACAACGCTCTGACAAGTTAACTTCAAGTCCGGGCTAACTTTGAGAACAAATAAAAACAGACAAAAACTCGATGAAACATAAGCCAGAAGCGAATACTGAATGGTTACAACACTATCCGCTAAACAAGCGAAGAGAGCGCAAACAACGTAAAGTTAGCAGCGTGGCTAAGCGAGCTAACGTTGAGCCCCCGCCCGTCCTGACTTAGCTCAACTTTAGCTCCGCTCAACTTTCTTTTGCGCTTTTCGTTTACCTTGCACATCATCTCTTCCAGGTCCGAAAACTGGCTGAGGGGGTAAGAAGGCATGCTGGCTGACTTATCAAAAAGCTTCGTCCCGGTCACGTCTGCCCCCGCAGTGATAGACGTGGGTAGTAGTGGCATGAGTTGGGGCAGAAGTTTTGTAGGTGTTGTGCTAAACAAACCCAAGAGCCATACCACGTGTGGATTTAAAACCTAACACTGCTGCTAGCCACTCCCACGCCTCTGTGAGTCAGCCGAAAGTTGTTTTCACTGGACACAGCAGTCCAAGAAGTGCATGAGGTTACCCAGCTTGATGAAAAGAGGTTTTATCCTACCAACTTTTTAACCCCTTAAAGTCTCTTTTCATAGTAGCAGCCCTGTCTTTTGCCATCTTTATTGTAAATGTGTAGCCTGAATTTGCTGACAGTGACATTTGCAAGTCGATATTTAACTTTGTTGGAAAATATACTTTATCCAAAAAACTTTTACACCATTGTTTTAAAATAATGTGCTCTAAGCTGCTGCTAAAGGTGACCTAATAAATGATTGCAAGTTAATGGGTAATTCGCCTAATTAACACAGAATATACAGAAATATAATATTCTGCTTTTTCTGAGTTTGATGAAACATAATAACTAGAGCCTGACTGCAACTGGAATACTGATACCAATACAGGGAAGGTAAAATTTCTGATATCAATATATCCGCCAATATTCTTTATATCAACCACTTGTTGACAACGATATGTAATGGAGGCAGGATATTTTACAGCTTAACGATCAACTTTATTGCCTAAAATGACACATTTGAAACAGTAAACTTCACTGGGATTTTAATAATTATAAATAACTACATAAAAAACACAAATATCACAAAGTTAATAGATCAAAATTACCTTCTGTATGCTTCTGTAAAGTTTTCATATCGCACCATATCGCACAACATACACTTTGATATCTGTAAAAGATCAATATAGACCGATCAGCATACCAATATATTACATGACGTTATTCTGTATACAATTTAGTGGTCTCTGCTAATTTCAATTGAACTTTTAGCCAAAATCCTGGCACCTTATTGGTTATGGCTCCTGGCTCATGGCAGATGTTTACAAAACTCCTTCTTGGGTTAAAGCTAGAGCACAAATGTGCTTGTTTCAAATCATTTTAAGCCCCAAAATAATGTCTATGTTTAGTCATATGGCTTTTATCAGAGGGGAAAGAAATGTTGTACAAACAAAGGGAACCATAAGAAATAGAAAGCAGACAAACACCCAGAAGCAAGGGCAACCACAAAGACAAAAAAAGAGAGGAGCACAGGCAAAAGACAGGAGGACTGAACACATGGGCAGAGAAGACAGCATGGAGACAGCCTAGCCCTGTGAGACAGACAAGGAGGAGTGAAGTCTTTGATTCCAAAGGTAGACGTGTGAAAAATTCCACTGCAGAGAAGAGCCATGAAAGTATCTGACAGTCACACACACACACACACACACACACGGTTCTTCATCTATCTTTGCAAGGACAAAAAAGGTCAGATTCATTTTTATTCCCTAAACTCAGACCTTAGACTAGACACAACCCAAATTATAACCCCAAACCCTGCTAACCTTGGGAATTGTCAAAGTGAGCACAGGCAGTAAAGATCTCATTCTTTTACCATCATTAGTAAGACATTTGGAGTGACGTTGTCACACCTCTGGCATTGTAAGGAGGATTGCAACAGCATGCCCAGTAGCCTGCCGAGCTGGTAAACAGTTGGCTGCAATTGCATGAAAAGAAACAGCTTTCGGTATTATTGTACAGTCCAGTGCTTCTATTGGCTGGATATATAAGATTCCCACCGGGGCAGTAGAGCATAAGCACGTACTGTATGCTTAGAATAAAAGCAGCAAGTAGTTTAAATTAAATTAAAGACAACATTATCAGTCAAGTGGTGGAAAAATATTCTTTTGTAGCTTTGAAGAGCACCTGCAAATGCAGTCAGTGTATGGTCTTTAATTATTTTGAAACCTATTGAAATGCATTAAAGTTAATCAAGAATGTGTTTTTTTTATCTCGCTGATTGTTCCTGTTCATTAAATATAACAGAAACATAGTCTGAAAAATTGTACAACTCGCATGAGATCTCTCAAAAAGAAGAGAGACACGTCAGAAATTGGTCCAGCGGGTGTGCATAAATGAAAGTTTTGAAATGCTGAGCTCCACCCTGTGAGGGAATAGTTCTTGAAACCAGCTCTTTGGCTCCGAGCCACTTTAGAAAGATGAGTTCAGCTGAGAACAAAGCCTGCCAAAAAAGCTTTGTTTGTCGGATCCAGCCAAGTGGTCACCATTAAGTGTGTGTCGTTGTGTGTGTGTGTGTCAGTGTGTATACATGCTTGTGTGTGTTTGGCTGAGGGTCTCAATCCCCAACCCCCTTTTCCCCCATGTACTGTGATGATGTAATGGTACAGGCCCACAGCCTGAAGGTTGTAAGGCAGCCAGCCAGCCGTGTTTTGACCTGTGTGATGTGCTGTGCCTCGCCAAGATATGGCAATATTGCCACATAGAAGTCTTCCTAAAGAAAATCTGAAACTAGCTCTCCAGTTAGATGCAGCATTGTCCGGACATGAGGTTGTGTCGAGCCCTAATTAAGATGGACTGCAGTTTGAATCCGAAACTGACTGTTTGTCACCAGATTTCACTTCCCGACTTTCATTTCATCATTAGGTAACAGACCACATCTGAACAGAAACACATTTGGGCATTGAGCATTGCAGAAGCTACTTTGTATCTCCTTGGTACCCAGTTAAATTTGACTGCTTAGGTAAATCCTCAGTTTTTGGGGGGTTTGATTGTAGATTATGCACACTAAAATGTTTTTTTACTCTCAAAAGGATGTTAGAGAAGTGACAAGAAATGAAGGGAGCGGCCATTACGCCTCCACGCCACCTCACATATGTGGATGAATTTCCACCACACATCCAGATACGGTCTGAGAATCCCAGTGTGCACATTCACGCCTGTATTTAACTGATCATAAGACCGAGTTGCGTTTAATGCCAAGTGTAAACAAGGCCTAATTATATTGCGACTGACCCTTGGGTGCTAACCCAGACGTTAGACACTGCCCTAATTAGTTCATCGTCTTAAGAGGTTGGCTCTGTGTGTTTGTTTGTTACCCTAAGATGAAGACCACCACTGTGAACAACAAGCCATTAGCAAGATGTCAACAACACGAGTGCCTTGAGGTAAGCAGGCCCTTCTGTTAATTTAGTTAAGTAAACAAGTGTTATCTATAAACAAACTATTTGGTTGGCTAGTAGAGTTTACTTCTATAAACAAATCCCTTTTGGGTGAGGTGGGGGATTACTGAGAGTAGAGAGGAAAGGGGGGAGGGGAGAAGGGAGGAGAAAGGTGATTTGAAAGAGAGTTTTTGCTTCTTGTTGAATCCAGCTGGGCTAGAGGGTCTTTGGAGCACAATGTGCTCAATGAGCTGCAGAACCAACTAACAAACTAATGGCCCGCCTTCTGTGACTACCCCCGTACACACACACACACACACACACACACACACACACACACACACACGGTGGAAATAACAGAGGGTGGTGAATGGGTGGGATAGAAGGGCTTGTTAGGGAGGAAAGAGATGGGGGTGAGGGGAGGGATGAAGGAGCAGGATTTGGAGGTTATTTAGAAGAAACCGAAAGATTCAGTTTCTGGATCGGCAACAAGGGTTATATTTGAAATCAACCAGCCTAATGACGTGTCACGGGACACATTCCCATGCTTTGTCACATTATCATCCTGCAGTGAAATAATTAGTAAAGTCATTAGGAAAGCATTAGCTGATCCAACATCTGTTTGATATTAGAGCTTTACAGAGGTGACGTTGCACTGTAGGGCTGCCGCCGTTGCATTGCACGACCAAGGTATTTTTTGAAGAAACGGCATGAAATGATGAAGTAATACATTTTTTTTTCTCAGACATATTTGACAACTCTTGATGAACTCTGCAGTGTGTTTTCATTAACACGAAGAATGGGAAGGCTGCCTGGGGGCTAGTTTAGAAATATAAGGAAATAATGGCGGGGTGAGGAGGTAGGATAGGAGAGCGATCCATAATCACAACATTGTCAACAGTGAAACAACTGTATTGTATAACGCCATTTGTTGTTTGTGTTTGTGTGTGTGTGTGTGTGTGTGTTACAGGCAGTGGCACAAACACACACACATGTGCACACTTAGCCTATTGAAACTCTCATGATTAAGTGAAGTCATTCCTCTACAGCCCCACACAGGCTTCTTCGGATAAGAGGCTACTATTACTAGTGAATATTAAAGAGAGAGAGAGAGGAGGGGAGGGATCTGTAGACCTGATGAACATCTGTTCCTCTTTTCCTCCCTTCTCCACCCCCCTCCTTCACCACCTTTCCTTCTTTCACAATGTACCCCCCCTGTCCCATTCACTTGTGTGTGTGTGTGTGCATTTGTGTGCTTAGAGAGAGCTTTTGGGATTCACAGAGAGTTTGGGGATTTAGAAACAGAGCTTCCTGACAGTGAAAGCAAAGCTACAGTGTAAGTCTTACGAGGTGTAATCAATAGCAAACTAACGCCAACTTTTCATCCAATCTTAGTATCTATTTTGTGATAGTGTATATTGTTTGTCATTGATAGGAACAAGTACAGCACTGATATTTCTGATATTTTCTGTCAAAGAATACTTACGAACACAGAAAAGCAGTGGTGTAGTGTGGAAATACTAAAATAAAAGTCCTGCATCAAAATATACTGAAAAGTACCAAAAGTAAAAGTACTCATCATGCAGAATCGCCCCTTTTCAGAATCCTATTATTATATCACTGGATTATAATTATTGACGCATTTATGTGTGCAACAATTTAATACTGTACCTGCCAAATTTGGTACTAATTATAATTACTTGATATACTGTCAGGTATTCCACAATAATAAATAATAATATATAAGCTAAATGATACTTTTCATATTAATAATCTGAATTTAAGTAAGATACTAAAGTTATGAGATAAATGAAGTGGAGTAAAAAGTAAAATATTTCCCTCTGAGATGTAGTAGAGTAGAAGTATAAAGTATCATAAAATGGAAATACCCCAAAATAAAGTACAAGTACCTCAAAATTGTATTTAAGTACATTATTAAAGACAACATAGACTATGAACTGTCAAATGAAGTGAAGCACATCGCATCAAAGCATTAACACAAAGGCAGCCACTTCATGAATAGACATGATAACCAGAGTGACTGCACTGGAATGTTCATTTATGCATAAATACATATATATGACTCACGCTCGTTTCTGTTTTATACACACACACATGCCCCTCCAACACACAGACACACACGCACACAGATAAACACACACATCCAGAAACGCCGCACAGTAGGGTTCTACTCACAGGCCAAAAGGTCATAACCTAACCTTTGACCTCTGGCATCACCCCTCCTCCCGCTCTCCTCCTCTTCTGCCCATTGGAATTCACTCCTGTGGCTTCAATTAGAAAACTAGAGAGTAGGAGAGCGAAAGCAGCGCGTAAGAAGGGTTAAAAAACAAGATAACAGTGACAAATGTCTGCAGAGAAAGTCGAGCATGGAAAAGGAGACAATGATTCACAGTGTGAGAGCATGATGGGGGAGAGTTAAGACATTAGTTATTTTAAACCATTTGAATTTCCTGGAACGTCAGGTGAGAACATGACAAACAGATGAGGGTGTGTGGACACTGATCCCTTATGTTTTATACTTCTGTTTCATGGTTAATGCTCCTTTAAGATTGAGTGACCTCTTAATGCTACAACATGCAATGATATCATGATATTTCATGGCATATTGTTTTGATATTCACTATAGATGCACAGTAATTCTTATTTTACTGTTTAATCTGTCTTTTTTTTAATCTTGTCATGTTACGCGTGTCTTGTGTTTCTTTCATATTTGGATCTTATGTTAATCATTAGTGTCTTGTTGCTGAAAGGTGCTTTACCTAAATTATTTTCAAATATATTAGTAAGACATAAATATTTGTTTAAAAGAAAACTATAATAATAAAGTTGTTACATATATTTATGTATATATATATATTTATATATTACAAGACTTTATTAAAATTACTAAGCATGTTTATGTAATGGAGATACTGACCTTTTTCTTTTAAAGCTATAGGTAAGCAGATATCCGTCATATTGGGCTAAATGAAGAGTGTCATATAGTGGCATATTAATCCCCAAAGAGATGCATAACATTTATGTTTAGGTCAAACTGTTAGGGAGCAACGCAGAGGCAGAGAGTGAATATGTACATCCTGTATGATTACTGGGATGTTGCTGGGATTTGCTGCATTCTACTGCCCTCCGCTGGATTCAAGTGTGATCACAAATCAGCACCCTAACGAATAAATGTGCAGGGTTAGGACCAAAATGTGTCATTGGACTACCTTTAATGTTTAATAATCAAATGGCTACTGTGTTGACTGTGTACAGGAAACACTCTCAATTTAAGTTGGTTTATCTCCACACATGATAAAAGAAGTCAAGGTGAGAAGAAAGCAGTAGACATAAGTAGATGTGTGATTGACACATCATTGTGACAGGCTGTTAGACGGCATACAGTAACACACCCAACTTGCTAAAGATCGCACGTGATTTTATTGCCACACTGAGAAGTTTCATTTCATATTAGAACTGTGATTGGCGATTCATGTTTATGTAAAGAGATTATGCCATGATTGTGCATTAAAATGAATTTTATGAAAAATTATGTGTGTTTAAAACACTATGCTACAACTTATTATTCATTTCTATGGGTGGCACAGTGCTGCAGTGGTTAGCACTGTCGCCTCACAGTTCCTGGTTTGGCTGGTGCCTTCCTGTATTTGCATGTTCTCCCTGTGTCTGCGGGTACTCTGGCTTCCTCCCACAGTCCAAAGATATTTAATTAACAGGTTAATTGGTGACTAAATTGCCCATAGGTGTCAATAATTGTTTGTCTCTCTGTGCCCTGTGATGAACTGGCGACTTGTCCGGGGATAGGCTCCACCTCACTGTGATGGATGTATGGAGGTCCATGTATTTGATCCAGCGGGGGGAGCTGTTGTACCATTTCCAAGTTAGTTCTGGTGCACTTCACTGGGTTGATTCGATTTATCTGGCTGTATAAAGAAACAAGAAACACCATCTGCATATGTTACCCCAGGCTTTATATGTATTTATTTTTTTTTGTGTTTATACATACTACTATGCACATGAAACAAGTGATCTTTTTGAGAGGAAGAGGCCAAGGCAGGGAGCCAGAGCTGCCAAGCAAACACCAGACCAGTTGGTAGGGAAACTTACACAACCCTAGTCCCTGGAAGCGAGCCACACAACAGTGTGTGTGCTTGTGTGTGTGTGTGTGTGTGAGTGTGTGTTAAGCAACAGTTCCTGGAGATCCTCCTGAACCAAAACAAAACAAACAGCCAAATCTTTGTTCTAATAACACAGACAGGGTTTATCTCTTTGTGTTTCTGTTGGCCTCATGTGTGACCAGAAGGAACAGTAAAGCCTTAAATATGTCTTTCATTCAGGAAACAGGAAACTAAATATATATATATATATATATTTATATACAAGGAATGTGATCAGAGATTTCCGCTGAATGATCATGTATTCAAATTTCCAGTTTATATGTTTGTGTTTGTGATCAGATTCATGAGAAATTCATTTTTATGAAAGTGTAATGAAAATGTTGGAAAATGCAGAGAGGTGAGAGAGATAGCAAGAAAAAACAGAAAAAGCTCATGGAAAAGGGTTATGATAGATCATTTAAATGTGTGTGTGTGTGAACGAGACAGAGCGAGTGAGAGTGAGTTTTGTTGGGTGCATTTCAAATATTGTACCTTGAAATAAAGGAAAGTCACAAAAATGTAATTAGAACAGTTTGCCTTCATATGGTTGTAAGCAGAAAAAAAAGCGGAACTGATTAACAAATCTACTTCAGTAGAAGGGATTTTTTGGAACAGGCGTCATAAGGCTGTGTTGCAACAAATTTATTTATTGAAGCAATTTAAAGGGGCAACACAGAATACCAGAATTTTTAAGATATTTTTTTGGCCTTTTTGAACTTTATTTGACAGAGACAGCTTGAAGAGTGACAGGAAATGTGGGGAGAGAGAGAGATGATGAATGACATGCAAGAAAGAGCCACAGGTCAGATTCGAACCCTGGGTCGCCACAGCAAGGACCTACCAACTGAGCTAAACGACACCCAAATTCCCTGAAATATTTTGCTGGTTTAGTACCATGGACTTCTGATGGAAGGAGGAAAACACAAAAAATCAACATCCATCCATCATCCAATTTGTGTTTCTTATGACAACTGAAAGAGAGCAGGAAGATAGGACAGGAGACAGAGCAGCAACAAGATGTTTAATCCAGGCAAATCCTTTGGTAATTTTAGTAAGATCTAACTGCAACAATGCTAAAACGATGGGTATGCATGTTCCTTAACAGATTACATGATCTGGATCTGGATGTGGATGACTCACAGTCTCTAAACCTGTAGCTAAGGAATGTGTGTTGAATCCCCAAAGCTTTAAATTCACAAGAAAACCTCATATTTAAACTCAAAATAAACAGAATCGAGTATTTAAATAAAACACAGCACAAATATTTCCTTTTGGCAGTGTTGTGTGGCGCATAGTGGTTGTTTCTGCTGCACTGAGAAACCTGTGCACAGATAATGAGGTCCCTTGTGCAGTTCTAATAATGGTTCTTTAAACAGCTTTTCTGTTTATTTCTGCTTCTATAAAATGATCTTAGTCGTAATCATAAGGTATAATAACACACTTTCAACATTAATTTACTGTAAGTGATGTGTGTTCATCTTAAAGCGGGCTCATAATGTGTAAGAAAGTGCATCGGCAGGGTCTTAATGTGTGTATTTATGTTCATTTTTCCTGTCTAAAACGTTATATACTACAGAACTGTTATGCCTGCGTGAGGCTAGTGCAAAATGGTCGTCATGAGGCCAGGTGAATTAACTTCTGTGTACATTATCAGTGTGTATACATAGTTTTCTACACATACTTTTCAATGTTTGACCCTATCTAGACAGAAGTGGGGCAGCAGGTATCACAATTCATTTTTTTTTTTGGAATGTATGTTTATAACTCCCTCAGAGCATTACAATTTATTTTCATGTCAGCTGTGAGAGGTTTATGTGAATATACTGTGGTGCCTGTGCCGTTTCTACCTTCATTTGAAAGCTCTCTGTATACACTCCTGTGACAAGATGCCCTTTATACATAATGGTAATGGAGTGTGAGCGTATGTTTGTATGTACGAAACGTTCACGAAAGAGAAAACTGTTTATCCGTTAACGCAGGTCAAAGACATGCAATGCTGCGATAGTAGCTGATGTGTAGATGTGAGCGTCACTGTGTGCGTGTGTCTCCATGCAACTGAATGTGAGCCAAAGGATGATTCCCGGTCTGTATATTCTCACATTGCGCTCACCCGACTGTATCCAGGCAACAGCTCATAATATTGATCAGTGTTTGATCAGAGGGATATTGATGGATCTGGAGCCTCATATCTAATGACGTCTTCAACTTTCTTTTATTTAGATATTGGTATCCAGGAAACTTGTAATTAAAACAGTTCTTTCTGTGTATGTGTGACTGTTCGCGCTCATATGTGTGTATTTAGATGTCTTTTTCCTCCCATTCCTTGTCTTTCCTTTCTGGTAAATATCGATATAAAAGTTGGGATGTGTTTTCCCATGTATGCATGTTCATCCCTTTGTGCGTGTGTGTCACTAGAATGTGGTTTCGTATGTGTGATGGGAAGTGTCTGTGGCACAGTTTCCTGTTCCACCTTGCCCCACTAGTTTCCATGTTTTGTGCCAGCCTGCATGTCTGTGAATTATGACAACCACACTGCCAATTCTTTCATAATGTCAGTGTCCCTCATGTTGTCATTGAATTTGATGTGCAGACAACATTTCCTGGAGCAAGATACTCATGGTTGCTGCACAGTACAACATGGAAAGTCCAAAGTTTGACCCTGAGGGATGAAGCAAAGATTTTATTCATTCATTCTTTAAATGATGTTGCCTTTGAAGAAACTTCATCTCAAAGAGACACCTAATGAATTCTAAGAGGGATATATCTGCCATTTCTTTTCTGTATTTACAGATTGCTTTCATTGCAGTCTTAAAGATCAGACACTCCATACAGTTTATGTCATCATACTCAGATTTACTCATACTTGGCTGGAGAATTGTCCGCAGCCGTTACGTGTAATCGCTTTCTCGCCAGCTTCCCAGAGTATTCCAACGTATTGTTGTGTAATATTGTTTCTGTCACAAGAAGAAAAACAAGTTGTATGTTTGATGTTGTTGTCTTTAATTATCATGCTTTAATAGCTCCTTTAACTGTAAAAGGCTTAATGAGATGTAAATGAGTGTAAATGTCCAGATGTACTGTACATGGTAACCATTTATTGCAGCTTAAACATAAGACTATTGCAGGTGTTCATCCAGTAAATGATGCTCATTATACATCTTTGTAATGACAAATATCATCAAAACTTTTGAAGACTTGTAGAAACATTTAATATAATGTAATTCATTTTGCAATGTCTGAAGACGATGACACATTCACATGCAGTTTTTGTTTTTTCGAAGCATCTCTAGGTGATGTGATTCACTGTCTACTGAGGAGCTTAATGTAAACATTATGTCATGGTGAACAGTATGTGTGTGTGTGTGTGTATAAACACAACCATCATGAAATCCCCCGATCATTTTTTTTTGTCCTTATTAACACTTTGCTGGGCCGCTTACAAAACACTGTGCCCAGCGTCATCAGAATCTGTGCTTCCTCTTTTTTTTTTTTTTTTTTTTTACAGCCGTCAGTGTCTCTAAACCACCTCAACACCACATGTCACTTCTCAAAAGTTCAGCCCATCTCTGTGTGTGCACACTTCAATGCACCCTACCGTTAGTAACTTCCCAATCTATGTAGGTTTATCACTTGTGGTTGGTTTGTGTGTAACGGTAATTTTTTGCTTTGTTGACCACTGCTATTTTGTGATAATAGTTTGTTGCTGTTTGAGAAATTCCAGTAGGAGATGGGGTGAATGGGAGGGGGATATATTACTGTAAGTGTGACGTTGTAATGTGCTGCATTCACAGGACACAACAAGCAATTGTACAATGTAGTACAAAACTCCTGAAACAAAATATTTGTTGAAATGGAGAGGTGATTGAACTCTTATCACTATCATAGGGTAAATATAATGGTGTATACATGGTGCACAAATGTTAATTCGTGGGTGTGCGTGACAAAATAATCTCAACACAGCTTTTTTTTGAGCTTTTAACCACAACAGTGGTCATATGTGTGGAAAAGCTCTACGATCTCACAAATACAACCGCTTGTCATTGTGTGACTGACACTTAATCACACTTCCGCTTCGCTAGTATTATTTGCTGATGAAGACCATTAGATTACATTACACATTAGATGTGGCTGAAAAACTTAATATGCCAAATATGAGATGCATTGTACTGGATTGCATGGTCCTCTCCTCTCCTCTCCTCTCCTCTCTCTCTCCTCTCCTCTCCTCTCCTCTCCTCTCCTCTTCCATGATGCTTATTTTCATAAGAAGGAATTCTGCTGGTCTCTGCACTGCTAGTGTCACTGTGGTATGTATTCCTGGGAGAGAAGCCAAGGCTAAACACACATACGCCATATCCATTCCTTTCCTTTCAATAACCAAACTCACCATACACACACACACACACACACACACACACACACACACACGCACACACCTCGCTAACCACTTCATTTTCTGCCCACCTGTATAAACATAGCAGTGTGTATATGTGCATATGTGTATGAGAGCTTCCTCACAGAGAGGCCTATTGTCCTCCGGGCTAAGATGTGTGTGCTGTGTCATGAATTGGCTCAGCAGCCACAAGCCCACTGCTGATTTTAGCTTCAGACTAAAACACTAGACCTAAAATAACATGTCCAAAAAGCAGCTGAGCCCTAATACTACCCTCAGCTCTGAGGCTTTTTAAAGATCAGGACTTAGATCATAATGTCTTGAAAGCTCTCACACACATAAAAAATGTTGCCATGCAGTGGAAAATCAGAATATTGTCAGAGAATATCTCAATGAAGAAGAAATAAGGAAATGTAACAGTAGGCAGCAAATCAGTTTTTAATGTTATCTGATGATGTTTAATGTTTATGTACATCACTAATGTTGCAGAAGTTACTAAAAGCCTATTATATCAGTAATGATGATCTGAATCTGAACTAAAAAATAAAACACAAAAACACATTTTTATTCTTTATTTGGATCCCCCATTAGCTAGTCCTCCTGGGGTCCATACAGCAATAAAAAGACATTGATTTAGAATCACACTGTATAAATAAGACAAAAACAAACAAGAAACTGCAATATGATCATTTTACCATGTTAACCATTCAAGTTTTATTTTTAAAGTCTAAATGAAACATTTTATTTGAGTCTTTTTTGTTCAAGCAGTCACTGCATCCCACTGCCACTGATACTCTCTGTGAATGAAGCTCATGTATGTTAGTGAAAATATGACGAATACAGGTTGTATCATCACCATTAACCACCGGTTAGCGGCATAAAATGTACAAAGGCTCAATCCTTGCCGCAGTGGCCCAGGGTTCAAATCAGACCTGTGTCCCTCTGCTACATGTCACCCCCTCCTCGCCTTCCTGTCACTCTTCAGCTGTCTAAAGCTTGAAAAGCCCCAAAAATATATCTGAAAAAAAAAAGAAAGAAATTCTTGTAGGTTGAGTGTGGTTGAGTTTTCAACCTGGATAAGATTACAAACATCGGCCATGGAGATCAGCTTTCTATGTAATGGACACATTTCAGAAAGCTACTGTCTACTATATCTAGGGTGTCACATATTCTATCCAAATAATTCACATTTGACCTGGGTGACCTTTAACAATCTATAGTAGGTTAAGAGTATGAAAACATAATTTGTGGCCATTTTAGATCATATCTTTCTTTCTGTAGCACAACTGAAATGTGTTCCTGAAGATAAAATGCAGCTCCACCATCATATGTATCTTTTCTGTATAACTTATATCCTTCAGCGGACAGAACAGAGTCACTGAAAGAGTATCCAGGTGGGTCTCTGACAAAGTTAAAACAGGACTGTTGTCTGAGGAGCAGATTCTGATAATGTCATGAGCCTTGTTCCTGAGGCTGCATACATTTAAGTGAGCTAAAACCAAACACTTCCTTCTTTTGTTATTTGGACACATAAGACAAACAAAAACTGTCAAAATCCTAACCAATGGCAGGACCCTGGACATATCACCAGAAATAGTAAGATGTCTTTTTACCTCTCTGTGCTGTTGGAACATTTGTTAAGCTAAAATCATGACCTAACCTAACCATGGTGTATTTGCTTTAACAAGAGCAGCAGAAACAGGATGTAAACAATATACTGACATATTATCTCCGCATTAAGTTGATATGGTGAATGTGTATTTAGAGTCATGTATATCACACTTCTTCTATCTCTCGTATGATCTACACCAACACCTCAGACAAATATATGTCACTTCAGCTGCTATTATGCCAAGTTTGGTGCTGCACTGGTAGCATACAGTGGGTTTTTATCATAGTCACTTTGTGGTAAACAGCTGCCCACTGCGTCTGGAAACAACAGTGACGAGAGCAGTGACAGTGACGCTAAAATGGTCTGTAAGAGCTGACACAGCCTGCAAAGTTAAGACAGATAGATAAGATAACTCTCTTTGGGTTCATCGATACGAGTGATCCCTTTTTTATTACACATAATCCTTGATAAAAATATTGATTATAGCATCCAAAGAAAAAAAAAAATTGTGAGGGATAAATAAGGCCTCCGATGACTCATGCTAAGAGAGAGAGAAAAAAAAAAGCCAGTGCCTCAACATGTCCTGCCTCAGAATCATAAGCTAATAAAACTGAGTTGATGATTTAACACTGTCTCAATGGGCCCGTAGAGTCTAACTATTGCTAAAGTTGGTTTCAAACTGCCAAAAAACACTTCTTTAGAAATTCCACAATCCTTACTACACTACTTACTATACTATTAACACTAGTCCACACTCAAGAGTCCATAAAATAAAGCCTTTGTTTACACACACACACACACATATATATATATATATATATATATATATGGCTTTTTGCCTGAGCCATTGTTTAAAAGCCTTTAGCCTTTAACACAGTAAGCTGTTTTTGGTCTTGTGTGCAGGTCACACATCTGTTGTTAATAACACATTGACGCAGTGTTAATTTATTTTCATACCATATTAAGAAAAGGACTTAAAAACAGGAAGTGTGAAGTCTAAAAGGAGAAGCACGTACTGAGTGTGAACATGAACAGGAAGCGTGCAGTGTGCATGTATCGGCCAGCCTGTTATGAAAGATTTACTTTAATAAGACAAACAGATGTGAAACTGTCTAAAGGGACTTTTTTCGCCCTGATGCATCTGATCACATTGACTACAGTTGATAAAAGTCTGACATTTCTGGTAATAAGACCCAAAACTAATATCTAACTTTGAACTATACTTTATACTCTGATCTACTGTGATATGGGCCTTGAAATGGCTCTCATACTGAGCTTTGGTTCTCACACCTAAATGCATTCAGACAAACAAAGCAAAATATAAAAGCACAAGATGAACTGATGTTTGACAGGAAAGCAAAGGAACACAAGTGACACATGTAAAGCAAACACATCAGTTAAAGCCAAAGTTGAAGAATACGATAAAAATTATCTCGATCTCGTGTTCATGGTCAATGTAGCGGGGAAGGCTTTTGTGCTTAAAATCTATAGTAGTGTAGGTGAAGTTGAACTCATGCTCATGTTCTTGATAATTATAGCATCTAAAGAAACATTTGTTGAATCTTTTGTGCATATACAATTTACGGATGCACCTTATATGTCTATCAGGCTCCAGTATAATTCTTTACACACAAGGCTGGCGTCCAAGTGATTAATCTTTTTCATATCTGCGCCACAACCCACGGGTGCTGTTTCTGCTTTTCAGATCAAGTTCCTACATACTCATCTAGATTCACTTCCTGTTCTGTAAAATAGGAAGGCGACAGCAATTAGATGACAATATGTAGCAATTCTTTATGCTGGGCGCATGTCTTCTCACTTTTGTATGCAATGTTTTGCAAACCGTAGTTTTCAGATCAGAGTTACAGCGAGACAGTCTGTTGGCTGATCCAAAGACAGCCTTTCAGCAAGGTTAAGCAGTGAAAATATTCTTACACTTAAACGGATATTGATTTTCTTTTGTGGCGGGCTTTGTTTGTGTGGCTAAAATATCGTTAAACAAAAATAAATAAGTGCAAAGTGGAGGGCTGTTGGGGCTGCAGCCCACCTTAGTAGTAGCTTCATGTGGTAGTGGCAATATAAGCTGCAGCAGCTTTTTATACACCTATCTTGTCTTTCTTTTTTTAATTTCAGATATGTGAAATGATTCACCCATGGTGATCTCCCGCTTTTCAAACAATGGACTGAAGCGGAGACGTTCTTTGAGCGACAGCGAGCTCAACCAGTTGTTTTTTGTCTGGACTTTTATTTAAATGACTGTGGGGACATCTTCAGTACAAACGACCAAGTGCCAAAGCTGTTTTTATTGGAGGCTGGTAACTTCACACGTACGCTGACCTCTGAGGTATCTTATCATGCAATGATATCAGTATCAGTTATGTAGTCGACATTTCCTTAGATCACTGTGCTACAGTGCTATAATGTTATTTCCACACAAGTTTTACATTTAACTATAGAAAATCGACTACATAACACACACGTGTTGCACGCACGTATCCAGGGCAGCACACATGGGGCATGCTGACCACCTTCTACTCTAGGTAATACACTGACTATGGATAAGACCTTCAAACAACCTCACTGCAAAATACCCAAACTATCCCTTTAAGTATACCGAGAAAAATAAAAATAAAGCTCCCCTGGAAATAGCAGAATACTTTTGAAGCTCAGCAAATGATTCCAGGGAACCAGATATAGAGAATTTTATCATGAACAAGTCTATCACCAGTGCCAAATAACACCAGCCAGTGAAAGTAAAAGTGGCAAGAGGAAGAGTAAAGTAAAAGGAAAAGAGAAGTGGTCAGAAGGGCTAGGAGAGGGGGAGTTTGGGGAATTTTTCTGCCTTCACCCTTGCAGAGTTTACCAACTTTTAGCCCCCTTCCTCCTCCTCTTCAGTCTCCTCCCCCTGCTCTCTGTGTTTGCGTCACAAGTGAAGTTGGAGGAAAAGAGGCCAGGAGGAGGCGGAGGAGGAGGAGGAGGAGGAGGAGGAGGAGGAGGAGGAGGAGGAGGAGGAGGAGGGAGAGTTCTGCAGCTGAGGAATGTGGCAGAGAGAGAGAACATGGCTATAAAAGGATAGCACTTCCACTCTGTTGCTGTGATGTCACTACTCAAATATTTCCTCCTTCCTTCCCTTCCAAGTCTGACTTACTGACGCTGCCATTTCTCCTTTATTTCTCTGGATCTCTGCTCCTCTGTTTCTAGCTAAATAAGCATGTAACTATGGAGGTTAAAATGAAAGTTGTTTTGTTTTAGTGCGTGGACAGATGAATCACCATGCATGACATATCATGGGCTTTGTATCATAGTATCTAAAATGTCTATATCATGGGTATGTGCACAAAAACATACATAGCTTCACTGACATACCTAGTGTTGCCAAATCATATTCAGTAGTAGCTACTGATTTGGAGGTCTGTATTGATTGAACATGAACATATGGACATTGAACATATTGAACATAATGAGATAGACTGACTGAGTGTAAATTTGTGAAAAGTCAGTCATTTAGATGGAGACTCTAAACTGCAATCATCATCTGCTACTCAAAACAAGTGCTGTAATTTATTAAAGGTATGGGTTGGCTATGCTAATGAATCATAGGCTGTATCAGGAAGTGAAATGGACTCATTTTAAAATAATTAGAAGAAATTGTTATATCTTTCCGATTTAGACTTAGTTAACTGATAAATAATAAAAAATAAAGTATATGTTTAAACGTTCCCAAATCTTCACTTTCCTCAGTTATCCTGTTTTAACTCTTCAAAAAAAAGTCCAGTTTTTTTCTTTAATATTTTTGTTTGCACGTGATGAATGATTCATAGTGATGACTCAAGAAAACATAACTGATTATAGTCTTCTAAGCACTTCGCTAAGCGTCATGGGAAAGCCATAACATCTTGAACAGCAGAGGGTAATAATGCAAAGTGGACGTGAACTTCTGTTAAACGACACAAGTAGAAGAATGGATGACCCTTCAGACTTTGTCGCTTGTCTTAAAAGATAGTTTCAATCATCTTTCTGACTACAGGAAACTTCTCATGACTGAGGGTTTTTTTTAGGGAGTAGAGGGACAAAGCTCAAAGTGCCTATTTTCGAGTATTTTAAAGAGCATTAACCTTTTTTTTTTTTTTTCCCGGAAAAAAAAATATGGTAGTGCTTTCCAATGACCTAGTTTGCAAAGAAGAAGTTACATAACACAATTCGTCATGCTCTGAACTGATTGACGAAGGTTTGGGGTTGAAAGATTACTCAACCATAATGCTTAATCTGCAGGTTATGACAGAGAGAGAGAGAGGAAGGGAGAGGTTTTTTTTAGGACGGTAAGAAAATCAAGGCTGAAACCTGACTGCTCTTGAGTATACACACAGAAGCACTCACACGTAAGCACATTTTGCAGGTAGGAATGTGACTGTGTGTGACTGTGTGTGTGTGTGTGTGTTGTTTCTAGACAATCTATCCAATCTTGGTTGCTGATTGCTTCAGGTTGAAAAGTTCCAACCAAACTGGCCAAACCAGCAGCAAAGTTGAAAACAGATTGCTGACAGAAACTCCATCTTATACCCAATGATAAGAACAAATTCACACTCCTCACCACCTTAAAAACTATTTTTCTCCAAGGAGTCACTGAAGTTTCACCCTTTCTGATCTTCTTTCTGTTAGCTTTTAATCCCTCTTGTCTCTCCCGAGTGATTCAGCTCATGTCTCTTATCCACTCAGTTCACAGTCAATTCAAGTCTATTAAAGTTTAAAAAGGTTAACTTCTACTTATCTTCTACCTACCCCTTACTTTGCTCTACAGTATTTCTTTTTTGTTTGCAGTTATGCCATGCATGAATGCCTGTTTTGTCCTGTTGCTTAAGTTACGCTGGATAGCAGTATCTTTCAATCTGTTTCTCACCTTTAGACGACATAATATGTAATTGCTTTAATAGATCTCCACCCAGGTTTGAACTTTATCTCTAAGGTGTGTGTGTGTGTGTGTGTGTGTGTGTGTGTCTGTTCATGTTGTGTGCTCAGGATCAGGTGACCTGGGTAAAGAGAGTTTTGACAGCACTGGCTTTGTGGCCGATTATTAACAGTTCCACAGACGGCAGTGGTAATGTGAGGCCTGTGTTAAGAATGACCTGCCGCAGTGGTTTGGTCAGGGGGATGAGGTGAGATGAAACAAATATTTGGTAATAATTAAATGAATACTGAAAGAAAATACTTTGTTTAATTAGAATAAAGCGACTAAACTGATGCCAAGAGTTAAACATACTTGGTGGGAGCGACAGTTAAGGTGTGTTTTAACTCTTTTATTCCATTTGAGCATTCATTCGGTGCAAGATTTTCACATATTTTCACATAAAGTTAGTTCAAGTCAAAGGGTAATAAATCTGACTGTAGCTCTATAGTGTTGTGTGAGGTAGGAGAGGTGCATTTTGGTGAACTTTAACCGATCTGGTCTTATAGAACAGGCTGGGAAGTTAATATTTGTGAAACCACAAACACACACTGATCGCTTCTTTTTGTCTTTGCTGTTTACTCTTTGTGGTCATTGTCCATCGCCATAGCAACACATCCTGCCATTGGTCCAAAGGGAACAAAGGTTGAAGACACAATGAAATGTAGAAGCCACAGATGACATTTATTGTGTGTGTTGCTCATGTGTTTTGAATCATGCAGATTTCAGCAGACAGTTTTAAGCTTTGCAGCTATGTTTTTTTTAAAAACCAAATGTGGCTTTTCAAACACAAGATGTGATACAAGAGTTTACCAACTGTAATGTGGAAACTGTTCCAAAGGACTGCTTTGAGAGAGAATTTCTAATGACAGGAAATGTGTCTATCTGTATATCAAACTTTGGCCCAAACAATGTGTTAGACATTAATCTTGGTGACAGCACCTCTATGGGTGTAGTTTGTTTCCTTGGTTTGGAGCAAAGAGAACAAAAACAAAGCATTGTTCTCTTAAGTACTCATATATTTCCTGCTCACTGCATTTTTAAAATCACTGTGCCTAATGTTTTATTTCACCCTTTCTGCTGGTCAGAAGCGAAACAGTAACAATAAAACAATAAAAAAAATATTTCATCATGAGCATTATTACTCATGACTTATGAGGTGTCTGTGGAGACAATGTGTCTTATGAGACAGTATGATGAGGGACTGGATTGGGGAAAAAAGATACAGGTGGGTGTTTAGATTGGAGATCTGGTCAAGTAGAATTATTTATTTTTGTTTAAAGATAGCTTTTAAATGTACTACTGAATTTGATGGACTTTCCCTACTATATTTTCACTTCCACTTCCACAGTTGACATGCACAATGTGCATGCCATTGTATATGCCTGTCTGTATTAATCATACTCGTATTGGGAGTGGTTTACCATTATTATAAGAATTAGAATTAATTTAAAAAAACATGTCCCCTTCTGAAAGGGGAAATTTAGTTTTACTCATTATTATGGAGGAACTGCTAAAAGTATATAACACTAGCGTGACACACCTTTGTTTAAACCCCGTTTTACTCCCTTTTTGTAGAAAATCCCCTGAATATTACGTAAATTTGTTCATTTTAGATCACACACAGTCCTACAATTGGATCATCATATGTTCTTCTCACCACACCAGAGTTTGTGTGGAGGTGGATCAAGACCAATTACAGTTTGAAACCAGCCAAAGTGAATCAGAACCTAAAATTAAGAAAAAAAGTTAATTTCAACTAAACCAAACAGCCGAGGTATAAAACCCATCATCAACAACCTGTACTCACACAAAGTTACTTTAAATGTCTGCTGCAATCATCATTTCTGGCTGATTACACATTGTTTTACTATGTAAGTTGTGAGTATATCAAATATCTCAAACACATCAGACTAATGCAATACGTTCTTCTGTTTGTATTTGTTTCTTAGGCACTGTGAGCCATTATTCTGAAAAATGCCTTGCTTCACAGAATCCAGTGCTTTGACAGTGTTACGAGGGGTGGCTATGGCAGTGGGTTGCCCAACACAAAATCACACTGGGAGTGTAAAGGAGAAGTTGCAACAGAGTATTTTCAGGAACTGTTTGACTTGCAAATGTGCCTTACACAATCCATGTCCATAAAAGTTCCTATCTTCTTGAACATTGGCAGTATAGCTTAGGAAACAGGGGCGATCAATCAATTCTGCTGAAAGCTAAAGACGACTTCTGCTGCAAATTTCCAGTGAAGAGAGTGCATCATGTGTTACCTCGTGACAAAAATGGATTCATACATGCTATGCTGTTGGTCTTTGTTGATACATGAGCTTTAGATCAGATTTTACAATTTCCAACTAATTCTCCTTGTTATTTTACCTTAGATTGGTTCATTTCAGCTGAATGAGTTGAGTCACGGACCGAAAGCAGTGTTATGCAAGACTTAGTGTTTTTTTGCAATTTGGCAATTTAGCAATTTAGAGAAATTACAGTTTTGGATTGGATTTCACTGTTAGTGCAACTTTGCTAACATAGCCAAACATGAAACAAGTGCAGCAACACAAGACATAACAAGCCAGCCAATTAAGCTTTTTCTCTTCTTACCTTCCTCTTCCAGTGCCCTCTTTGGTCTCTTTACCTCTGCCATGATATTTATAGAAGTTGCTGGGCCCAACTCCATTTCATCTCTTTTGGCTCTGGTTCTGGTGGCCATTTCCTCCCAACATTACCCACTCCAGGCCTGAAAACCTCCTCCTACCAGTGGTCCAAAGTTCTTGAGCTAGCAATGTAAACACCAACACCCCTCTGAGCTCCCAGTCTGGGCGCAGCTAACTGAGCTAAGTAGCTAACAGCAGCTACAGTTAGCAGCAGTTAGCAGTTGCATTAGCAACAAGTAAAGTTTTCTGTCTGTCAGAAAACCCTGTAAATCACTGAGAGATAAGATAGAGCAGCTGTAGGACATCAGAGGAAAAACCATAAAACATTCTGTTTCCATAAAACACCGTCCAGTTTCACCAAAATCAGTAACACAGTTGGTGGTGTGTGATATTAAACACACAGGTTACATAGTGTGATAACAGGTGTAAATTACAGAGATACATTTCTCCCTGTTATGAGTTCATCATCAGAATCATTTTGAAACTGTTAAGTTAAGCTGTTAAGTCAAGTCATCCCTGCTGGGTAGCCAGGTACACTATTTTCAGCTGTGAATTCCCAGTAGGGATGTTGCTGTTGTTGTTTTTAAAGATTTTGTCATAGATCACGAAATTGCACAGGCCACTTAATTCTGGAATGTAATGATAAACAGGGATGTAGATCAGTGTTGACATTTAGTGACGGCCCAGTTTCCGGTAGAAAACGGGGTATTTTGCAACTGCATTGATTGATTCTGCCATGAAATTCTTTAATTCTGTCCTTTGGTTATTGTTTTCTTCCCTGACTGCACTCGATCTTACAACTAAGTTTTACTGGAAAGAAGAAGAAGTTTCTGGAATGTCCATTATGTTTTAGATTTCGCAGAGCTTTCTTGTGAGCACCCTATACTGGTATTTGCTCTTGCAGTTGTGGTTCTGGACATGATATTCAATATAATGTGGGGCCCTTATTTCAACATACGTGTTTATTTCTGTTTGTAGAGATCCATTCAGTCATACATGACTTGAGAGGTGAAGAAGGAGACATAGGGACAGAAATGAGGTGTCTTATGAGACAGTATGATGAGGGAAATGGGACAGGGTGGGAAAAATAAAGCACTAGTGCGTTGGAGACCTGGTCAACTAGAATTATGAATTTTTATGTATACTACTACTACTATATTTCAGGTAATCTCACTACTATATTTTCAATTCCACTTACAGTTGACATGCATAATATGTAGTCATTGTATACTGTATGTGTGTCTCCATTAATCATACTTTGTTCCATTAATCCCCTGTACACTGTTTGAGCATAATGGTTTACCATTGGAATAAGTCTGTCAGTCAATGCAGTAGTTTGTTATATCAATTTCAAGAATCACCACAAAGGCCTACGTGTTGCAAAGCATCTGGGCTTTTACCTGGTTTTGAAAAGCTGGGTGATAATGAGTGTACGTGCCACCATTTGTGAGGTGATCTAAATGCTCTCACCTGTACTGTATACACAACAAATACACTGTATGCCACAAAACACAGTAGGAGAGAGAAACAGAGGCTCAGAATTCCACATGCAGTCGACTATTCTTTCTCAGTTTCTGTGCATGGAGCCTGTAATAGAACAGAATATAAAATCAGGTATGTGAACCTAACTTAGAACTTAGAAATGTTTTGAACACTCAAAGGCGAAACTAGGCCTTATATACACACAATTAGTATTAAAATACTATGAGTATTATAATACTATGAGTGTATGACATGCAGTATGGTGTCCTGATTTATGTTGTTCTGATTTACAACTTTAGAATAATTAACTGATCTTCAGCAACTACTTAAAAACTGTCCAAACTCTCTTGTTTCCTCTTTTGAAACCAGTTACTGCTTACAACACGGAGCCAATATTATTGATTGTGTCAACACATCAATTAAATTGCATGTTAGTATTAATAACATCCCACATTCAAGGTAAAGTATATCCCCAACTATACCATTTAAAAAAGAAAATTGGGTACTGTAGGTGGGGTTGTTTCTAAAATGTGAAGGTGCAAGTTAGAATTCATATATGTAATCTATAAGTTATGTAAGTGGCCTATATCTTGAACTCGTAGAACTTCTTGTGTGAGGATCTAAGAATAATCGCTGAAGGACAAATGAGTCAAAAAGAGCAGCATACATTCATTTCTTTATTCAGAAATTTATTTATTTTGTCCCTTTTAGGCAATTAAAAATATAAGATTCTCTTTTTACTGCGTTTTCTCACATCGGCATTCACAGACAATGAAATATTTCTCCATAAATAATGTACAAAATACATTTTATTTCTTTAAAGACAAATAAATATCGTAATAAATATATTAGTTTAAGTTAAACAACACAAGGCAACCAATAACCGAAAGGAATACTGCGGTGTTAAAGTCCCTGAACCAGGTTGTCCAAACAAACAGGGCACAGTAAAAGATGGGGTGCGGTTTTAGAAACTAGCAAAGATAACAATGTTTTACTGTCAGGGGACAGATATTCAGATATAAACTCACTGACATACATTTTGATCTTTTAGCATTCTGCAACTTTCACATGCTTGCACCCCAGGTCTTAGAACAATGACACATACATCCACACATGCATATATACAGACGCGTACGTACACACACACACACACACACACAGAGCAGAGTGAAGTATGAAGCTTTGGTTGAATGCTACTAGGAGATTTGACAGTTCTCCCATTTGAATTAGCTGTAAAGTGCATATCACAGATAAAATGGCATCAATGACACATGTCAGGTCTCACTGATTAAGGCTACTGAATCAAACATACTGTTCGTGGCACTGAGAGTGAATATCCTATAAGGCAGGGAAAATCTTTAAGGCACAGAAATTAATTATTATCACTAAAGATAAGCCAGTTTGATCACTACAGATTTACAATAAGTAGAAAACAGGCCATTCATTGGTACTTTCAAGACCTGCAGAGGAGTTAATTTTTATGGAATATACCACATACAAAGGTCTAATAGGCTACACAACATTTGAAAGTATAAAAATAGAGTCTGATAACATTTGGGTACTAAAAATCATCTCAGTATTTGTAGTTTATCCAAGGCATAAATTAAGAACTTTAAGTGTTATTGTGTCATCAAAAAAGTTGACTTGTCCTGATCAGTTCTGGTACTGAACAAAGTCCAGATGAACAGACACAGTTAACAAGGTGTCAGTTCTCTTCTGTTCTTTGTCTTTGGATCTGTTTAGTCAGACAGGGACAGGCGTTCAAACACAGTGAGCCTTTTGGTGGCTGACCCATCGAAAACTGGAGACTCGGTTCCACTGGAGCCTCCGCTGCTGCTGCTGTAGCTGTCCTCCAGGGAGTCCTCGGAGGAGAAACGCTGGAGTCCAGCAGGCTTCACGAATCCCCCGTGGCCTCCAGGAAACGGCTTGTTGTCCTGGTGGTGCCCGTCTTCCACATCGGTGAAGGCTCTGCTGTTGTTGCTGTTAAAGTTATTTCCATGGCCACACACGCAGCGTGAGGCCTTTGGCTCCAGGATGAGAGGAATGTTGTGGATGTCTCCAGTGCTGGCACGGGTCTGATAGTTGCCAAACTGGAAAGCGGCTGCCTCCCGCTGCAGGGAGTCACCAAACACTGGGGAGAGGAGATCAGCAGGAGGAGGAGAAACAGAGGGAGCACGGCTGAACCCCATGTTAGGATCATTGAAGGATGATGAAGGGAATGCTGGAGGAGGTGAGCTACGTGAAGAGCCCAGGAAACCAGCAAAGCTGACACTCTGGCGGAGCTGGTGGCGAGTTGCTGTGGCAGCCGGTTGCTGCTGGTTCTGGAATTTGGCAGACGGTAACGGACCTCCGCTGATTTTGTCCTCATGGATGAAGTGGCAACGTGAGCCATAGGGGCAGTAGCCAAAGTTGTAGAAGGTTCTGCAGGGCTCTGTCTTGTACTTGGGGTGGCGGAACAGTCCTCGCAGCTCTGCTTCACCATGGGCAAACTGGCACTTACTGCCATATTTGCAGCTGCCAGTCTCCTGGAAGCCACGGCACAGCTCAGTCTTGTAACGATTAGGAGACACCATCGATTGAACCTGGGCTGGGAGGGTAGATGTGGGAGGGAAGCCCGGCGGTGGAGCCACAGTAGTGGCAGGGCCTGAGGGGAAAGCCTCCACATTCTTCAGCTGTCCAAAGTTGGAGAGCAGGCTGCTGCTGGGCTCGGTCAGACTCATGGAGCGGTCAGACCTGAAGGGGAGTTGTTTTGGTTTGGAGACAGGGCCCTGGCTCCAGATGTTGTTTGACCAGAAAGGGCTGCCGTCATTACTATTAACATGCTCGGTGCTCATGCTGTGGCTCGAAGAGGCAGGAGGGGAGGGGGGAGAGAAGAAGGAGACTGACCGGTTCAGCCGACTCTGCCCTGGGACTTTCAGTTGAGACTGTGGCGGGAGCGATCCATCATCCAGGGCCAGGTTCATGAAGTTCTGTTACAGATGGTCGACACAGTTAACATACAGACATTGATAGTACTCATTTGCATATTGAATATTCATAGTTGTCCTTTTTGATCCTACCTTACACAACAAATCTGTTTCAAGTTCTTTAATGAGCTAAATATAACTTTTTCTACAGCAGGTTCATATTTAAGATCGTTAATTTCTTTTTAAAGAAATGAGACAAAAAATATCAAAAGACAGTCTTTAAGAAAGGATTCATGAAAAACAAAACAACACTAGAAGTTACATTAATAACAGGTAGGTAAGTAACATTTATCTGCTGTTTTCATGAAATTACATAAATGTAGATAACAGTTTGTTATTTCTCATGAATATTCTGCTGGTGGGAAAGTCAAGAAACAAACAACCGAGCACTGACTGTCTCCCTTAACTCATTATCATTAAAATGGAGGAATCCTCTGTGATTAAACTCAGTTCAAAATGAATTTACTGTCATTTCAGTGATTCCCAGAGGAATAGAACACGCAGGACCTCACACAAACACTTCGAGAAAGGAGTTACAGCGCCAACACACTCCAACTTCATGAAGCCTTTACTTTTCTTCCATAACCACAAAAAAAGTAACATTCGCAAACTTTGACTCACCTTTGTGAAGATGTCGTCAAGCATTTTGGACATGCTGTACTCCTTTGACCAAAAGAAGAAGATTCAGCTCTGAACCACGGGTGACTGTTTGATACCTGTGTTCAGACTTGAGTTAGAGCACTGTCAGTGCCCTCTTGAATTTATAGGGGCTAGAAGAAGACTCCTCCCATGGAGGAGTTTCCATTTGCTATGTTCCGGGATGACCCCCCTTCTATCTCAGGTTTCATAGTGAGCTCAGAGGAGGGCGGGTATAGTACAACAACAACAAAAAAAAAAGAAAAAAAAAGAAAGAAAAAGAAAAAAACTATGTATTTTTAGCTAGCTGTGTGAAATGTTTCAGTTTCGTAGGCATGTGAAAGCAAAGTGACTTATACAGCTGCTCTCATGCATGTGTTTAATCTTATTATTCGTATTCTTATGAACACCCCTATGAATTATGAGAGGTGATCAATCATTCCAGCTCTATGAAAGTTGTGTAGAGGCAAAGAAAGTTTGTTTAGACCAGTACACACTGACACCTCATCCCACATAGGCTTCTTTCTGTAGAAAACCATAAAGCAGGCACTTCTTTATATATCATGAATGTACAGCATATACATCACTGTGACTAATGGTAGGTTTCTAGGAAATGATTATTTTGTCCCTAATCACATTACTGTTAATTGTCTGAGTGTGTTTTTACCGACCGAAAGATGTATGTATTTACCAGAATACATAATCAACATTTCCCTTTATTTCCTTCAGATTATGAGAGTTTCAGTAGTTTCAACCAACCAGCTATGAGAACACAACCAATAGAAGTATTGATTATTAGACGCAGAAACCTCTGGGATGAACACAAGACAGAAGTGAGTAAAAATAAATATCAGGGGTGAGTTATCTAAATTAACCTGAACACTGAACTCTCATCTATGATTATACATCATCTTATATTATACAAGTTGTCTACTTTTATTCTGTATTAAATCCTCCTTCCTGCATTAATCATAACATGTGCAAAGTGCATTTTTTTCTAAGTTGTTTTTATGGAAGATGGAGGGCACTTTCATGACCCACAACAGGAAATAAGGCTGTTCTTGCCAAATAGTTCTGACGATCTCATTAGCAGCAGATTATTGTTAGTGTCTGATGTTTTGAGTTTTTTTAACCACAGGTTTCCATGGTGAGCGTTGCAGCAGTTATGTTTTTCTCTTTCTTTTTTTTCTTCTAAAAGAAATTCAGAAGTGTGTTTGTGATCTTGTGGTAGGGTTATGTGTGAGTTAGGCTCACACATTACACGGGCTGTTTTCATACCGTGTCATCTGACTGAAAATGTCACACACTCTTTTCTTGGGACCTATAAATACACTTATCACACGTCAAATCAATTATAAGACTTATAATAGCTTATCTGAGCAGATCTGTGTCACTGACCTGTTTTATTTGACAAATGATGAGTCATGAAAGGTTATTGAGATTTAACAGTAAGATATGAGGGGTAAACATGGACAACAGCAATGCATAAAAGTCACCTGACTTGGTGAAACTCAAATAAATGATCACTGTATAAATAGATCCAAACCTACAAAGTTTACGTGTGGTTTCTACAGCTGCTGAAATCAGCTAATTGAAAGATGACATTTTTGTCTGTACTGCTGCTGTTGCATGCGTCGCCCACTCACATGAGTCATATTCAATCCTGGCAATGACGGAGCATATGTTCTAATAAAATGTTGTGCAAGTGTAGAAAAACTGCAATATTGATGTTTAACGCAGTTGTAACGCATGACTAAGACAGACAGAATAAGGGTGCCACCTGAAAAAAACAACAACAAAAAAAAAACTCACCAGACTCAACCTGAGGCCAAAACACACACACACAAGAGTATTCCTTGATAATTTCAAGTTAAACTAATTTAGTAATTTGTCTTATCCAGGTATATGCTATAATTTTGCGTTAGTTTCAGTAAATGTGATGTAGTAATTGCGACGTATCTGTGTGACGTAAGACTGTAAGTGTTTTTTTTCCAAGAAATGAATATACTCTAAAGATGCGGTCATCTCCTGTTTCAAGTCTTTTTGTATTTTAAAAAGTCAAAAGTATCAATATATACCACCCAACTCTTCAGGACTAAAATTCTCACAAAGTAGAATTACACACATGAAACAACAGTATATTAAAATTAAGAACAAAGCCTAAGTATAAATATTGCAAGCGCAGGTTAGTAACTTCCCACTTCTGCTTCAAGTGACACTGAATCTTAGTTTCATTACAAGTTTACCATCAGACCATGTCTATGTTCCCACCGTACTTTCTTGTGTGTGCGTTCCCGTATCATAATTCCTCTCCATACGTGTCTATCTCTGTCACATCAGAGACTTGAGTTTGCATACATTTCTGTTGTTTTTTTAAAATTATTATTTGATTTATTTGAGCTTGTGAAATGACTGCCTGTTGCATTCGTTCTTTACATTAAGTCACAGGGATGCTTGGCTGTGAATGCAAGAAGAGAACTAAACTGGACTTCACAACTCACAGGCCTGTTACGCAGACAGATGGACAAACTGACGGGCTGACCAAAGCCAAGCAGGCCTCTCATGTTCAGCTATTAATAACTGCAGCTGGATATAAATAACTTACCTAACTATAGACCTGACAGCATTAGGTCCTTGGTAAAAATTAAGAGGCAGTCTACAGGGTGTGGAAAAAATTTCCCATGTCAATTTTCTAATTTTTTTTCTCCTCCTGTTTTTCCTTTGCTTCCGTCAGACTTTTTTTTTTTTCACCGGCCTGCCAGTAAATTGGCATAGAGGTAATGGCAGTGAGTGACATGTGTGTTTGTAGTATGTGTTTTTCTGTGTGTCTGTGCCTTGAGGTTACTTTGCTCTACCTTGTTTCTGTTCTGCTCTTGCCTCAGTCGCATGGAAAGTTAGTCTAACAGGAGGGCACCCACACACATAGTCCTCTTAGGAGCATTCCTGCTGATGGTAGCTTCCAGGTTGTTGTGATGTTTTATTTTTTTGGCTTGGTGACTAAGCGAGTGAGTGCTCAATGCCAAGTTTTCCACCAGGGTTTTTTTTTTTTTTTTCTCTGAAATGACATACCTGCGTACATGTTGATCTTCAACATGTCAGGACACGGTCCTACAATGCTGCGTCACTGATGTTTTAAAACAGCTTGTGGGAAATCTGTAATATGAGAAATGGAGGCAAAAGGTCGCAAAGCTGAGAAGAGACCATAAATAAATAAATAAAATAAACAAAAACACACAACAAACAAAGATCTAACAGAACCTACAAGCTCAAGTGTTTACAGCATTTTTACCTTTGATGCATTACAATTTTTAGAGACCACATTGTACTGAGAGACCATTCCTCAACTGGAAATCCCTGTTTTTAAATCCCTTTACAGCAACTGATCCCTGTACTTAATTTCATTTTCTAACTCAAGTAAATTCCCTCTTATCACATGAACCTTAATATTCCATAACATGAAACCAAACTGACTTTGGTGTGATTTCTTCCAATAAACTCACATTGATGTTTTTCTTTTACGTCTGTGATGTGAAACCTAATAAAAAAAAAAAGTCATCTTGTTGCTGAATAGCTGAATAAAACCACAGGTTTTTGGTATAAATTAGCATACACAGGAATTTTTTTTTGTTGTTGTTGTTGTTTTTACTGTAAATTGTAAAGAGAAGAAGAAGCTACTGCATAAAGCATATACCCCACACCCTTGCATGGTGTCTGTATACTATGACAGTGTAACGTCATTAAGCTGTATAGATGGATCATTAACTAAAACAGGTCTGTGTTTGCCCATGTCAACCATGTAGCTTCTGCTTTTACATGAAGCTCAACCAGGAGAAAAGAACAGCGTATGAAAACATAAAGAAAGTCAGTCCATTTCTGCTTAGTATTGGAGAAAAAGTACAACACAATATTCTGTGTTGATTAGTCTGTGTTGTATTGTGGAGTAAAATCTGGGTTAATATAAACTGGAAATACACAAATAAAGTAGCTGTTTAGTTTCATAAGTTTAGAATTTATAAGATATAATATAGCTTATTAAAGGCAGGTTCAACTGTGTTGTGCTGCTGCTGCTGCTGCTGTTAAAAACAACTTCATTTCTCTTCCCACAGCTTTGGTTTCCAGCATCAATATACAATTTTTGTAGTAACGCTGAAAAGAAATCATCCCTCAGGAAACCCCTTCTGAAGAGACGTGCTCCTCTGCCCAAACAGGAGGGAAACTGAGGGGAACTTTTTGAGGAGTCTGACTCAGTGGATTGCTGTAAATTGCTAAGTCATGATCATATGGCTCATGGTGACTGTCAGGTGAGGTCAACATGCAAAGAAGACGCCCAGAGGCTACTAAGGTTTCCGTTATGAGGAAACAAAATTGATGCTGATGAAGATATTGATGGTGATGAATAGTATGGATTTGATGGATCATTTTTATGCCAACGTTATGGCTTTAATCTCTCTGCTTCAGCCTTAGTTTTTCATTTCCTTTATCCCTCTATCTCAGGCCTTCACTTAAAGTCCCTGACAGATACAGTTTGACCAGCCAGTGCCTCTAATAAGTGGTACCTTGCAAATATTTAACCATGCTCTCCACAACATTGCTATGGTGACATGCCAAACATTGCACACATAAGCGAGCACAGGTTCAGCAGTTACTTAGCAACAGCCGTGAAGCAGGTTTGTAAAGCTAACATGACTGCCGCAGAAATGTGACAAGAGCGACCTGCTTAATGTCTCTGAATTCATCAGGTGATTCATCAGGATGGGGTTATAGATGAAGGGATGGCTTGAGAGGAAGAGGAGGAAAGGGAGTATGAGAAGGCAGGAGGGAAAGTGAGTCAGTGGTTTAGGTTGGTCTGTAGCCCATGACTTCTGACTTTTAGGCCTAGGGAAAGCACCCGTCTCTCCCTACATGTGTCACTGTCTCTGTCTTTATCTTGTTCATGCCAAGTGACAGATAAGTATGTTTGTGTGTAGGATAATTTGATAGGTATTGTTGACTTTGGAAATTGTGTACTGAACACACACAAGCACCACTGCGAATGTGCAAACACATACGTTACTATAAGGGTAATTTGACTTAATACAGCCGATCCTTACTGAAAGAGGCAATATATATATATATATATATTTATATATATAAATATAATAAATATATGGAAAAAATTAGTTAGCAGGTCATTTTTATGTGTTGCCCCTGCCCAGATGTGACCAAGACTGTAAAAACCAAAATCTGTAAAATCAATTACAGATACAATACATAATATTTAAGCTACACCCTGTTTTCTCCATGCTATAGAAGGCTGCTGAAGACACTGAGAAATCCCCACATGTTGTCACAACATGCATGTATCTCTGTGTTTACAACAGTCTATACAATGAGTTAATTATGAGCACCATTACCAGTAAATTATCAAGTCAAAATACAGGATGACTGATGATTTTTTTTCTGTATGTGTCATTTAGCAGTCTACGTTGTGTTCTCCTTTCTCAAGTATTGGACTGACACTCATTTACCAGAAATCAATGAACTAACCAAGTCTGTTTCCCTTGTCCCCTCATCTATTACTGTGCACATTTATCTCTATTCTTTTCTGTCATTCTCCTTTTAATTCTGTCAATGTTTATTATCATTAATCATTAATAACTGGGGCATTATGAAAGTAGGGTGTTGGATGAAAAAGGTGAGGTTATGAAACCAACAATAGCATGATTAATATTGATGACACCAAAGATCACAAGAAAGGTGGTGAATGATATTCAGGTGCTTCAGTTTGCTTCCTCCAGTATGCCAGTCCAGTCCTATATGTTTTCATGATTTCATTGAGAAAAGCCAGGGCTGAGTTTAGTAGTAATAATGGACCATCTTTAGTAATATGTGATCACGGTGTCAACTTGAGTTTCACTTCACTCCGGCTGATGTGGAAAGTAATAATATAATATTAATTTTTTTAATTCATTTCAGTGCTGTGTTTTGAAAGTAATGATGCTATGTTGATTTATATAATTATAATGAAGAAGAATAAAAGCATGGAGCATTAACATAATAATAATAATAATAATAATAATAATAATAATAATAATAATAATAATAATAATAATAATAATTGTTATTATTATTATTAACTTATGAATGAACTTCTGCATGAATAAGACATTAAAACTTAAAAGGACGTCGGTGAACTGTCATGAACTCAGTTTTAGCTCAGCTCAGTTTTTTGAGGACGGCTGTTCTGAGGACATCAAACTGTTGAAATGAAAGGGTTAAAGATGTACACAGCACAAGGGTGCAGCTTGTGGTATAGATCAGCATGACGCTGGACGGGTTAGACTTGTTTCTTCCTTCTCAAGGAGGGATCAACTGTGATGCAGCTAAGCCAATAGTAAAAAAAAAAAAAAAAAAAGTCATGTGCACACACATACTTCTTTCCAGATAAGAAAGATGTCCTTGGCAGACACAAACTATTACAAATCATCTTGGCCTATGTACAAATGTAATCTGAGTGTGTCAAGCTGTACAGAAAGTTCTTAATTTTTTAAAATTATTATTGCAAAGCTCATCAATAATGAGGGAATGTTTTTCTTGCTTCCTCTATCAGCACAGAAGTGTGGTTTTTGAGGACTTTCTGCTCTTGGCCAAGCTCTATCATAAGACAGATGCTCAAATAAAAATACTAATATTTCAAATTCTTTGCTAAGTTCTAGCTGTGACAGCTGAAACTGAAACAGTTTAGGTTATTACTGCAATTAATGCTTGTGTTTTCCAGCATGAAAGTTGTTTATCAGCCTCTATCTGCCTCAGGGAAGTCAGAAGTGGAAATCTGGAATGTATGTGTGGTGCACGTGTGTGTGTGTGTTCCCATTCTGAAGGGGTGTTTTCTCCGCCGAGTTATACATTTCTCATCCACATTCCAAACAAATTTCTCAGAGTGAAGTTTTTCCCCCCCTCAGGAACAAACAGGCACTTAACAGATGAAGAAAAAAAATCTGCTTTATGCTGCAATCATTCACACTGACCGTGAAGGATTGAGGCACAAAACAAATCAAATTCTGCTGTTGTAAAATTGATTTGATCATCCGATCTGATGACATATACATAAAAACTTTTCACTTTACAGTCAGACTTAAAAAAAAAAATGCAGCAGAAAGTTAAAGATCAGTCCTAATTCATTTTTACAGGTTCAGTAATGCAGCAAACATTTGGCTATAACTCACTGAGGGCCTCGTTTCACCTGTCAAGTTGTAGAAAGAGCAAAACATAAGGTGGGGGGAGAAAAAAAAAGGAGAGGGATCGTTGATTAGATCCAGCTTCTTGTGCAACAGAAAATTATCTGGGTCGTGTTGTAAGATGGAGCTTTTTGAGCAGTTTTGCAACCATCATCACACAAGCCATAATTAAAACCATTTTAAATATATGTATATATATTTTTGGACTTTTCAAGTTTATTGGATAGAGACAGCTGAAGAGTGACAGGAATGTGGGGAGAGAGAGATGGGGAATGACATGTAGCAGAGGGCCGCAGGTCGGATTCGAACACTGGGCCCCTACGGCAAGTTGTACATGGGGTGGATGCTCTACCAACTGAGCCAACTGACACCACAATTAAAATCATTTTAAATGGTATGTGGCTGTTTGCACAGCATGTCCAAGTAATAATGTCAGCTGAAGTTGACTGGCTTCAAATAATTGGCTTTTGGATGGCCGACTAACTGTCAACAGATTTATGATAGATTGATGTCTTTGTAATTTCTAATTATAAAATAATAAACTATATCTAAATCTATTTGTGGTTTGATTCTGTACACTTTGTTGGCAATGCTAAGCTACTACTACTAAAGTAATGCCTTGAGATTTGGAGTCTATTCCTGACGTTTGAGGAGACTTGCCTCTCGATCTCGATGTAGCTGTTTCCAAACATACATAAAACATAATAATAGTAATAAAAGGTCTGACTTTCTCTGAGTAAATATGTTGCGAACACTGAGCTATCCTTTAAAAACCTCAGCATGTTGGCACTGCAAATGCTTTATCAGCAAGTTGGTGACCTACCCCTCTGTGTGAGTGTGTGCGTGCTCTTGGGTGTGTGTGCAGGCTCTCAGTTCAAGGTCACCATTGCATGTTGTCAGTATCGCCGCCCGTCACTACATTATGACTCACTCAGTGTGGAGGTGTTTTCCTGCTGCGCCGGCCCTGTGGCAGATCTACTGTGATTACTACAAATAAAGCAGGCTGGCTCCGTGGCTGCTGTCCAGGTTTCATCCTGTGTCCACCAAGCATTGCGTTAAGCGGGAAGAACGGAGCAGATGTTTTGGGGTTTTATTTTTAGGACTATTTAATCATGGTGTTCTTTTTCCAAAGCTAGAAGGACATGGAGAGATTTGAGTGCTGCTGACAACACCCAAAAAGAATCTCATCCACCAGAAAAAAAAAAAAAGAACAAATAAAATTGTTGAGAAAGTTGGTAAATGATCTGACACAGAATAAACAGAACTGAAGTACTAATGATTACGACTGAATGGAAAATTGCTTGCTCCAGCACTTCCAGAAACAAAAGAGGATAGTAGATGCCATAGTTACACTATGTTGTGCCAGGAAGGACATTAGCTTCTCTCAGTTACAGGAAATCATTGACCTGCAGTCTATTGGGGGAGTTTTCAAAACCCCAATCTTTCATCTCTCTAATCACAAACTCTTCAATATTGAGCAATACTACAGAGTAGACTAGACACAGCTGTACATGTCAATTCCTAACTTGTCTTTACTTTTTTTCACTCTGTGCTTCACCAACTTTATTTAGTTTTCTTTGTCCTCCAGCATGTGTTTCACCTCCCGCAGAGACTTTTAAGAGATTCTCTGGAGTTCTGCTATTTCTCAATACTTAGCCCCACACCCACCCCACCCCTCCACCCCTGTTTCCAGCCGTCCTCCATTTCCCTTCCCACTTTTCCAGAGCACCACATTGCTCTTCCTTCTCACACGGAAATGGGGCCAGGATGAAGAGAGGCAGAAGAATGAGGGGGGAGGGATAGACGGGAAGCCACAGTCGGAAAATGAAACAAATGAAACAAAATGTTCTGAACTGCTGGCTGAAGCGACTGCCAGGAAATGAGCTTGGGGCGAAACTACCCCTTAACGTTTATGAACTGCCCTTAAATTAGATGATAGGTGAAAAACATCCCTAAAAACCAAAAAAGAAAATTGAAATTATACATCAACAGTGTCATAATTGTCACATTATAGAGGGATTTTTATGAAATTGCCCCAGGAATGCTTTAATTTGATTCTCTATCCAGTCTATATATAAAAAAAGCCCTCTTGTGATAAAGATTTTGTTGCCTGTGAGAAAGAACAGTGAAGAGAAGAAGGAGACAAAGGGAGCACAGGAAAAGGAGATGAATCCTTTGAAACGTTTTCTGACAGTTTCCAGTAAAACTGGAGGTTTCTGGCTAATACGCAGACTTTAGGCTGGCTGAGTTCTGTTAGAGAAAATCTAATCTTCTGTTAGAGAAAATCTAATCTTTATAGCTGCAAAAACGCAATCTGTGAGAAGTTCAACTTGTTATTCCCACACCTTCAGTACATTTTGAATAAACGTGAATGAGAAATGCATTAGCAATAAAGTAATTTCCAACATTATTGGAATATTATCTCACTTTTTACTTTACTTTTACTTTTTAGTTTACCCCCACTAGGTTTTCTGATAATCATTTAAATTAAACAAAAGACATGCAAACAGAAGTCAATTTTCTTTTCAAAAAATAGAAATTGAAATGAAAATTTCCTCAGAAATGCAGTCTTTCCTTCCCATGAACTTCCCAGCCTATGTTCTGGTGGGGTGTGTGTACAGTCGTATGATACATTTGGAGTTAAAGAATAACCACTTTCTACGTCATTACACAGTCTGCCTCTGGTGCTATGCCACTATCTTCTCATATCTCTCAGTCCTGCTTGACTCCATGCCAGTCCCCACTGATAACACCTGTGTGCCTCTGAACTTTATTCGTGGGAAATAGTCTTACCTTTCTATCTGTATACTGTTGAAGTAATCTCTCCTACGTTTTCTGTCTAACTCTCCCTCCTACTGTTTCTTTAAAAGGAAAAGTATGTTCCTGGCTGCACTGAAGGAACAACGCACACACAACGAGGGAGAGATCAGCATGAGGGAAGAGGGGAGTTTCACAGATGTGTCTTGGCTAAAATTGTAATAATACGCAGAAACGGACACAGAGAGTGTGGATTTTTGTCCATTTTAGCCCCCAAATCAAAGTTTTTAGCATTTTATGCCTCTTTTTTCTCTGAACCGTGTTGACTGAGCCACATTTTGCTGTCTTAATAGTCACCACTTAACAGTTAAGTTGGGTTGATCAGTATAGTTGCTGTGGAAAGTAAGTAAGTGATAGACTAGCAGAAATTGTTTTTACAAGAGTAACCAAGAAGATGATAAGGATTAATTACTTAATCAGTTTATATTTTTATAAGACAGGATCATTTGGTGTCAACCAAGACACTCAAACAATTAAAATTTATGACAAGTGAAAGTCCAGGTGTGTTTATGGTGACTTCATTATGACCTTAGATGTGGTGATAGTAAGTGTGTATGATGGTGAAAATAGGTAGCTGACACGTACACTATGGTTGCTTTGGCAGAGGCCTTGTTAAGAAATTAGAGCAAAATGGCTAGATGTTGAGTATGAAAGCGACATGGATTATTATTCTGGTAACAGTGTTGTATGTTTCTATGTATTTTGCCTTATTCTTTTATTTATTCTATCTATTTTTAACTGTTTGGGGAGAAGTGTGAGCACAAACATATAAAACATGCATACATGTAAAAGAATGATAATATAAAGCCACAGTGTGATGTGTATTTACACTTTTTACATATCAGTATTATCACAAAATCTAATATGAGCAGGAGTCTCAATAAATAAGTCACTAACATCAGGCCACTAAGGACGGAGAATACAAAGAGAGACTGAAACTCCTCTGCTCTCTTCCTCTATCTCACGTACACTTTGTATTTCCCACTACACCACTATTGACACACACATAGGTACACACACACACACACACAAGCACACATAGGACTTCAGCTGTACATCACAAACAATTTCTCTCTCACACACTCACACACTCACACACACACACATACACACTGACTACTGCTTCTCACTCCTCACATTTGAAAGACTCTCTTGTAAAGTGTGTGAAACAGTATGAGGGTGTAAAGATGTAACGGAAAGGTAGTGTGACTGTGTATGACTGTGTGTTTTTCACATAGATGGTAAAAACACAAGATCATGTTCATATGACACATTCCAGATCATCTTTGCAAATCAAAAATGAAGAAAACACACATTTAGAAAGTAAGATGGACATTTAAGGAGCACAGTTGACTCATAAAGTAGTGTCTAAATTTCAAAGAACTCATATTAGGAGGAACAGTGGCTGCTTTGATACATGGCAATGCATCCTACATATAAATAAAGTGATGTCTTATAGTATTTATCTGGCTTTACAGGGCTTAAATCTGGCTCACTGATACCAGTGAGAGACTAGCTGAATAATAATTACAGCTCTTTATAGCCCAGTATGATTTCCATACTGGTGTTGTTCAACTGGTTCCTTCTTAAAAGAATAATATCACATAACATCAATGCTGAGCTAGATTGTTTACTTAAGATCATCAGGCAGGACGAAATATATTTATCAAACTCTGGCAGGAAGTTATTATAGGCTTCAGTGCAGTGATGTCAATTAAAATGTATAAAACATTATAATGTGACCACACTTTGTCCACATCCTTGTCATTAGCTTCAAGAGTAAAAATAAACGGTGTTTGGTATTTTCCAAAATATGTTGATTAGGTTTGGCAGGTCACACCTATCAGGTGACAGTGATTATTTCATAATTTCAAAAACTACTACTCGCTCTCACACACACACACATCTACACACCTACACACACGCACACACATGTCTCAGACAACAATTTGGGAATACACCACCCTCCCATATATCATTTTTACAGTGACAGGAAAATAACTACAGTGCATTTGATCACTGGTGTGTTAAAAGATGGCAGCCCAGGAGAGTTGAGGAATGAACTACACACACAATGGAATCATAATTTAAAAAGTACAAAGTACATAATAACTGTGTACAGAAGTAATTATAGGTGGTAGAGTAAGCTGCGTGGATGAAAGCATTGCCTGACATTTAGAACAAACACGCTACATTAATTTGATGAACCACAAAATGAGCATGTGCATTTGTTTTTAAGTGTGTGTGTGTTTGAAACCTGGAGACGAGTTTTAGGGTGTGGCCTGGCATTGCTTAAGTTTGACAAAGGCGAGGTCTTGTGACATCAGCAGGTGAAACCTGTTTTCAGTTTGTGGCAGGAAATGATGCAGGCACACTGGCGAGTGTTTGTGTATGTGGGTACACAACAAAAATCCCTTTTATCTCCATGCTGGCTTATGTGTTCGTACAAAGAGGGACATGATTATTCGACTGTAAGTTGTGTTTAAATGTACACACAACCTGAAAAAGAAGAAACAGTGGTTCTTGATTCAGTGTTGTAAAGTTTAGCTCTTCATAAGGTAGCACTTCCTCCTAACAGACTGGGTGGACTGAGTGTTTTGACTGGCAGTTAAAGTAATGGTTGGGCAGACCACATTATATAATGGAGTCTGAGTCACTGACTTGTTTATATGACAGACAACACACACACAAAAGTCAATGCTGCATGAGTGATGGAGTAAAAAGGACTGGGCTAGAAGAGGTAGAGAGATGACACACACACACACACACACACACACACACACGTTTGGTGAGTCAGTGAGGAATGTGTGCTATGTGGGCTGAACGCTCAGCATGAGGACAGCAGCTGGGACCCTTCATGCTGGTGCTTGACAAGCTAAAAGGAATGTACTATCTCTCACAACTGTCAATGTATCTTGAACAATCTTGAAGTTGTATGTATGATTTTGTGGAGCCAAAAAACACAAAACAAAAAATATTCCCGGTGTTGCTGAGAAAAACCCATGTAGAGATTCCAAGTCCATATTTATCCAAATCAGAGTACTGCAGTGGAAGAAGTATTCTTTAGATCCTTCACTTAAATGCATCAATACAACAATATAAACATACTCTAATGTTCAACTTAAGTGTATGTAATTATAAGTGTAAGTGTAAGTACAGACGTATTGTCAAAGTGAAAGCACTGATCTTGCAGTAAAACGTCTCCTGTGATTGTTGTTTTATTCATGTACGACATTATTTGATTGTTAATACAGACACATCAATGTGTAAGCAGCATTTTATTTCTGAAGTGGAGCTAGTTTTAACCACTTTATATACAGTGAGATAGTTTAGCTCAATGGTTCCTAACCTAGAGGCTGGCCTCCTCCAATGAGTCACTAGATAAACCTGTGAGATTGTGAGATGATTGATGGAGGGAAAAGAAGAAAAAAACAAAGTTCTGTGAACGCAATGTTTTTTTTCCATCTCTGCTTTTCTGTATAATTTTGGGTAATTTGACTGCTTTGGGCGTCGATGGTTGTTTCAAATGAAACCGTATGACACATTTAGAATCTAAGAAAATGATTCTGGTGGAAATGTTAATAACTCACTGACATCTGAAACATGACAAAGGTCCCAAACACACTGCTTTTTACATAAAGGCTACAAGACAAAAAGGTTTACACTGTATATACAGACATCCACACGTTTGTCGTAATTCCAAATCTTATCTATGTTAGCAGTAAAGCTAATTTGTCACATTGAATTAATTGCTGTTCATGGGTTCTAAAAAGCATCAAAGACATTTAGTCAGAAATACTTACACAGTATTCAGTTTCTCTCCTGAACTTGTCAGCGTTGGTCTTATCTTCTTTTCCCATCTTCTCTTTATGATCACACTATCACAAGCTAGCACTATCCAGTAATAAGAGACAGAGACTATTGCAGGGAAGAGTTAGACAAAAAAAAAAAAAGTAGCTGTTAGAAATTAACAAAAGAGTTACTGGAAATCTGTTGGGCAAATTACCACGGTTCATTTCCAGTCACTCTCCATGGTTTTCCTGTCTTTGAGAGTTGTTATCAGTGTTTGTTTGCACTCTGGTCTCCCTTTTTTCAGCTGGTCAGCTCTTACAAGAAGAGGAAAGATACATACAACATTCAACAGTGTCGGCCATAAGGCTGCCAGCTGTGTTACCAAGCAGATCAGTCTATTTTATTGTTTTATTTATTGCAGCTGTTTGGCAATATGACAAGTCTAAAAATACACGGGAGTCGAATGGAAAGAATCTGTTGTCATGTGGAAAGCTTTTCATTATATGAGGATCCTAAACTATTACACTAATCTGTGACGTGCAAGTATTGTGACCACATGGGTGCATCCAAAAGTAATGGGAATTACGTCTTTGTCATGATTTCAAGAGTACACAAATCCTGCATGATTCACAGGAGTAAATCATGTGAGCGAGTATGGACAATGTGAGTGAGTAAGATCACTAAATAACTGTGTGAAAAGTGCTAGCCTTGACTTTATAATGACTCCCATGTGTGGGGAGAGGAGACTCATTCAGTGAGTCTGAGGGATAACGGACATATAATAGATAACTTGCACTCAGTCATTGTATCTATCTGTAAAGACTCCACACTGTAAAGGATGTAGGTGACTTTTCTGTGAACTTTAATGTCCATGCCTGAGCCACTTTGTCTAATTTACCATAAGTTGTCACAAATATGCTAGAAGGGTTTTTTTTATTGTATTTTCCATTGCAGAACTAATTAACATGGCCTTTTATTTTCATTATGTTCACCATTACACCCTTGTGTTTTACATTTAAAACCGTGGGAACAGTACTGTGAGTATTAATAACACCATCTTTAATTGTATCAAAGATGTTTCATACAGGGATGGCCGCCTTTTCTGGATTGAGCCTCATTTCCCGTATACTGGAAACATTCAGAATCACCTCACAGTTCCAAGGAATTTAGGAGTCATTAAACCTGTTGAAAGTCACTGTTTTGCAATGGACATTTGCGTATGACTGATGTGTCATAGAGAGCCATATGCAAAGTGCTGCGACTGTTTAACTAAAAAAATCTACAGAATTGAGAGGTACTCTCACCTGCTCTGTGTTTTAAGATAAGGTCATGTGAATTTGTTTGTCTATGAGTGGTAACAGCAAAAAAGGGGAAGAAGAAAGTATGGAATAAGCAGATACAAGGGAAGCACGATATGAGTGCTAACACTAGCCTAATACTACTTCTATATTGTGCAATATTTTACTGAACTAAGTTGAACCGTTTGACACTGTCCTATACCAAACTAAACTAAAGTAAACTTTACTGTTCTGTGAAGTACTGACTGTACAATACTATAGTATTCTATACCAGTGTTTTTCAGTCAGTGGTTTGCCCTGGGCAGAAGCTAATGCTATTTGGGGACCTTGGTTTGTACAAATTTAGAAACCTCTGTGCTATACTGTACTCTACTTAACTAAACTAAATTGTACTATACTGTACTTTCCTATACTATACTTATATACACAACTATTATTAACTAACAACAACTAAACTTTTCTGTACCAAACCAAAGTAAAGTAAAGTAAAGTAAAGTAGAGTAAAGTAAACTAAAACTAAACTAGTCCACACTGTTTATGAACTTATGTGTGTATTATGTAATTATTATCACATGTGATGTAGAACCACTGATAAAAACATAGTATATACTATACTATAGTAATAGTGTATAGTATTTTCTAATGGAGACATAACTTGAGCTTTACATATAGTGATGCAATTAATTGTAGCACTTTAACTTCACTTTTGAATGAAGCAGTTGTATTTATGAAGACAGAAATTACAATATTTGGGGATTATTCTCCCCAAAGTAGAGTTAACTATAAGAACGGGCACCCTGGAAACAGAAACATTTGTCTAATAGAATAGTTAAAAAGCAAATGTGCTCAAAGGAATCAAAATGTAAACGCTGTTACTGTTGTGTATAAAGCGGAAATGTCGTTGTGGTCTGCTTAACGTGTGACACACAGAATGGAAGCTTTCAAGGCCGCTGAGACCATCTGCAATGATTATGGCATCATAAGCTGAGATTTCCTGCTCAGTTGTTTTTTCTCTGCATGTGAACACCAGTGTGCCATCTTAGAATAGACATCCATTGTTAGCCGCTTTATTTCAGTTTGAAGTCATACAAGAAACCAGGAAATTACAGAGAAGTTTCCAGCCCTGATCGTACACTTCATTTCCCACCACCTACAGATCATTTCCCCCCCTTGTTGTGATGCTACACAGAGCCAGTGTGCATATTATGCAGTGTAAAACCACAATGAGACGGGCTCACATGACAAGGATAGGTACCATCAAAGGATAAACTACTGTGACTAATGACCACAATGTCTTGATTTGAAACTGTAAAGCTTCTCACGTACTGTACCAGTTACTGTATCTTTTTATGAAAAAAAAAAAAAAAAGTATGTTTGTCATTACCGCACTGCGTCATCTACATTTACCGTCCCTCCTGTTTCACACTGTTGGGGACAAATCTATCCAAAAGATAAGTATCTGTGTACATGTAGGCGTTTGCCTTCTACCTAAACTCTTAACTGTGAGACAAAGGTTAACGGCGTTTCAAGGGAGCATCATCTAGATAGGCGGTTGCTAAGTGCCAATATAGTATGTACATAATAACTAGAATGACGTATGACTGATTAAATGATGTGTCCTATGTAACTTCTGAACGGCAACACCATTTTTAAAATGAAAAATAAATTGAAACCAGCCTATCATTGCTGAGGTTAGCTAATGTTATCTGACTTTAGGTAGACCTTACTGTCTTTGTCCTGAGCCAGACTGCTGACTTTACTATACTTACACTACTATAAAGTTTTTTTTCCATTTGCCATTTTCGTGTAATTGTCACTTCTGTATCATAGCCCCATTTTAAAGCGTAATTATAGCCAGGTCAGTCATAAAACAGACCTTAGACTTACAGGACATTTTTTTTAGCATCTTACATCCTCAATAGTGTTGCTGTGTGTCCTAAATTTGATCTTAACCTCACAAACAAAAGAATCTTGAACCTAGGTCGAAGAAATACTGAACTCCATGTGCCGCGTAATGAAGAATGTGTGCTGAATACATGGGAGAGGGAAGAGCTGCTGACAGAGCAGCTGTTTCCCCATGTGGTGCGTGCATGCACAAATATGTGGCATCATTACACGTCAATATCAGTTTTCAAGGATACCATGCAATCAATTTTATATTACTGTAAAGGGTGCATTGTTCCTCCTCTTTTTTAAAAAAGAATCAAATATGATAGCTGGGATTAGAGGGGATCTAAGTCCTTGTTGAGAAGTACACAAAACAGAAAATATTCAGCTCTTGAGCAAAACACTCAACTATAAACTTTTTTTAGACTGCAGGTTCTTCTGGCTGAGACAAAATAAAACTAGAAAAAATCCACTGAGCCTTTTCTTAAATCTTTTACTGGCAAAGCTAGCTCTAACCACCCCCACCCCCACCCTGAAGGGAAGGTGAGATTGTTTGAACTGTAGATTTACCCCTGAGGTTTGAGGTCTGCACGTCATACACGTGTCATACATTCAGAGTAGCTGAACTGACACCTGCCCTGACAGGGCATGCTTGGCTTTCGTTAATACACACCCTACTGGGGGTGTGTATCAATGGAGCCATCTGGTAGAAGGGTAGAAGCGAGAAAAAGCACACGACCTGGCACAAAATCAAAACACCTTGATGTGTCACAAAAGGAAGTAAAGTAGTCTGTGTTTTGTTTGTGTACATGCATGCATCATGAGTCACTGCTCTAAGATGCACTGATGATATCACATGACCCAAATGACTGGACACAGATGGAAAAGCTGACAGGACAGCTTTTATTGCATGGATTACTTCAGATTAGAGTAAGACAATGAACAGTAATATTAAGTCATAATGATCTTGCATAAAAATGCTAAAACTGTTTTTCCATGGTGGAAACAATAGCTAATACTACACCAGACGCTTACAGAGCTACATGTCTATTTGATATAATTAGCCAGAGATGTTGTCCAATGTTCCAATATGCTTTTGGAAAATTTTGTCATTTATTTTCTAGAAGTGTAAATTGAAGTTACAACTTTGTTCCCATCTTTCTAAATGAAGTGATTGCATTGCCGTTAAAATGTACTTCTTAGCGTAACAGTGAATGCATCACGGTTCATGATGTTCAGCACTGATTCTGACTGTCTTCAGCTGAGTAGTATGTTCTGTCTGTTAGTCCAAGCAGTACAAAACTATAAGGTTTAAATATCTCAGCAACCAACTATTTGACACACCTCAATTGCTTTCTATGGCTTTTTATGAGATTTAAAGATTTTACTTTTAAAATTCAGTGTTAAAAATTTGTTCATACATGTACAGAAAAATAAAACAAAACATACAACTTATTTTTATGTTCAAGTGAGAAAGTCCTATAGTGACTGTATTAATTACTACAGAGAGGAGGTTACTAAAATAAACCATGTAGTTATTACTGTATTCTTGAGTATTAGTATTAACAATGTTGAGTCATATTCATGAAGTTATACTGATAATTTGTGTTGTAATGATGTAAACTCTATGCATGTGTAACTGATGACCTTGATCTTGATGATGTTTTATTATATCACAAACTACTCAGTCATGCTAATCATATGCTGTCATACCTTTTCCAGTTGTGATACATTGCATGTTTATGACGGTGAGTGTAAGCCAATAACACAAAACTGCTGTGTGTTGCATTTCCCTCAGTGCTTCAAAAGTTCAGCCACGCGCCCCTCAGCCATCTCATACAGCAAACAGACTTTGGCCTGTCAGTATCTGCGTTAAGGAAACAACAACTGCTTATGGAAATTTTATCAAAGGAGCTTCCTCATGTACTTTATTTTTATATATACACATAAATAACTCAGTTCATCAAAAGTGTGTGAGTGTAATCAAATTGCAGAACTGTTGTATTGGAAATATTGTTAAAGGTTAACTTCCTCTTGGTTCTATTCATTTTTAGCTCCGGGTCACGGTCACATTGTATATATGTGTGTGCGTGTGTGGGAGGAAAAACACATGTAAAAATGTACACCAACACACAGACACAGATCTAATTTGGAGAAAGGGTTAAGAACACTACTATAGGTATAATTGTCTTCATTTATATTTTGTTGGGTATCTAAGACAAATTCATAAATATATCTGTGTGATCTAACGATGATAGAACTGGGTGTGTCTCTGCTCTCTCACAGGGAGAAACTGATCTTGGAAACTGATCTTGGAAACATTCTGGCCAATCAGAAACTGAGTAACCAGTTACAATGGAAAGAATTTACTTGCGGCGAATCAGAAACGTTTAATAGCAACAACAGACGTTATCATGTATCAGATTTTGTTTTCCCTCAGGTTGAGGGTTGGGTTTCGCTTGACATGTAACGTGAAACCTGATTATTTAAAATAAAAGAATCTTTTTTTACATGTACTGTTTTTTATGTTGATGTTGTGTTGAGTGCTCCTTTCTCCCAATCAGTCCTGTTGATGTTTGCTTGATCAATCTGGTCTTAAGCTGTGTCTCAATTTGGATACTTCCGTTAATACACTTCTATGTAGTACACTGTGTACACTATACTACATATAAATAAGTAATATCACATGAGAGGAAGTTATGTTGTACTCAATATCAGCATGGCTGTGATTCGGTCGTTAAACACAGCGTGCTGATATTCAGTGCATCATAATTTTGAATATGATATTGCTTTTATACAACAGCTCTACAAGCACCATTTATTAGTTTACAGTAATAAATGGCACCATATTATGATTTGTTTGTTTAGTTAATTTATTTGGCACCACCAACACAAATAGTTGCCAAGCAACACATCAAGATATTCCTGAACATTAGCATTGCTAGCTTTGATCTATAAGTCTACTTCTAGTCTAGTCGACGTTAATATTTTTGAGATTTAGCCAAGTCTGAAAACAGTTCAAAGCCCATGTTGTTTGCCTAAAAGGGCTTATGTCATATGAGCACACCTAGAGAACTATCAAGGCCTCTTTCCTCCCCTTTGTCCTCTTCTGATGACCATTCATAATTTACTGTACATCAAATGTTATTTGTAGTCGTAGATAATGAGCGTAACAAATTTAGAAAACCTGTGAAGCAGAGTGATACATGTAGTTAAAAGTCCCAGTGCTGTTGTGCTCTTCATCACCACTCATGGAATGACTCATGTCCAATCAAATTACTTGGTCAGAACTAACTGCATCCACATTAGAAACATGTAAAAAGAATGGATGAAAACATAAAGTACAACTTCAATTTCAGACATTTTAGAAACGGCCCCTTATTAATGCATGCTATGATACTTTACCATATGTCTTATTGCATTATATATTGGGCCTCTTGACTCCTCACACAAATAGACTGATATAGAAAATACAATTAACTGAGCTTTGAGAATTTTCGATTATTTTCAAATTAGTGTCTGGTTTATAAAAAAAAAAAAACGGTTAGGTTTGGCCTCACTACTTGACTTTGTATACACTCACACAGTACCCTGTATATAAGACTGCCGGGCAATCAGACTTTCCTTGTAAAAGACATGATTCAGTGAACTCTCTGCCGCCTGATGATGTGAAGAGCTGCAGCTCTGTCAGCACTTTCAAAACCAACTTAAAAAGATTGTCAAAAGCTGCTCAACTCTCTTCTCACTGACCTTAAATTCTATGTTAGGGTCTTCTGCGACCTGCTTTCTCATTTCACTCTCTTCTCCCTAGAGAAAAGACTACAGTGGCTGCGAAAAAACCCTGTCTAGAACCAGTGTCCGTCTGTTCTGGGCTCCTATAGAAACATAGGAGGTTGACAGAGCAAACTACATGCCTTAGAGCCCCCTAAATCCTACACTCTGGGCCTTTAAATAAAAAATAAGTTAAAAAATAAACATTTCTTTGTGTGTTTAAGCATTTTTCTTGTGAAACAGTATTTGGGAGTCAAAGATATAAATATTATCGGACAAGAAAAGTATTTTATCATATTCCACTAACAGTCTGACACATGGAGGTTAATGGTTTCTTTAAAAAAATGGAGTCCAGCCAAACACTGAATCACATACTGTAAGACCGGAAACTGCTTCTGTACTTGTCTTTGGAAACTTGGAAACTATTAAGCACGTAGCACTTCTGGCAATGTCCCAGTGAGTGATAACCATAGATCCTCCAGACTGTGGGAGAGAAGTGACATCAATCATGACCTGAAACTCAAACATCAAGAAGTAAGATTTAGGATCATGACCAAGGAAAATTTATTTGGTTTGTTTTGGAGAAGTGAGATTCATTAAACCAAAATGGAGTAAATACAAGAGTGACTCAGCAAAAAGATTGATGGCTTACAGTTAATAGAAAAATCCTCTGTCAGAGGAAGTGCCAGCTAACAAAAAGATATCTCTTGTTTTAGGTCATGAGTGGATTTACCTGTCAGCAGCAGTAGAGGAAGGTGTGTGTGTTTTTATTGAGCGATGGTAACAACTATCTAATGCCTAATAAACATATCATTATATTTTCTTCCCCCTTTTACCCTTAAAGATCAGGCCTTTCATTGGATGCTGTTACTTTAAGCACTATTCAATGAAAATGTGCTGATTAGGGTTAGACAGCAGTGCTTGGGCCTGGCTACTAAACACTGACAGACAAATGAGCTATTTTAACAGGTTTTCTCCTGCTGACACAGTCACACTTTCTTGTTATGTCTGGTGCCTATGCAGCCATGTGGTTACACACGGCTGATTCACTATATATATTTATCTGAGCATGCATAAGTTAGTTAGTGTGTTGGTGTAAGTTCCTGTGAGCCCACATAGTATGATTTATTTAGTCACTTGACCAAATGATAGTTTAGATGTATTATTTTCCTGGCTGATCGAGTATGTGTGTATGTTTATCTCAGAGGATTTATGTCTATACTGAATGTCTGTTATTATGAGTGTATGTATGTTTTTTATTACACTGGGTGAGTATGCATAGTAAATCTGACTGATGTCTGGGTGTCTCTACTTGCTCAGCGTGCGTGTGTGTGTGTAAGAGCATGCAGGCTCATGAGTGGGTGAAGTTCATAGATTTATAGTTTTATTCCATCCATGTCAAAGTGCTTTATGATGCCAAAAGTCAAACAGATGTCTGACAATGTCTGAATCATCTCCATTTATAATGTTTAGTCTGGAGAATCTACCAACATTTAGTTCAAGTCTTCTAAACACATACATAATCTTATTGTGTCTGATGATTGGAAAACACAAGTATGGATTTATTCAAGTGTAAAGTCTGTGTGTTGCTTAAACTTTGTCAGTTAGCTCTTCTAATGTGTGGTGTCACTTTGTGGTCATATAGTCAAATACAAAGTGAGAATTTTAACAGTACAGATGCAGAGTGACTCAATTGTTTCACTCTGAATAGTTTCATATTCACAGCCGTCTGTTGACTGCATATGTTTTATCACACGAATAATGACGTGGAGAGTACATTATTATGTGTGATTGACCGTACTTGTTGACGTATATTCTGTCCGTAACTGTTAAAAAAGGATTTTTTGTTTTCGCTCATGATTTATATTTTTAAACCTGCAGCTCACGCACCTCAAAACATCTGTTTTTCATATGTGCTTTGTGCGTAGTACGCTATGATATACATTCATTCTGTCTCTCTCTCCCCCACACACAGTGTTGTGATTACGATAGCTGCTTTACTGTGAGGCATGTGTATTTATAGCTTTTACTGAGGCTGTAGGGCTTAAGGGAAGACTCCAACCCATGTACTGATTCACATAGAGATATATGTGAGTGCATCTACTCACATACATATTACAACAAGGTAGCCATTTCACTTTTCATCCATCTACCTGCTAAGACAGTAGCAGCCAAGTGTGACTCTAGAATTGTGTCAGGGAGTTGTAGGTGGTTTTCCACCAAATGTTGCACCAGAAAAAAACAAACATCAAATACAGACCCCAACACTGCAGAGGAAATAGGCCCTTACTTTCCATTAGCCATTTCCGCCCTAACTCTACACGTGCACCAAGAACGGCGTGATAGTGGTTGTCGTGGGCGGGGGTGTTTGTTTCTAAAAGTGAAGAGCTGTTGGACCGCAAGACACAAATTTATATTTTGGCCATAGAAAGAAACTATGACACAGTACATCTTCTGCCCATGAACAAATGGAGGTGTTTGTAGTGGGCTGAGTGACCAATGACTTTCAAGTGTGGAAAATTTAAATGGTTTGTCAGTCTGATCAGATGAATGCTGATCACAGTCTCAGGGTGCAATGTAAAAAACATAAGGTGATGGTGTCCATTCATAGATTGATGCCACTCTAAACCACAAATTGATGTTTTATAGGGGTAACTTGCTGAACTATTTCTTGTTTGGTAGAGCAGTGGAGACTGCTGCAAGATACTTGTCCCAACCACAAAATAGTGGTGATTGGTTCTCATTTTTACACGTTGGCATTTGAGCAGCGTTTTCAAAGCTCAGTGGAAACAAAACTCAGAGGCAGAACAGAGAGCAACAAGATAAAAGTAAAGGTTTAAGTTCACCTGTAGTACACACAAAGGTCAAAAGCAGGCAGAAAAAAAACAGGCAAACTTATCCCCAAAAGGCAGCAACTGAATGCTTGAACATTAAAGCAGAAGCACAGTAGATGATGTGATAGGGAATGAATGAAATGGGCTGGTATAAAGATCTGGACACACATTCTCATTCAGTGTTCTTTAGTGGTTTATTTTCTACTTTTGACAACTGCCCTTGAAGACACATTGAGAGTTGAAATTTTCCAGATTGACTGTCCTAAAGTAATGACCAACTGTTGTTTACTTAGTTGAGCAGTTCTGCCATAATATGAATTACTACAGTAGTCAAATAGGACCATTTCCTGCCTCTGAACAACATGATTGATGATCTTAAACACATTAAGAAGGAAACTAGAAACATTTCTAAAGAAATGTGTGCCTGACTCTGGCCCCTTCGCCCCCATACATTATTATTGACACTGCTCAGCAAATTCAGTATTAATACAACAAGCTGTGTCATCATTGCCTTTTTGAAGGGACTCTTATTTTGAAAGACTTTTGTCTTGTCTGTGTGTGTGTGTGTGTGTGTGTGTGTGTGTGTGTGTGTGTCTGTGAGAGGGGCCAGGTGGAGCCCACCAATCAGAGCAGAGCAATCAACCGCAGTTGCTCTTGTGACATTTGACACTGCTGAGAGAGAGAAAAACCACTGAAAGTACCCCTCGAACAGGAAGGATTTCTGGCCAAACCGTATTTCCAATCATTGAACCGGCTTCACTTTTAGCATCTTGAGCTCTTCCTGAACGTCTACATAGGAATTTTGTGTGTAAAATGAAGAAATGTGACCTGTTAAAGTAATTCAAAGAAACGTTACTTCTGCTTACCTCCAGAAATTTTCCCGCCTTTTTAATATGGCAGTCTATGGGGCTGTGGATGGGTGTTGCTGGCGCATCTTTGTGTCTTACGCCAAAACTATAAAGCTGACAGCTTCAGCAGTGTTATCACTACGACCACCACAAATTTTCCTACGTTTCTATGTATAAATTATTTCTGTACAGTGAAATTTGTGGCCTCAAGAGCAGTTTGCAAATTTTTCTCTCCCTCTCCACTCTAGCTATGATGTCACGCACTCTAGCTCGTGAACATTCTTCCAATACACACCCATTCATTTTTTTGGCGTGATTTTTGGCGATTTTTAGGCAAACCGTTTGCTGAAATGCTTAGAAAAGTCATAGCCTGCGTCGCCCGGCCGAGCCGCACGTTTTGATACCTTTCTGTTTTATGTATGTGCGACCAAAACTGCAGGAGGAGTAGCGTGCCAAAAAAAACACGGAAGAAACGTAAGAATTATTATAATAAGTGCGGAGAATAGTATATAGTGTGCTCTTTCAGGCACACTCAATAAGCGCGGTGAATACTATATAGTGTGCTCTTTCAGGCACACTCAATAAGCATGGGGAATAGTATATAGTGTGCTCTTTCAGGCACACTCAATAAGCATGGGGAATAGTATATAGTGTGCTCTTTCAGGCACACTCAATAAAATTCCACTAATTAACTTCTGACAGGGCACACCTGTTAATTAAAACCATTCCAGTGCTTAAAGCTGTCATCAAAGCAAATATTTTGTTTTGTTTACATTTTTAACCACATAATTGCATCAAAGTAGAAGATAATATAATAAAGAAAAAAATCAATGAAGAAGAAGGTGTGTCCAAATTTGACCCAAACTGTATACTTCAAGAGTGACGGGGGAAAAAAAGGGAAGATTACTGGGAGGCAAGGGGTCAGGGGAAAGGAGTTACTGTGAGGCAGTGGCAGGCTCTGAAATGGAGGGCGAACTGAAGCATGAGGCAGCATGAGAATGTGAAAGTAGAAGTCTGCTGGCATTGTGACAGGATTAAAGAAAAACTAGTTACAATGTGCAATTTACTGAGATTTAGAGGTGTTTGTAAGGGGAAATCTCTGTTTCTTTATTTTGAGGACTCAGCCAGATAGCTGTTTCTCTTTGTTTCCAGCCCAGTTAGCAAGATGCTGACTAAAGCTTTTTATTTAGTGGTATCAATTTTTTTACGTCTCTGGGCGAATAAACATATTTCCCAAAATGTTGAATTTCCCCTTTAATACTGACGCAGGCAGACATCCATCCATGACAAATATGTCGCCACATAGAAATGAAGCCTCCTTTTGCAACTGTTCATTCGGATCATTGACTGACATGAAGTCAAGTTGTTACCATTAACATTAGTCACTAACATTAACAGTGTGACACGTAAATGTCTGCATGACAAGCTTTAACACCTGCATGTTAGCGATCCCTTGTGGATTCACTGCAACAACATGTTTCAGCTGCTGTCAGGACCCAAAAGTGAAGCAATACAGTAATTATTTCTTTCCTCATTTGTACAGGCAGAACGAGAGAAGAGGGTGTGTGAGCCCAATTGTGCTTATGTACTGAACATTATGTACTTTTGATTAGGTTTGAATAGCATTCTTTACCCCCACTGGAACCTTCCTCTCCTACATACTGAGGGGCCTCACTTCCTCTTTCGAAAGCCTTTCCATTTCCTCTCTGTCTGAGGCGGGGTTCTGCTTTAAAAGCAAAACTACTCAGACTTTAACAGATTTCTGTTTGAATTCAGGAGGCAGCAGATAGTCAGGAGTAATGAAACAGATGCTTCTATCACTGGCCTAACCTGTTTCTGGTCATCTTTTATATTGACACATTCTAGTATATATTGTCAGTGGCTGAAAATATACAGTACATTATGAGGAATTGTTTGTTCAGCCAGACTTCTTACTGACGCAGTAAGTATTTAAAAACATGTCAGTGTGCCTAAAAGCTGCCCACAGAAGTGGTTATTGATCTCTTTAGTGCAGGCACATCACGTTATTAATAGACTGAAAAAGTCACAGGCACTGTAAGCCTTCAGAAAGGCCAATGTATGCAATAAACAGTCAGTTTAAATAAAAAAGATGGTGTGCGCTGAATTTTAATTTATGTAATATATTTTAAAAAAATGTTTTAGAGTCAATTGAGTTCACCCACAACGCCCACAATAGATGTGCGCCATGGCAAAACCTTTGTGAGACAAGGCCTGGTCATGTGAGCCTAAAGGAGAAATACGGAACAAAAACAATCTCACTAAATGTGCTGAAAATGACATGGAAAAATGCTACATTGACGAAGCATTGGCTCTCAAAAGCAGAAGTACAGAAACTTCTGACACAGAAAAATGTTTTCCTATCTGTCTGCTTTCCATCAGCTCCACAATAATGTTGAATGAATAGTTTACTCGTGTCATGGTTAAATTCACTGACCTGTTTCATCATGTAATTCTGTTTTTATTTCACTTCTCCAGGACATAATAGTTCAAGAGAACACTCTTCAATCAAAATGACTCATGTTGCTGGTTTACACAATATGGAAAGAACAGAGAACAGTATGGAAAATTTCATCACCACTGAAAAAAATACACATTAATCAAAAGCAACACACTACTTGACATATGTTTGTTTCCTTTCAATTGGGGCATTATGAGTTTTTATGTGTTTCTTTGAAAAAGGTATGTATTTACTTTACACACTGTGGCTTCCCTCCATTCTAATAATGTTTGTCTTACTAATGTGGTGCTGCCACCTGCTGCTCAAAGTAAGTCAGTAAAACAGATTCAGAGTCAGTATCGAGGTCAAGTTTACTGGTAGACAGTACAGTTTGTACTATTAGTCACATTTGCTGGATTACTCATGTAGGTCACATTACACGTACCATATGAACGCAAATTTCACATATGCATTTTTCTTTTCAAAATTTTATCTCTTTCAAGGACTTGATAACTTCATTACATAGAAAGAAACTAAAATCCCTGAGCGGAAATAAACAAATAAAACACTGTGCTAGATTTGAAATGTAAATGTTATAAAAATCACAAAACAAAAATAATGTGCAATTCAGTCAGCTAAGGATTTACTAAAAAGCTGCTGGTTGGACTGTTTTCCACTGAAGTGCACTTTGGATTGTAGTATGTGTTTAAGTTGCACAAGAAGGTCGCTTTGTCTGATACTGTGTTTGTTCAAGCTCAGATTTTCTAGGAAAACGTAACATCAGACTATGACCTGCACGTTCCCTGCTGTTTGATTTTAACATAAAACTTGAATAAAGTTTGTGAACTACATGTCATGGATCCTGTCAAATAGATTCGACAAACAGGGAAACGATTGTATCAAACCCTGTTTTATACTGCACTGCCTTCTGCACATAATTCAACTGGCTCCATTTGCTTTTTCACCTTCATATTATACATATTAAATTCAAATGACTTGTAGTGACACCTTAAAGGCATCCGGGCCAATGACATGACAGCAAGATTGGAAATCTTATTTATTCAGCTCCTTATTGTCTGCTGAATAAACTACAACTTGAGTCCTTTAAGCTACCTAACGCATGTTAATGAGATTCATCTCTTTTTACTTGGGTTCAGTAAAACAAACTAGGTGCCTATTACATGACTCATATATGTCATTATGTCGCTCTCTATTCTCTACTTGAGACAGCAAGTCAGTGGACAAAGGTATCATTATTACTCAGGGCCATTTTGGGAAATCAAGCCCTCTTATTTCCTCTGTGACAGAGCCTTGTTCAGCAGCAGAGTATCTGTTCTCTTTCTCACACACACGCAAAGACAACATGATTTAAGGAGCACAGCTGTGCCTCACATAGTGTCTAGATTTCTACGAACTCATATTCAGATTACAGTAAACACAGTCCACTAGCTGACATCAATTTTTTTTTAGACTAAAAGACATGTGATACAGTGTGCTCACACCCTCTGATATTTGCCAGGAATACACAAACTGTGTGAACCATAACAGTTTACCGTAAAGTGATGGTAGTATTCAAGTCATTTCAACCAAAAACATCTCTCTCTCACACTCTTACACACACACTGGATGGTTAATTTAAATAATGGTTCATTTTTTGCTTAAGCTGGCGGGCTGGTCCTTCAGAACAGCAGTGCCATTCAAGCAGAGAGGCACAATTTACTGTAAGATATTTCTGAACGTGTCACAAACTCATTCATTCTCACATAATTTCAGACATCATTAGGACCAAATTTTTACTGAGACTGACGTAGAGTCATGCTGCCAGTTTTTGCAAAGGCCCTGTTTAGCTTTTTATCTGATCGCTTACATGTGGACCCGGTCTGGGCCTTATGGCAGTGTGAACGCAATGCATCCTGGGCTATAGTGAAGCACGACGTACTGACTTGACGACCTGTAAGTACACAAGAAACACACGTCTCATTTCCATTCAGTTCACTGTAATGCAAATGATGTGTTTGGGCTCTTTTATCTGCCAAGATAAGCAGCAAATGTTTATGAACACACTGTCTATTTTAACTGATTTCAATATTGAACTAGTAACCGCAACATCTCCAGATTTGCTAAAGAAATGCATGATTTTTTTTTAAGTTGTTGAGTGTGTTGAAACTTTAAAAACTTTGTGAAATGCTATCTACGACAAATACTTTATAAAATACTTTAAAATTCACCAAACATTGTATTAGTAGTTATTGTAGTCTCTGATACTCAGAGAAAGTGTGTGTACTGCTAATTGTTCAGTTTTAAAATCCCACGGCCACCACAGAGTATCTTTCCTGCAGGGCGGCTGACAATACAGATAAAACGTGATCTATTTGCATATAAAGTGGGCAAGTGAGATCTGATCACAAGACCACTTGAGACGTATGTGAAGAGGCATTTTAATGCTGACGTGCGTGAAGCTGTCCACGTGTGATCAGATCACCCAGGCTGCATGTTAATGTCAGGTAAACAAAAACCTTTACCAAGAAATGTAGACATGCAGCCAGGAGGTTTCTGTAAGTTAACCACCAACTGCCTGACAAAATTAAATCTGGCTCATTTACAAATCCCAAATAGTGTTATGACTCAATACAAATAACCCCTGAGAAATGAGCTTCAGTGTAAGAAAACTCCAGACTTTCCAAAAAACTTTGGAATAATCCTTTTAGCCAGCAGGGGCTAAAGACAGCCACCCAGCAAATCATCTCTTTTACGTTAGAATTCAATTTGGGTTTCAGACGAGTAGCGACCCTGACTCCCCTTTATTCTGTTCTCATTGAGATAAGTAGCAATTTAAATGTGAAGTAATTTAAGGAGGGAAAAAAACACGGAAAAGCAAATGATTGCCAAAACAAACACGACTGGACTGAAAGCAGCCTGAGAGTTCATGTTTGGATTTGCAATTAGCTCCCCCACATAAATGTTTTAAAAAGCAAATGTTTCCCCACATTAGGGAACTGAATCATTGCTATAACACACACGTCTGTGTTCTGACCTTCTTAGTGAAACTGAAATTGTTCAGGCAGGTGTTTATGTCCATGCGTCTCTGTGGGTGTGCACTTTTCAATCCTATATTCTACCCACTCGCTTGGCCTTGCTAGTGTCTCTCCAAGACTTTGAATGTTGGTGATATGTGTTTATACGCTGAGGGGCATAGAAAGGTGTCTCAACTCTGCAATTTTCAGAGTACCACCCCTTCCTGAACAAACACATAAACACACTCATGCAGATCTGAGAACGCATGAATCAGATGTGAGAGATGCACTTACATAACCTCCTCACCACACATTCACATTTGAACCATTACACAATTTCACAAGTGTCCTCTGTAAACATCCAGGAACCTACTGGAAAAATCCCAGAGGTGTTTTTTTATTTAGGCAGCAGAGGTTGAGTATGTACATGTAGGTGGGAAAGTGTGAAGGAATGAGTTGGGTCACAGGTTGTGAACTGGTTTGACTCACACAGGACTACAATGCATGGGTGTCTACTTGATGAATGACCAAAATGCACTAGACAGTCTCCTGGGAGCAGTGGGTAGTTTCTAAAATTCATGTACGGTCATAGCGACTTTCTGTACAGTAAAATATGAAGCAACTCATTAATGTTATGATTAAAGAGAGAGCAATTAAATGTATCAAACATGACATAAATTTGTACTTGTACACTTTTTTTTTAAAGTTATACCACTGGTAGCCTGAGGCATATGTTGTATTATTTAGACTGCAAAGGCCGGAAGAAGTTTTGGCACCATAAAATCTCTCAGAGTTGTGGATCTTTTCTTCAGCAACTTATAAATGTGACCATTTGAAATGTCCTGTAATGATTCCTCTGAGTCCTGACAGTGCTCTGAAAGTCCCAGTGGCGGAGAAACTTTTCAGATCATTTACTTTGTACTGTAAATGTACTGACCTATTCAGGGTGTACCCAATGTCGGATGGGATTGGCTCCAACCCCCTGTGACCATGATAAGGATAAGTGGTTACAGAAAATGGATGGATGTAACCTCATAATGATTAAAACTCAAAGTCAGAATGATTAACTATGCATGAAAAATAATCATAATAGTGTTTAATCAACTATTTGTTTCAGTTGTATTTGTATATACTGTTGGGTACTATTTATCTCTCAGGTACTTCAGATTTGTACAGCACTTTTAGTTACATTTTACCAATGGAAAGTCCCAACCTAGCCTTTGTGATGTAATCACGTGATAAATAGGTAAGCATATTCAAAGTATCTCTGCTCTCTAAACATAACTACACACTCTTGACAATATAGGAACACTTTTGCTCTGCCTGTGATCACTTTGCTCGTTGAGGCATACTTACTGCATTGTTTAGTAGACTCTTTGTTCCAGACACATCCACGGCTCAATGAGTCACTTCACTGAACAAAAGAGATCCCAGGTGAATTTAGACTTATGTAGCGGGGTCCCCTCCAATCATAAATAAATAACTCCATCAGAAGAAGGCAGATGCTTCACTAGTTCAGCTGCACAGCAGGAAACTGTAGAATATAGGGCAGGGGTTGATTGTTGAGAGCTTGGAGTGGTTCAGCTGGACAACAAGACACTTTAGCAAGACAATTAGCCTCAGCCTCTATATCTGTGCATTACAGGAGGTACTGAAAAATGATGCGGTGTACTGTACAATACAAGCATATCATACTGACAAGCAGTGAATGCTACTGAATGTAAGCTTGTATCTTACTAAGAGATCACTAAAAATGAAAATGTCTGTGATGTCAGTTTGAACAGATTTATTGTAATGAGGGAGACAGTGGGTGGAGATGAAGTAATTCAAGCAAGCAGCAACTACCACTGTTAAGTTTGATTAAACGAGCAATTAAACAAAACAAAGATTTTCTTTACTTTTATTTTTCATAATTGCTACTGAGCTACAAAAAGGAAGAAGTGGGACTAAATACCTGTGGAGGTATGTTGGTTATTTTCAGAGGGAAGTAGAGGGGTTTCCAGTTTGCTTTGACACACTTACAGTAAATGTTTTTTCAAGCCAACTCCTTCTGGCCATTACAGGAAAGGATTTTATGGCTATTTCAAACCTCAAAACAAGAAAACTTTGGGCCAGTCGCTTGCAGGTTGCATGGAAGTGAGTGTACACAGCCGGTGCTTTAGGAAACTGTCTATAGGGCTTTGTTTATCGTCATCCACCCTCAACCTCAAGACTCTGTACCTGCAGAAGCCTTTCTCCCTGCTGTAATGATGCCAGCATCAACCCTTGAAACCCTTCCTTCAGGGCTTTTACTCATCCATGCTGGCGTGTGGGAGGCCCGAGGGACAAATGGCCATAAATGTACTTCCTCAGGCTCATTGAAAAAGTTCAACTAGTGGCGCACAATACACCAGCATCAGGCCAAAAAAAACACCATCTTCATGCCTTATATTCTGTGAATGTTATATAAAAAAAGCTGTATGTAAATAACAAAGAGGGAAGTCCACACAGTAACCATTTAATTAAACCGAATGATTTGTTGAGTACAACGTAAGCAAACTGTGCTGGGTTAAGTGGGAGTGAAGTTGGGTCTTAACAAACACACCAGCCTGCCAGGAGGGAGCAGGAGAAAGCTAATGAAGGCTGCAGTCAGGTGACAACAATCACTCAATAAGGTGGGACGGGCCAAACCATCAGGAAGACTTAAAAGTGGTAACAGAGGAAGGCCAGCACAACACATTTATTTATTTTATGGGTCCGACTCTCAATTCTCAAAGTGGCTTACTGTTTTGTCACAGATTGGTCATCATTGGTACTCATCCCGCTGGTCAACTTCAATCCATGTTTGCAGTTAGTCTGAACCATTCAACACACATTATCCAGATTGAAATGACAAAATCGGCCTCCCCCAAGTGGGCTTACACTACTCGACTTTGGCATGAACACGTGTTGTATAATAACTGCAGAATTGACAGCTGCAGGAGCTCTAGGCCTGTCAAGCAGAAATTCTCTTCTTCTCAATATTATTATAAACTGTTGGTCTAAGCGTTAACCACCCATAAGGAGATCAAACAAAGAAATGAAACTATAAAATTACACCAGTTTATCAGCACCATTTGTCACGTTGCATCTTCAGTATTAACACTGCAGCAACTCTTTTTAACGAACTGAAAGTTGACACCTCTGTTTAGCAAATCTAATTATATTAGAGCCGGTAAAGTGTGTTTTTGTCTGGAGCTGTATGAATAGGTATCAACCTGAGACACTGATCTGATATAAATGGGTTGAATGTAGGTTGACTGTGGCTTCATTATTCTGGGTTATGAGTCAAAGTGGTTTAAATGATCCATAGGCTGGGAGCACAGCTCGAAGGGAGGCCAATAACATAGAACTATAAAATGCAGAGTATGCTTGTTAGGTTGTCAGTATGTGAAGCACCTTAGTGCATTATTTTAGGCTTAAGTTGAAGATGCTCACCTGAAATGTGCACATGTTGTTATCCACTCTTAACTGTGTGTGTATCTGTATTCGTACATCTAGAGACCTGGTCAATTTTTCACTGTTATCTTCAGCTTTATCAGCCAAACTCTCAGTATATGTTTATCTCGTTCAAGCTCAGAGCTTTGTGTTGTTTGTGTTGTGTGTTTGTAATTCTGCTCCCACGTATGAGTAAATCCGACTGCATACACTCCATGTGTGTAGGTAGGTATCCGCTCACATCTGAGAGGTCTGCGTGAGTGTGTTTGTGTGTCTTCTCTCCTTAAGTTTGTTTAGGTCTGTGTGTTTGTGCGAGCATCTTCATGTTGGTGACGTGTGCGTGGGCTAATGTGTCCATGGGTGTATCTCCATGGAAGGCAGGGAATCTCTATTTTAGGTTCTCACGTTGACAAAACAGTAGGCTGCTGAAATAGTATATGCTACCAGCTCTGTATGTGCACAGTTGCGGATGTGTGTGGGAGTGAAAGATTGCAGCACGTTAGGGAAAAGACAGTGATGAAGGTTGTGTGTGCATTTCAAAAATAAAGGCAATGAGGGGAATAAAATCTCAGAGCACATAACGCTGAATAATAGAATAAAAATTAGACATTAGATCACATATCAGATGCTAATGCAGTACAATAAAAAGTGATACAGTGCAAAGAATAGCACACTATGGTGTAAATGCTCACTTGTTCTATCAATCGACCGAACAATCTACAGACAAGAAGGCAATCATTGCTCTGGATTGTCCCAGCAGTGTACCTCATACCTCAAGTGTGAGATCAAGATTCGTATTATTGCAGGATTGGTGATATGAGGAAGGAATTCCAGAGGCTTGTATACAGTGTTTTCTGCATTGTTGCAAGGTTGTGCAGAATATAATGACAACTTTAAACCATAAAACTACCAATTTAAAAAGGTGATTCAATATTAAATGATAATGGTGTCAGCAAATCACATGAAAACAAACAAACAAACAAACAAAAAAATACAGAATCAATTAATTAACCCTAGTGAGAAGCACCGTCTGTGTAGCCAAAGTCTAATATAGCTTATTCCTATGTGTAATAGAGCTCCATCATTATTCAAAAGCACACAGCAGTGAGCCACAAAGGTGCACTGGCTGACACTTTCCTTTATTATAATATGCATGGGCACTGTAGTTTATTTCACCACCTGAAATATTTACTACAACAGCGGTCCCAACCTTTTTCTAGTAAACTGATGACCCTTGACTAAGTGACACGTTCTATGGATATTACATGTTTCATATTCAGTGCATAACAATAATAGTACAGAACAACTGATAAACTGTAGAATTACCTCAAAAAAATGATCGTGATGACTGCAGGAGTTTGAGTCAGACAAGGGTGCAGGGAGAAAGTATTAAGGGATGGACTATATTGTATTGGTTTGGGGCTTTTTCATTGAATTTGTTATATTGGCAGCCTTTAACAGCTAACTTTACCTGTGTGTCACAAGTTAAAACAGCACTCAGATTTTCCACTGTAATATGTTGGTAGTTGATAATACAGTGTGTAGAATGGCTAATATGTCACACCTTACCAAGCTTCTACACAAGCCTTAATCAGTATGTACAATCAGCTTACACACACTGACGTGGCATCACTCTCTGAAATGGCTCAATCCCACCGACATTAAACCATCTGGGGACATAAAGACATTTGGGGTAAGCCAGAGACAGCACAATATGCTTTGAATGCTTTAAGTTGTTTTTCTTTTATGCGTGATGGTGACTTTAAAGAAAAAAGAGCACGTCTCCAAAATTAGCCTACCCCATGTTGATTTACCGTTGTAAAAATTATCATTTTAGAGCCAGCAGTGCTTCTCCCTCTAGTACAATGCAGCAACTGCATGGTTCAACCCAATTAAATGCTAATAAAAGAGGTCATTTTAACAGCTGAGCTAGCACACTTGCAAATTAAGCACTGGATAGACTAAATCAATGAATAATTTGTCTTTTGACCAAAAAACTGGCAATCCACCATCCACGATTGTTTAGTTAAAACAGCAACTCCAATCAAAGACATGCAGCGGCTAAAGCAGATCACATTTAACTGTGAATCCAGAAAGAAACTATAAAGCTGAGCTAGCTCAACAGCCTGCAATGTACTATGCTTATAGATCTATTTTTTATCATATAAAAAAAAAAAAACACTGGGATTTTGATAATCTGTGAATCTGCTGTAGAAGTGGTTGATTAAGCTGATTTATTGGCTGGAGTAACACACCTGCATTGAAATCATTACTGAGTTTGGCAGATAACAGCTGTTACTGTCCTGGAGGCTTGTTTTATGTTAATAAGCATGTTGTTCTTCTCCTCACTTACAAGCAAACTGAATAGATTTTTTATTTAAATGAACACATGCTTATGGATCAATAGCTACTCTGACTACTTAGAATTTTAGTGTAATTCTTAAAATCCATGCTATTACATGTACCACCTGATCCTGCACTACCTTACACTCCTTACACTCTTCAACATCAATCAAACTGGATGTATACTCTGCAGGCACTCTGCAGGGCTCCAAGTCACTGTATCTCCACTTTAATTTCCTTGTAGTCTGCCTCCTGAAACACTTTCTTGAGCCCCCACAACTCATCCCAGATACTGCAGCCTATCTTGTCTCAAACCTCACCAAATTCCTTCATGTTAGCTCTGCCCAGCACTCAATACACAAGCTACTCAGACTACTTTAAAATCCCTGGTGTTGGCACACATGGCTGTGAAGGGATCTGCAGCTCCATAACTCCAGGCAATGGTTAGGTACGTGTTCATGCTCTTGCATTCTGTCACGACTGGCCGCTTGGCTCCCTGCACCAGGCTGGTTGTCACCACACCCGCTCCTCAAATCCTGTGGTGGAATAATCTTCCTGCTCAAGTCAGACTGAAAGAGTCACTCAATATATTCTATCATCCTCCACTGATTTCTCAAGCAAAGGTTCTTCTGTTTCATTAGCCAGAGCTATATTCCTTTTCCTTTTCTCATACGCAATCCTGATTTTCCTATAATAACATGAAGCCCTTAAAGCTGACACTCCTCATTTTTGTTTATTTGCAATTTTAGTTTTCCCTCCAGATAATCATCAGGTACTGCAGATGTTGAAAGCTATTGAACTAAAACTTGTGCTAATGTATGCAATGATCGCTTGTTTTAAATGAATGGTAATGCAACAAAAGTAGCATTAACCTTCACATACCTAGAAGTAAGACAGCTGGGCCTGCTGTTCACACAATGAGGTCTGTCTTATAACTCATCGAAAGCTATTTCAGCAAACTGTTGCTAGGGCAGCCTGTGAAGTAGGCGTATGGAGACACAACACATTGTATATGTATGTATATTTATTTCATAATAACTTAGACCATAAAAGCATTCAACTTTTGAACTATTCTCTATATTTTAACAGTTTTTTTGACCTTTTTTTTCAGAGTTCATCAGGAGAAGCACTGAAGCTGCTGAAGAAAATATGCTTATAGCTGTAAAATGTATCATTCAAACAAGACCAGGCAAGCTGAACAGAGCCAGACAGTCTGTGAGGAACAGTTTGTTAAAACCTGAAAGCTTTCAGCCAGAACTTTTTCTTCTGGAGCTTCTGTTCATGTTGTTTCCACAAGTATTTATTTATGTGTCAGCTAGATGTTGGGAAACATTTCTGGGTTGGGCAACACTCTTACTGCAAAAGAAACGTTGGTGTGTAACAGTATGTACTGTACCTTGCAGTAGGGCTTGGCCAGCACTCAACGTACACATATATTTCTCATTAACGTCATCAAGAGATGCCTGGGGCAAATAGCAAACTGTGAGCTTTGGCTGGGAAAAAATGTCATGTTGTTACATCCATCATGTTCAATTATGAGGTACAAAAAACAGGTGTGCAGAGTGCTTGGAGCTGATAACTTTTGAACTGAAAAATCCTCTATTTATTCAAGTGTTACTTATATACATTACAGGCTAATCGGATATTCGGATGAGATATCACTGCAGTTTCTAAATGTGGTATAATCTGAGGGCAAGAACAGTAGGAATTTCACAAATGCCAATGTTGTTTATATCCAGCCAAACAGGGCTTCGGAGTTCTTAACCCAGAGGTATACCACATATACACATGGGTTGTTTATCATTACAAAGAGTTCACCTTGTTTAATCAGGGTTAAGCTTATTTGTGTAAACTTCAGATTGTTCAGGTAGTCACCTTTTGCTTTGATGGCAGCTCTTGACATTTTCTCAATAAGTTTCATGAGGTCATCACCAATACTGATTTTCTTACAGTCTTGATATATCTTATATGAGCACTTATTTGCTGCTTTTCCTTCCCTCTGTGGTCAGACTAATCTCAAACCATCTCAAATCACAAACCAGATGGGATGGCATGTTGCTGCATAATGCTATGGTAGTCATGCTGGTTAAGTGTGCCTTGGATTTTGAACATTGGTAACAGTGTCACCAGGAAAGAATACCCATGCCATCACACCTCCTTCTTCATGCTTCATGGTGGGAACCACACATGCAGATACAATCTGTTCACTTTCTCTGCGTCTCATAAAGACACGGGAGTTGGAAATTTGGACTCATCAGACCAAAGTACAGATTTTCACTGGTGTAATGTCAGTTCCCTGTGTTTCTTGGCCCAGACAGTTCTCTTCTTGTTGTCGGCCTCCCTCAGTTGTGGTTTATTTGGAGCAATTCCATCATGAAGGCCTGATTCACGCAGTCTCCTCGGAACAATTGATGTAGAGATGTGTCTGCTATTTGAATTCTGTGAAGCTTTATGTAGGCTCTAATCTGAGGAGCTGTTAAGTGGCGATACCTGAGGGTGGTCACTGTAAAAAACTTATCTTGGACTGTCGTATCTGTCGTATCTTTAACTAGGTTGAACGGTTCTTGCCATGATATGAATTACTACAGGAGTTGAATAGAGCTATTTACTGTATTCCAACACTACCTCTGAATGCCACAACTGATGGTCTCAAATGCATTAAGAAGCCAATAAATTCCACTAATTAACTTTTGACAAAGCACATCTGTTGAATAAATGTATTCATTTCAGGTGACTATGTTATTAGCTGATTCAGAGAATGCCAAGAGTGTGCAAAGCTGCCTACTTTGTTAGATAAAACATATTTTTGCTTTGTTTACACATTTTTGTTGATCATATACTTGTCATATCATATATACAAATGTGTTATTTAATTGCATTCATTCATTTTGGTGTTAATCTACAATGTAGAAAGTAACAAAAATAAAGAATGTTAATATCAATATGTGCGGTTCATTTTTTAAACACTAGATGACAGTAATACATTTCAGAGAAGGAATAAGTAGAGCGAGATGCAGCAAGCAGAAAAGAGGGGAAGGAGAGGGATGGGAAGGAGAGGGATGGGAAAAGGACAAGAGATAGAAGGCAAGGCAGGGGACAAAAGAGGAATGGGACGGGAATGAGAGGAGAAGACTGAGAAAAGCAAAAGACTGGATAATTAAAATAAAAACACAACGAGGCTCGGTAAGTACAGTATATGAAAAGCAAAGAAAGTACATCAGAGCCACAAAAAACGAGTGGGTAAGAGATCTGTGTGAGACGTCTGAGAAAAGGGGGTGATGAATTTGAAAAAAAAAATTGAATAGACAAGGAGACAGATTGGGAGATAAATGGATGTGGACGGAGACAAGAGTGGATCTGTATTCCAAGGGCAGTGATAGGAGAGCTATCAGATTTGAAAGTGTTTCACTGATATTTTAAATCAGATTCTGGGTGTCCAACTGTCATCAAAGAAACAAATTAACTTCAATTCTCCACTGTCTGTTTTATCTGATTTCTCTCTCTTCCTCTATCTCTCTGCCGCTCCCACTATCTGTCTCTCTCCATTTCTTTCCCCTCTGTCATCTACTGTCTTTTACTCCCACACGACAAGGGTTTTTAGGAATTCACACTCAGACTTTAAAAAGTCGAGTATAAATCTATATTACATTTACAGGCTTTAAAAGGAAAAAAACAAAAAAAACAAAAAAAAAAACAAGTAAAGATTTTTACAGTGTGTTATAAAGTTAAAAGCATCCGCAGGACATTACCAGCCTATAATCCTACACTGTAACATCCATCCACGGGTCTGAAGTGGCAACAACTGAAGGCGATGCTTGGACACTTTAATAGTGCTTTAACACAGTGTGACATGTAATGCAGTGCCAGAAGTTGTATCCAGTTGAAGTTTGCCACTGCTGCAGCTGGTTGAGTCTATGTGAGTATATGAAACTGGACAAGGGCTAAAAGATTTGCAGCATGCAATGACATGAATCAAATTTGTATATTGTTTGAACAGTCTACTGGCAATGTGCACTCTGTTAAACTTTATTAAGGGGAAGGAAGCTGCTAAACAAATCTCACAAACAATTAATTTCCTCTCTGTTGATAACATCTTAATGCACTGAATCCATTGCACCATTAGTTTAACATTTGGGCAAATAGGTCACTTTCTTGCTGTGTTTTTAATCAGGAGATCAGCAGAACTCTAATATCTGTCCACCAAGTTGATCTTCAGTTGACGGTTTAATGTGCTGAGGAAACCACAGAAGATCACATTCAACATAGAAAGACGTAGCCTTAATATATGTTTGTCAACATCTGGAAAACCGTTGCATTTCTCTATCCCTCCTCCATTGTATCTGTCATCAGCATTTACGGTCCCCTTCTGAACATGATCTGTTACTCATCCTAGGGGTCCAGGAACAACACCAATAATATCTGTCTTGGGCCTCCAAGACAGCCACCAAGAGTTCTCCCAGATGTGTGAATGTCAAAGTGACAAACTAATACAAACATGCTCTTACACAGGCCATGAAACTTTCATCACACACATCTTAATACAAATGCACCCTAAAGGTCTTCATTTTTTTTTGTTTGTTTCTTCACATAAAAACATCTTTACAGACCTTAAACAGACCCTCATTCATAAAATAGCAGCCATCTAACTTCAGAAAGTAATACGTCAATTGTTTTTTTTTTTTTTTTTGTCTTTTATACCAAAGATTAGAAACTGTACTGCATAGCTAAAAAAAGCAACAGCCTTTTGCCATTAGCTTTCAGATCTGGTCAGGAAACCTCACTACATGTAGCATTCAAATACTGTGGGGGGTCTCCTGTTCGTGCCACACATGGCTCAGGATGAAACAGTCTGTAAACAGCAGAACAAAAATGCTCTACTGGAAATCACTACTGGAATTAGAGCATGAATTTAGACGATCAGTTGCGGTGTCGAGCTCACACAGAGCTGCTCGTTGTTGTGATATTTAAGCATCAGCCCATCTGTTATTACAGATCTCATCTGATAATAGGCTGTTAAAAGAAGTAGGAACATCATAAATCCTCCAGAAGCCTTATCAGTCTTTATGTGTGTGAGTGAGTGTCAGGGAAAATGGGGGAAGGGTTTTCTGGCATTATCGGGGTTACAAAGCGGGAATCACCTATCACATGTGTTTTGTGTAATAATGTTGATATGCTTCTACAGAAAGCTGCAAATGCAATTCCAGTAATTCCAGCGTTGAGTTAATGGTACACTGCTGCATGACAACAAGTCATTTTAAACCCAGCTGATCATTCATCTCAACAGCAAAGGGCTGGTGGGACTATCAACCCTGAGGATAATCATCTGACTGTCTAACTGTAAAATGTGTGTACGTGTTTATGTGGGAAGCACAGCTATGTGAACACACGTATGAGCCTGCATGTACTTACTTGTATTTCTGACATAAAGACATATACATGATGAAATACACGATCATGATATGAACTGTTTCACTGCGTCCCTTCTACCACTCCTCATACCAGTCACTTCCGTGAAAAAAAAAAACAATCCTTACTTTTAAAATTTTTTATATTTTACAATATTTCCATAGAAACACGTTCAAAACAAACCAATTCAAATAATGCTGCTGCTCTCTTCTGTGTGAAATACTCCAGTACAACTCTTATCAAGCCAGAAAATGAAAGCACCTTTCATATAACCATGCAGCCCAAAGTGCTTGACAAAGCAAAAATGAAACAACAAAAACAAATCAAAGGACAGAAGAAAATCTAAACAAAAATGAAGAACAATAAATAATACCAATACAGCAAAACAATAACATGTAAAACATCAATAAAAGTTAAATAGAAAATAACAAAAACACCAGGGGGTGTAAAACACTGATCCGAAATCTTTAAAAATGTAAATATTGATCTGCTCTACCTGAAAAGTGGCTTAACGTTTCCCTTTATGGCTGTAATCAGCCTGAATTCAAGACAATGAAAGTATGTGAGCAAAGGAACGGAAGTGGGAAAGTACATCAGAGACACAAAAAGGGATGGGTAAGAGGCTTTCTGTGCAGGACGTATGGGAAAGGGGGGGGGTGAGCGTTGAATAGACAAGGAGACAGATTGGGAGATAAATGCATGTGGATAGAGAGAGAAGAGTGGATCTGTATTAATTACAGGAAAATATACCATAAACATGTCCCCTGGGCCTTCTCATAACCTTCCTCACAATCTTACTTTTGTAAGATAATAAGTACTTTAGTATAAACTTTCAGGTCAGCTCTTTGTGTTCTGTAACTGTTGATAGTGAAAATTGCTTTCATCCATTTATACTCCGTTCAGGCTCATAGGACAATTTATCTAATACTTTCTTCTTCTTCTACTTCTAAGACTTTTAATAGAATAGACACACATTACATTCTTGCACTCTGTGTCAATATCAGAAAAGTATGACTACTATCAAACAGTATGGTTAATGACAGAGATTCTATTCTCATCCACTGGATTGAGAATGAAATTATTGATATTGTAGATCTTTCTAAAGTAAGCTATTTCCCCTGTATTATCCGAAGGGGAGTTTCAGGCTCTGCATGTCCATTGTCTTTACTGTGAATGACTGTCAGTGTGTGTCATGACATGTAGTCATGACACACACTCAAGCAACACATTAACCAAACGTGTTAATATAAAATGAAGGTGCTGTATGCTGAGTCATGGTGAGTCTGCACTTCCCACGCAACAACATCAGTTTCCTACTGGGAGAGAAACCTTGCGTGGCGGATCCCCTCCATGCACCTGTTTTTTTTTCCACCAGGAAATTCTCAGGATGTTTGGGAGTTTGACGCTTTTAAAAATAATTTCATTGGCCATAACTGAAGACGTTTTTTATTACAACTCATTGTAATGTATTCCTGCTGATCCCACCCTGTTACATACAGCTATGCAGTGTGCTGCTGAGTGCAAAATTACCAAAAGCCAGTGGAGGATAGGGAGCTGCATGTGCGCATTAATAATCTGTAATAAGTCTTCCTATGTGAGGCATATGGCTCTAAGTGTGTCTGTGTTTGCACACCGTCATGACTCACACTTCTGTGAGCCACATAAATGTTATATTACAGCTGGAGGAGTATTTATTATTACTTAGTCTATTCTAAGTCTTTTTTTTATATAAATATTAAAACACTCACATACATTTATCCAGCCCCAGGTGGCTTTCTTTCGAATCCATGGAGCTCGATTATCAAATAATCTAAATAAAAAGCAAAGGTTAAAGTTAAATAAAGGTTAAAAAAATGAAGTTGCACATTTCTTTCCCCCACAGCAGCAGCGATTTATCCAACTCTCTGACTTTCAACCTCTCTGACAGCTTCCATCTATTTCCATTTCAATCATTCTGATGCTCTGGCAGAGCTATTACACCTATCAAGTCATCTAGTAATAGCTTACACACACACATACAAACACACACACGCTCCATCTTCTATTTTAGATGCTCTTTCTGGCTGAAATGAAGATGTATTCTATTACTCAGAAACAAACATTTAACACCATTTTCACATCCTGAATGTCCCTCAGAGAGTTTAATAATGAATCGACTATTTACCATTAAAGGGATCGTTTGGGTATTTTGAAGTTGGGTTGCATGAAGTACTCATCCATAGTCAGTGTATTACCTACTACAGACAGCAGTCAGCATGCTCCCATACAAAAACGTGTTCAAATGTATGCTATATTAGGATTTTTACTGCTCTACCTTACCATCAGACAACTTTTTTTCTATGACACTAACCATAGAGCATCCACCTTCCTGCACATAAGCCAAACAGTGCCATACACTGTCTTACACTACAGGTCAGCAACTAATGAACAGTTTATAAAATTTGGAAAAGATATCCCTGACCTTGGGATTCTCTGAAATTTGACAGAAACCACCAAACTTTAGCAATCTGCTTAACCATGCCACTTAAAGTTTAATACTTTACCTGTGCAAAGTACCGCACAAATGTTAGCATGCTAACCCAGCAAAGATGTACTACTGACATGTAGCAGCACAAAAGTTCAGCTGCAACAGGCAAACACATCTGCCTGGCTTCTGTCTGTCTGTCTGTCTGATCCAGCACTACTGCGTTAAAAAGGAAAGAGTGATTAGAGTCCATAACAGCATGGCCACAGCGGCTATGTATTGAATTTCTTACTTGTGTGGTATTTCACTCATGCAATATTTTTTTGAAAGTAGAAATGATTCACTTGCTGGGTTAAATTGAGCTGAAATAAATAAATAAATAACACATTTCCCAGTGTTTGCATTGTTTTGCTCTCTGTCTGTAATCCATTGGTGGTAGTTATGCTTGTACCTCACCCTATCTGTGGGTGGTCTGCACTACAGGAAACAGACAATAAAAGAGAAAAATAGCTATCAACAGAATGTGCTGTACATGGGTAATCTGCTTTGACGACGACCGTCCTGGTGGGTTTTTCACAGACATAAAAAGAATGGATCTGTGCAGAAGGACAAAAGCCATGCTGAGGGATAAAGGTGCATAGAGAACCATAGATAAACCATATTTGTAGGAGAAAGGGTTCGTTTTGGGTGAAAATCCAAGAGAAGATAAAGCATAGAGGAAAGAAGCAATCTGACAGAGAAACAGAGAAGATCGAGTCAAGACAAATAAAATAAAAAAGAAAGACAAAGAAGGAAAGTACATGTGCTTGTGTAGGAGTATCTTCAGTCAGTTTGTTTATGTAATATAGGATGTGCCTCCCAGCATACTGTACTGTACATAAGAATTTGTGTGTATACGTGTCTATATTTGTGTGCATATAAAGTATAAGTGTGTGTGTGTGTGTGTGTGTGTGTGATGTTTTGTCCTTGTGTCTCCTCACCGGCACTGAATGTTCCCTCTCTGCTTCAAGGACAGTGACAGAGGGAGTGCAAGAAAGAAGACATGAGAATGAAAGACTTGCAGACAGCTTTAAGAGCTCCTTCACTCCTTTCACTGCATTCACATTGCTTTCTACCCTCCACTGCATTTCTTTTCTTTAACTTTCAGGTCCTGCAACCTGACTTCCAAATGTAGGAGAATATACTGTAGGGAGTGTGAAGCAATTTAAGATTTCACTGCGTTGTTTCATATCCTCCCCGTTATGCCAACTGTGATACATGTATTTCTTGTCCTTACTCTTCTGTCCTTGTTTTTCCTTCTTTCATGCCTCTGTTTTTCCTCTCTTTGATGCTCCTGACAATTCCCTGCAGTCTGTTCTTCTTCCCTCCTGTTTATCCCCCTCCACTTTCTCCCTTTGTCTCCTCTGTTCCTCTGTCATCTCCCTTCTCTGTTCTGTCCTATGTCACTCTTCCCGTATACCCCTCTGAAGTCCTCTTAGCCACCTTCTCTCTCTCTCACTTTTTCTGGTTCTTGTCTCCCTCTTTGCCGTGCTCTGTGCTCTGTCTGCTAACTCCCTTCAGGCAGTTCATTCTCGCCCTGACCTTGGTCACACTGAACAGTCTGCTGACATACTATACTCCCTCATGTCTCTCTCGAAATCCGGTCTCTGCCTTTCAGAATGCAATCTCTTCCTTTTTTTCAATGTGTCTTTTAGGGAGCTGCTTGGAAATGACATGCGACACCAGCAACTATGAATTTGTTCCTGTTTGTGTACCTATAGTATGTTCATCCATCTCAACCATGGCATGGCATCTAATGATTACAAGTGATTTTATCATCTGCTTCCCCTGCCTTTTCTTCATGTCTATTCTCCATCTTGCCAGCTCGCCAGAAACCTCTTTCCAGTAACACATGCATTAATAAATCTCAATCAGGCCATTCCTCACATTTCCTCATGCATGTCCACATTTCCACACTACTAAACGAATCTACATCACCTGTCCGGCACGCACAGAAACCTTTGAATTATTTATGTCTACATCAATAAATCCGAGGACACATACAATTAAACTGCATAAACTCTATAATTCATGACACACCGTTGAAAGGTTTTCACCTGTCAACGCGATTTTCCAGAGAATAGCATCTTCTGCTGCACCACATGTCAGAGTGCCATCCATGAACAAAGACACACTGCAACAGAGACAGAACACTTCCTGCAGCCAGCCTGATGGGCTGTTTATGTGATGACCCCCTGCTGCCAAGGAGCTTGTGTGCCTGCTTCAGTGATTCTGACAGGCACAGCCACATCCATAAAAACTTCTTTCTTAAAAAGAAAGAGAGAAATGGCACTGTAAGGAAAGCATACTCAAATGTAATGCCTTGATTCCACGATCACATCTGCAACTCTGTTTTGGTCCATTCTACATGTGGCTTTATGGCATACCAGAGTTTCAGAAGCATTTTGCTCACCAGATTTTGTTACTTTGCCCGGATTTTCCATGATTTATGTTCTCCTGCCATGAGAAAGTGTCCGTTTTTGCAATCAGGAGTTTACACAATCAAATGCCTATATGTGCCATTTCTACGTCTGACTTCCTGCTAGTAATATATCAGCTCTATGCTGCTTGACGCAGCTGGTCGTAACTTCTGCCAAGAATAGGGTAACTGTGTATTTTCTTTGAGGAGCAGCGATTTCAGGCTGCTTCTGAAATGAGCTGCAGCGCCTCTGGTAGAATCTCAAACATTGCCTATCCGTGTTACAGTCCAAATGTGCTGAACTCCGAACCTGTTGCAGTCAAGCCTGGTAAATATGAAGTCTTATGAAGTCTAAAAATGGTCCTGATCATTACCTTAGTGTCTGACATTTTTGAGATTTCTGTTCCCAACAGTAAGAGTAACAATCCCTGGTAATCACTGAGAGTTAGCGTTAGCGCTATTTAAGTAAGTAAATATTTTATTTTGAAGGAGGAATATTTCAAATCACATAAACGGATATGAACTGATGTTACTAATGGAGCCACAGAGGGCTTCTTTGATAAGATTATGTTGTGTGTGTTTGATAATATAATAAACGATGATGATGACATGTACCTGAATAAATATACATACTTGCACGTCTGCAGGGATGTAATGAGGACATTTGTGTTAAAGATCAACATAATGCTGAATAATAAAAAGGGTTATCTCAGCTATGCTATAATCACAACTTTGGATACATTTCACAAAGTTATCTTGCTGTCTCAACATGCCAATTATCCTGCCAATGTAGTAAATACTTTAAATACTTGTAACACGTGAAAGTTGAGCCAGGTTTTGCTTTATTTGTTTTTGCTGGAGCTCTCTGCATTGGCACCCTTTCTGTGCCAACACAGTGGTCCCATTCAAATAAATGAGGGGACTGTTTTACAGGCAGTGCTGTTGTGTCTGTCTGCTTTGTTTTCAGATATGAATCCAGTGAAGGATTGTGTCCCACTCTAGCAAACTAGGGAGTGATTTGGGTCTGTATTGCCTGCTGCTCAGAGGGGAGCTTGTCTTCACAGATGTTTTACCAGTCAAGTTATTCCTGTGTGCTACATGCTGTCATCTGCCTGAAATCTTTTTCCTGAATTGTTTACCTGTTGCCAGTGCACTCCTTGCTGGTTGTTTGCCTCATTATGCCACCCATTGCCAAATGCAATCAACCAGGAAAAAGCTTTGCAACCCACCGACCCATCATGTTGTTTCTGCTTTTGGGTCTACACCTGGTCTACCTGAACTGGAACAACAGCCAACAAAATGTTTAGACCACATCTGAAACAGAGCATGAAAAAAACAGATACAGTCAAGTTTTGACAGTAGAAGGGTTTTGAAGGGGTTTGCTTCGGTTGTCTCTAGTCACATTTTATGCACTTTCATATGAGGCTGCTCTGCTCCTGTTCAAATTGAAAAGTAAACGCCTTTCATATTGTCCCTATGGCTTCAGACTGATCAGTGTAAGACAGGTGTAGCTGTGGCTCAGCAGGGGCTTGGTATGTTGTAGCTTAGCAGGCTAGAGAAGAAAAAAGCCAGTCAACTGTTCAAATTATAGTAAGGCTTAAAGTTATACATAATTCACTGTGTAGCTGCTTTGATTGATTTTGTATGTTTAGGTTAAAAGATCATTTTCATCTAACAGAATTGTCACTGATGTAACAGGTGGAAATCTTGTAACCCTGAGGAGGTGGGATTGATTTCGGGAAAATGTCTTTATTCTCAGCATAAAATTTACAATGGGAGTTTTGTGGTTATTACAATGGGAATCATATTCACCTCAAATATAAGGTTAGGGTTATTGTGATTAATAAATGATTACAGTTCAGAGTGAAGATATAAGTAGTCAGGAACTGCTTTTCCAATCTTCCACTGCTTTAAAAACACCTGTGTATATATTCAGTTTGTTGTGAAATAACAAAGAATAAAACATTTTTTTTTCCACACTGGAAAACAAAGTCTCTGAAGTTTCCTGTTTCCTGAGTGCTTTTAGAGCATGACAGATCTCATCACAGTTTGATTTAGGTCAAAGCCATGCTACAGAGAAATATCAGTCACTTAAGAACTCACAAGCAGAGTACGTCAAAACTTTTCTGGTTGGTTCTTGACCAGTATTAAATCTGCTCATCAGTACATTGTACTTATGAAATGGCAACTTACCAGTCATGTTGGTTTTCATTTCAAATGTAGACTGTGACCCAGAAATAATAAATATATAAACAGCTACTTTTTCATAGAAACCCCGGAAGCAGGAGTCTGATGTTATTATTAAAATGTGCAACCTGGCCTCCTCTATTACCAGTAACTGAGAAAGCTATTACAAGACTGGAAAAATGATAAGAGCTTTTACACTTCAATGAGACTATTCCAAATTACTTGACAGTAGAGCTGTAGAGTGCATTGGCATGGAGTAATGGGTTTGGGATGGGACCATCTTTTTTTCATATTTACAGGAGACATTATGCATTATGACAAACTGTTTAGCCCCCAGTCAGACGAATTATTTTTTAAGGAACAGAATCCTGTGGTATTTGCCTTTAGCTGAAGCTACTTAAGCTGTAGTTTACTATTTATCTTCATTGGGCTCGCTCAGCCTCTCCCCTGGGCACTCTGTGGCTGCTGTTAGGTTGTACAGTAAATCGTGACTGTGGTTTTAAATCCTCACAATGATCCCTGCAGCAAACAGTGAAGTGAAACAAGCAGGCTGCAGTATTTCCAGAATCCATATCAGCTTCCCCCAAAAACACCATGTGATGGAACCATAATGGGGTCATAAAACAACAACGGCTTTCAAATACTATTAAAGGCATGTCTAAACAACAATCATCTTCTGCCGAGCAGCAAATTCAACAAACACAATCCCCACTGACTCTAGCCAAACGTTTATATAACTCAATGCAGAAATACATCTTCAAGGCTAGCTGTGTTCCATCAACAAGCTAAGACAGAGTGTATTATCAGCTCATTTTAGCTGATCATTGACTTATATTCTCTGTTTCTAACCTCAAACAAAAACTATGAAATTAAGTATGAAATACATGTTCATTTACTCATTCAAGGCAGTTTCCAAACCTACACATATCTCCATATTTTCACTGGGAGAATGAAGTGGTCAGGAGAATCCCAGTGAATTATAAACTTTGGTGTGTGGTTTAGTTGTTGGGTTAAATCCATCACAGTCCATGTGACAAAATTATGACAAAAAACATAGTCATTAATATTTATAATACTTCAAATAGATTGAGGAGACCCAGCATACAATCTGCCATGTCTGTCAAAGCCCCACTTTTTCCTGCTCCAAAAATAAGAATTCAGCTGCCTCCACATTAAATCATCTTTCTCTCCATGTCATTTTATGCAAAATGAGGCTGTGAAGTACAAATTTTGTTATTAATGGCAAAGTTTTGAACATGTTTTGTACATCACCTCATGCTAGACACATATGCCTGACAATATGTTTTAAATAAAATAATTTCTCTTTCCTGACAGCTACTTATCTCTGTTCTTATTACTGTATTCAAATCAGCTTTCGAAGACGAGAAACTGACTTGCTAATCCATCAGTGCAAACAGCATTGTGTTTTTTTAAGTTACATTTTGTTGCACTGTAATCAAACTGAGAGCATTTGAACTGAATTGTTTTGACAACTCATCTCTGGTGGTTTGTTCAAGTTAACATGGAAAGAAAAAATGGGTTCTGCAATGTAAAAATCTGCCACACCAGTAAACTACCCCGTCTACTGCACTCCACTGTTGTCCTTTCTCTGATCTCTAACTTCAGATGCTCTGGTAAGATTTGAAGGAACAAATTCTTTTGACCTCACTGACAAGTCCAATATATATTTAATGCATTAGAGGCACAAAGCAACTTGAGTTTTTGACCAGATCTAAAAATGTTTGCACTTTCTGTACAAAAGGTGAATATTTGCAGCTTCTAATTTGGTCATTGCATTAATATTACATGTACTGCACCTTTCAGTGTACAAATTTTTAATACATGTACTTAGAATCGGTCGACAGGTCAACCCAGCACTTTCACCTTGCTGTTATGAAAAAACATTTCCATTTAATGTTAATTGTGGAGTTTGCAGGTTCTCTCTATGTCTGTTTGTGAATGTAGGCGTGAATATGAGTGTGAACAGTTGTTTGTCTCGATGTGTCAGCCCTGGGATGAACTGGCGACCTATCTTGGGTGTACCTTGCCTCTCACCCATTGTCAGCTGGGATTGACCTTCGAAGAGTAAGTGGAAAATGAATGGTTGGACTCAATTAAGTATTACATATATATATATATATATATATATATATATATATATATATATATTTTTTTTTTTTTTTGATTAAAACTGTCATACCAGATATTTTATTCTCCTTCTGTCATGTCCTCCACAGTTATTACTTTGCTGTATGTGTGAGTAGGGCTGCTTTATTCGCAGCGGAAATATCAGGACCATGGAGAGCTCTAACCTGCTGCATGTTACCCTTAGGCTGGCATCGTCTTACTTTTATATTCCTCTTCTGTCCTCTCTAATGTGATTCTACACTTTCTCCTTTCATGATTGATCCTTGATGATTGTAGTACTTTGCATTGTTTCTTCCCTTTTCAAAGATTTCTTTGATAAGTTTCCAAACTCATGTGAAAGGAATGTCCTCGCATCCTGTCTAACATGTACCCGTAGAGTCCATGAGAGTGTTATTGTGATGCATGTGAACAGGAACGACGTACAAACAAAGTTAACAAAAGGAATGCAAGGACTGATCATGGTCATCAAAAAGACTCAAATCATAACACAGAGGAAAATCTATAGGATCACTTCTAAGGACTGAATATTATGTAAAGTTGAGGAGTAAAGTTAATTCATATATTTAAGATGTAAGGCTTTGAAGTAAATATAATTTATATTTTAGTTAATTTACTAAATATCATCTATGGTTGCATAGAGTATAGTACATATAGTACTATTTTTATTTAGACTTTTCCTGTAGTCTAATTCTTCTGACTGGTTAGTTCAGTCACATGTAACTCAAAACCAGGAAGTGTCGTTGTTGTGAATGTGATGTTGAAATCAGTAGAAGTGGTGCTTGAGAAAGTTAGCCATCTCCATCGTGCTGTTTTCTCCTCATTAAGAGTTATCCAACCACCACATACCAAACCCTCACTCACATTACAATTATAAGATAATGCTGACCTCCCAGCTTCGAGGAAGTTTGTTCTGAAGCCAAGAGCCCTGATGGCAAAACCCATTGCCTATAGATTTACGGTTTCAAATAGCCAGTTGAAACATTGCCATGGACTGCAGGCTACGATTTGGAACATCCAGGAGGTTGGTGCTAAATCTATCAACGTCTTAAACATTGTCAGAAACATCCATCCATCCTCATCAGGGTAGCAGGGGGCTGGACCTGATCCCAGCTGACATTGGGCGAAAAGGCGGGGGCCATCCTGGACAAGTCGCCAGTTCATCACAGGGCTGACACATAGAAACAGACAACCATCATGCTCACATATACAGCTATGGGCAATTTAGAGTCACAATTAACCTGCATGTCTTTGGACTGTGTGACGAACCCACGCAGACGCAGGGAAAACATGCAAACTCCACACAGAAAGGCCTGAGGCAGGATTAGAACCAGATATCTTCTTGCTGTGAAAGGGCAGTGCTAAGTCACTAAAACAAATTTAGATTTTAATTTCTACAGCATCAAGAATGCACTTAGATAAGCATAAAATATCCGGGAATTACAGGCTCACTGGTCAATCTCGGCGTGTTTTCATTGTTCCCAGGTAAAACTAATCCAGTCATCAACACAGCCCAGTATGAGGAGACATAAGCTCTGAGCTGAGTGATGCAGATCCCTCATGCTCGTCTTGTCACACACATGCCAAGATGTCCTCTCTCTTATCTGCTCCTTGGTTTGCTCACAAGCTGGAGAAAAACCCTCCATCAGCAGCACAAATATACATCTTCGCATTACATGTGTCTTTTCTTCTTCTATCTGATTATGTGACAAGGCCAGGGCCCTTCGCTGTTCCCCCAGCACAGACCCCATACCACAACAGCCACATTAAACTGTTGATATTAATAGTAATGCCTGTCCTAGTTATGTGCACTACGGCATGCATTATCATATCAAAGCAATCGTTCCCACAAGGTTATTCTATTACCATCATGGTCAACCCCAGGGTCTGTTACGGCATCCTAATTTCAGGAGATTCCACATTTAAAGAACGACTGCTTCATAACTCTTTGATAAGACAAGGCGGAAAAATACAACCTTTTGCCTGGATTTAGAGGATAAAACAGATGTATCCTCTCAGTAGCAAATCTCTCAGTAGCAAGTGTACACATCAATTAATTGATGGTGTAGTCACTCAAACCTTGATATTTTTTGATGGAAAAAGAGAAAGACCATGACATGCAGTATATAATTCACCAGGCTGGATCAGTGAAAAGCAAGGTAAATAATGGAAGCCAGCCAAAAGCTCAGTTGATTTGTTTGCCAGTTGTCTTTTACATGCAAAGGAAAATGTCACGCCTCTTTCCACAAGAGTCTTGTACTTTCAATGTCTTACAATGATATTTCCAACTTTGTCTGCAGTTTGAAGACAACAACTGGCTGATAAACTCTTGAAAGTTGACGGGGGTATTTTTCCGCCTTGTCTTATCAAAGAGTTATGAACCACCCAGTGACTTTTGGTTTTCTTCTTGATGCCAAGCTCTTTTGGGGAGGAGGCATAGGTTCAGCCTGACCTTCAGGTTCTCAGAAAAATATTTGTGTTGTGACCTTTAAACAATGCATTTCCTGAATTGGGATGGAAAGTGGTAGATGTATAGCCCTGGACACCAAAATAACTGTATCAGTTTGTTATCATAAGCCTGTTTTTGTTGGTTCCTCGGTCCAGTTTTCAAGGTCAAGATTACTGCAAACCTACAGAAAAATGTCCACATGCTTCTCTAAATACTGATGCCTGCAGCTTCTGTTTTACAGAGCTGTGCAGCAGTCACTAGACGGTTCAGCTGGCATTTGACAAACACTCATCCATACAACATTCTTATTTAAACAGACATGCGGGCAAGAGGAGGCACCATGCATTTCAAGTCCCTCCCTAGAGGGACAAACTGACAACCTCTGGATTAATAACACAAACAGCCACACATGCAGCTTGGCATACATGAGCGCCTGCGGAAGGAGGGATGCACGGACGTCCATACACTCAAGCTCCCAAACACACATTGGTTTATAATCCAGATAACACATGCTGCTGATACAGAACATATGGAACATGGGCCACAGAACTCCAGGGAAACCATAGCAACCACTGATTAAAGAATCTGTGCTTAATTGAGCAGCTGTTTTCCCACAATTCACTGCCCTATCAAATATTGAATATGATAAGCCAACACAAATATGGTGACCAGCCAGCCCCAAAATATAGTAAATCAGTAAAACCAATTTTGTCTCTCTATGTTTTTACTGGTCTGCTGCCCATAGGCAAGGGCATATCTTCAAACTGTCCTCCAAACCAAGCTGTTGTGGTGCTAAATTAGTTCTGCTGCAGTGTTAAATTTAAGATCAGATGGAGATTCTGGTTTGGTTCATATATTCCCACACAGAAAACTTATATATATATAGATTATCTTTGACACAGAGCTTGCAAGATATAAATCATCTATAATGCAACAGTACAAACAAAACTAAGCACAGGTGGCAGGACAAAGAGCTATGGATATGTATTCAGGGTTATTTAACTATTGTGGCAGCCACCCAGCTATAGTAGGAATATCATCCACTACCCACTTTTCTTTGAAATGATGGCATGCTTAAAGCCTGGGTTCAATAGCATATTTCACCTGTTCTCAAACTATGGTATGTGTAACACTGGTTTTACTTGACCTTCCTGTAGTGAAACTTGGAGGAATCTCATCAATTTAACATCTAATACCATCAAAATACTTAATATCTTTTTGAATTAAAGTAAACTATGAGATCACTGGAATGTAATTTAATATTCTGCATTCCTTGAAATGCTGCTGTATCTTAATACTGTATGTGTCAAAATGGTTGTATTCAGAGAGCCTAATATTTTCTGAGGTGGTATATGGTGTAAAAAGTTTGAGAATCACTAGAAAATTTCATTTTTCTAACTGGAGTAACGCATTGCAGGGCCTCTTTCAGGTGCCGGGTACCTCCAGTACCTCCAGCAGCTGCCTGTTTCTGCACAAGCTGCAAAGAATCATATCATCACACAGTCCTCCACCTGGCAGTCGACGAAAGTGCTGCCCTTATGGTACAAAGCACAATAGGTCCTGACCGAAGGTCTTATCCTTTTTTCACACTGTGTTGGCATCCTTGGTGCTGATACTGTCGTTTTGTGGCACCATCTCTTACACTGGCATCATCTTATTTTTATATAGCTCTTTAATCCTTTCTGTTGTCCTTCTATACTTTCTCATTTCCTCATTGATCACGTTGTTTCTTCCCTTTTCAAAGATCTTTTTGATAGATTTTCCAAACCCCCTTGATTGTCCTTGTGTCCTGTCTACATGTGCCCATTAAAATGATACAGTGATACATTTACACGAGGTAAAAAGAAGGTAACAAAATGAATGCAACACAAGTTCATCATAAACATCTCAAATTATAGAAAAAAGGATAATCTATAAGATAACTTCTAAGGAATTATGATTATAAGATAAAACTCACTTTGCCAGCTTCCACTGAGGTTTGATCTGAAGCCAAGAGTCCTGATGGCAAAGACCCATCGCCTATAGATTTAAGGTTTGGAACAGCCAATTGAAACCTGTCCAAGGACTGCAGGCTATTTGGATTTGGAGCATCCAGAAGGTTAGTGCTAAATCTTGGCACCAAATCCATCATTTTCTTAAAAGATATCAGCAAGATTTTAAAACTAGTTTAGATTTTTATTTCTACAGCATCAAGATTGCATTTAGACGAGGAACAAATATCCAGAAGTTACAGGCTTGCCGGTCAATTTATAGAGATTAGTGTCTGCGTTAGTGTCTTTTAAACCTGCTTGTAAATCTGTCTGTATTGACTGAGTGTGTGCTGATAAGGAAGCGAGAAAGGTTGTCTAAAAGCTGGTAAAATATCTCTGAAACACAGCACAACTCCCCATTATTCTGATTGCAGTAGCTTGAAGAAAGAGACGACTGATGGTGTGCTTTTAAAAAAGATGTTTATAAGATTCTGTGATTTAGAACAAATCGATTGACCATCAGCATCAGCAGCATTATTTTCTCAACAAAACAGCAGATATCTTGTTACATTTCACATGGCATACAGGAAGTCCTCTGTAAGACAAGCTGTTCTGTAAGATTTGTCTGCTGCTCATGTTCATATCCACGGGTCAATTTATCCTGTTCAGGATGTATATGAGATAAGCATCAAGTATAGCTTATAGCTTTTTGCTGTGTAAATATTTAAATATGAGCATGAAATAAATGAAATAAATAAAAACAACCATGATTCAACTGTAGCATCTATGTCTTTAAATTGTGGTATTAACAAATGGAATGAATGCTTTAACTCAATGAAATGCTAAAACATCAGGTACAGTTTCAGTCCTCCAAGCTATACACTGACATATAATGAACACCAAACCATTCACAGCAGAAATATACAATGCCAAAGTTAACATACATTTCACCACCTTGTGTTTTTACATGAAATTTTAGGTTGTTTTTTTTGTAGCCTGGGACCAAATGCGAAAGTTTCACACTACACAGTAAAATTGGAAATATGCTTTTGAAGACACTTGAAAGGTTTCTGTCTGGCACAATAAAAGGGAATTTTTTTTTTTGAATAATTACATTTTGAATGTGTAGCCATTCATTACACTGCAGTCTAACATCTTGTTAGGGAAAACAATAGATAGGAAGTTGTTCAGGTTGGATGCTGATTAGGTGTTCATTAGTCTGTTATTTAGTGTTTGAGTGTGGGTGTATGTAGAGGGGTAGGTGTGATGCTCTGGCCACTTACAGGTGTTTTTGTTGTTGTTGTTGTTGTTGTTTTATCCATTTAATTAGGTGAAGGAGGTAATTTATTTGATGGTGCCTCTAGAAATAATTGTGCACTTGTTGCCCTGATTCTGTCTTCAACCTCTTTCACAGAGTTCCAGTATATTTAAATACATGTTGACAGAATGACATGTTAACTTATACACTGGGGACTATGAACTATGCAAGCTTACAGTGGATGAACAAAAAGTTTTGAGGTTTGCGAAATGTGAAAAAGGGGAACGTGATGTTGTGATACTAAGGGTGCTTTTACACCAGGATAGTCCAGGGGTTAGGGTTAGGGTTTCGGGTAATGCTGAAAAATTTGACACATTCATTTGGTTTGGTGCACTTTTTACGCTTTTGAAAGCGAACCAAACTGCCTGGACAACGTCATGCAGTTACAACAGCTGCTCCTTTGGGGTGGTATTGTCCGAAACAAGCACTGACCAGGAAGAGGAAAAGCATGAGGAAGAAGAAAACCCGGCTCATCGAAAACGGAAATCCATCCCCTTCAGCCGGCTTGTTCACAACAAAAACAAACAATGGAGCAACACCAAATTTATGCAGTCTCCGGGTTTCTGTTTTTACTTTGGTGTTCAAACTTAATTTTCTCTGTACATGAGACAAATGCAGCAGTACTGAAAAAGACAGCGGAGAGTGAGAGACTATGGTTATACAGACGCCTCTCTTTGGTTTGCTGGATAGTTTGTTTGCATTTCCCTAACAAACCGGGACCCATGTTTTCAGACAGACCAGAGTTTGCTTGTTTGGTCCGCACCAGAGTTCAGATGAGCTTTCACACCTGCCCAAATAAAGCGGACTATCCAAGGAAACAAACTCTAGTCCATTTAAAGCTCTGGCGTGAAATCTAACCCTATTGTTGAATTCAAATTAGTGCTGAGATACAATATGAACAATGGAAAGTAGTGATACTGGACTTCTGTTACTTTAAGTAAAATATAAAAGGGGACCCTCACCACATTTTTGAAAGTCTAGTTAGAGGTCTTGGAGAGTGCTAATGAAGCTCAGGAAGATATTGCATGTTTATATTCTCTTTCTCTCTCTCTCTCTCTCTGGGCAAACTATCTTGTTCATCTCTGTCAAATTTTCAAACAGTTTTCCTTTCTCTGTCGCTGTTAGCTGTAATTTCAGTGTCAGTTACCTTCAGTTTCATCAGAATCAGCCACCATGGGTGTCCACTGAGTTTATTAGTCCCACTCCATGTCACATCCTTACAGATGTTCAGCCATCGCTCTTTATTAATTCAACACCACCACCACCACCACCACCAGCATCTCTAATGTAGCCTCCAGGTTTTGACAAGGAACAAGAATGAGATTTATTTTTAAACTGTTCATTGTGAGTCTGATAGTGTTGGGCGAGTTCAATACTGAATTGGTGGCGTAGTCTTTTGAATGCAACCATCACTTTTCACTTCATATTCAATTCTTTCATCAGTGAAATCACTCCATCTCTGAGTGAGAATAGACCCCTTTCACAGCAGACCTTTTGACTTGGCAAAGCAGGAGGCTCAGGTGTAAGCATGCAAAATACCTGAGCCCTGGCACTGGTTCACCTAAGTGTGAATGTTCTGCTTTGATAAGTCAAAATGTCCACTGTGAAAAGAGTTTATTGCGTGATACAGAAAAGCTTGAAATAAATAAGCATACTGTGATAGATCACCTCAAAGTGAAAACAAGGGCACCTACAGTAAAAGCTGGATTGCTTCAATGGTATATACTATAATAAATATTTATTGAGGTGATGAATATGAAGGTCACATTTGCTAGCACAGAAGGTACAGATGCTGTTATTTGGAGGATATCTATGCATATTTTGGTCTAGAATCTTTCATGAATATACTATACAGAAATTAGCATGAACACTGTCACTAACACATCCAAACTAACATTGTTAGACCACAAATTCAGTACATCAGTGCCAACATTATTACAAACAGGCAGCTACAGTTTGAAGACTAGGAGATGAGAAATATGTTTCTCAGAAGAAACACAATCTGGCGAAACTGTGAGATATGAAGACAAAAACCCCTCAAGGGCAGGTTTTCTAATCACATGTAACAAGGTCACATCCAAAGCAGCAAGATAACACTAATCACATCTGTGAGAAAATGAATGTCACTGCAATAGGAAACCTAAAGTATTTTAACAAAGAATATTACTGAAATATGCATTGGAATGTGCAAGTAATGCAAAAACAATTTCAATAAACTAGGCCATGAATAATTGTGAGGTTATGTAAACATAAGGCTGCTGGGAAGTTTAACATGAATAAGACACAAAATCTAGAATAATAATATCAACATACAGCACAATACACAAAGAGTTTTGAGAGCAATTAAAGATGGTGTCCTAACATTAAGTGGGTAGACTTTTCACAGAAACTACAATTTATCCGATCAGAGGAAAAAAACAAAAAAACAAACAGCCTTCGAACTATTTATGTACTCCGTTCAACAGCATCTTCAAGGAAGGGTGGGCGATCCCATTTCCGAGAAGACTGCAGAGATTAAGGATGTTTTTTAATGTATTTAAAGATGATTCTAATCAGTACAGTTACCATGGTAATGTATTAGCTTAAAGCTGTCTTTATTTATCAGTCTAAACCACTGTTACACAATCAAGAGCTATATGATTAGGATGTGTGTAGTAATGTGTGAAGAACACAGTGTTCTCAGGATGAGACATAAATAAGTCTGCAGCCCGCAGCTCTGTGAGGCTGATCTTATGGGCTGATTCGTTTTGCAGGTATTTTGTCATAAGTACTGGGTCACTTAAAACTCTCACCTTCTGATGGTGCTAAAGTAAAGATCACGGGTTTAACACAGCACAATGTATTTTAGGGACCTTGTCTATTTAGCAAATTTCACAACGATCCATCTAATAGTTGTCAAGATACTGTACTGATTCTTCCTTTGCTTAACATGAATACCTACATTTCATAGATGTTCAATAGTTGTTAAGGTGTATAAATCTGGACCAAAGTAGTCAACAGACCAAGATTGCTGGCTCTAGAGCTACAACGCAATCTTTGCCTCTGCTCACCCATAATCCCATCTATTATCTCTTTTTTCTTTTCACTCCCTACAAGACACTCATTAAGAATAAATAATGTCCATTTTTAGATGTAATTAACTTGATATAAATAATACAAAAATCATTGAGTACTCTGCTGAGTGATTCAACAGGGACAGCAGTTTGTTATAGCTCATTGCTGATTATGACAACAGGGATGCGCCATCAAAATCAACCTCCCAGTAAACCAATCTTTGTGCTGCTGGTCACTGGACGGTTAATTAGATGTCTGTGCTTTGGGATTGATCTCATTGAACATTTATTTTATGCTCAGCTTTGAGAATAAAAGGGCGACAGCCTGCATGTATATGCGTTCTTAATCTGATGTTGCTGCACAACATTTTAGTTCACTGTGTTTTGCTATTTTATTGCTGTGTATATTTTTGTCTCTACATGTTTCTGTACCTATCGTTGCAATTGGTAACATACACACCTGAAAGAGAAGACAGTACATACACACATATTCTCCACAATTCACAGATTTCATAATAATAATCAAAACACTAACAATATGTTTGGATATATTTCCTTATTCGGGTGCTTGTTTCCCGGCTGTTCTTCAGTTTGTTTGCAAGGTGGCTCGTGTCGAGCAGAGAATATCGGGGAGGTAGTGTGTCAGTCTCAGATCAGCAAACTCATCTGTCATTGCTAATGTTTCAACGTGTCACTGCAGATGTTCAGGAGAGCACAGGATATTAATGGAGTGTAGTCTCTCCACCTCATTTCATCTGATGAATATCAACAAAGATTATAGACAAAATGGAGAGGCGAGAAGTTACTGGACTAGAGCAAGGTCTAGACGAGATAACAGGAAAACACAAGAAGTAAAAAATGTTTTGTTGGTGAAATTTGACTGTTTCTTAAAAACAAGTAATTTGATTGATTGTCAATAATAGAGATTTCTGCAGTCAATCCTGGAGAAACAACAAACACTGAATCCTAAAATGTTAGAGTGGTGTGTTTCCTTCATCACACCGTGATATATAAATCATGAAGAATACATGTTGGTACTTCAATTAAACATTTCATCATTGTCAGGGCCAGAAATCCCCGAGAAGGCAGAGGAAACTTTATTTCAGCACAATGTAGGTGTATGCTGATACATGGGGTATTTCATTTGATGTGATTTGGCAGGATTAAACTGGAGGGCTGGCTTGGAGTCTTCATTATACTATCCATCTACTGATGAATTAATATTTAAAATCTTAGACAGCTAAGCAGACAAACAGACAAAAGAAGGCCTAAACAAAACAGACAGTGTTTTACAGCTTTGATGCAGTGCTTGTTGTCAGATCCATCCACACACTATTTTAATACATATTACTTGTGTATTTCCACCAAGCCATAGCTCTCTGGAACAAGCGGTTGAACTGAAGGTATACTACAGGGACTTCTTCATATACTATACAATGAGCAATTTGTGCAATTATTTTTTTGCGTGAGTGTAACAAGCTGGAAAAGAAATCAATCTTGATAAATTGTGGCATACTGAGATCAATTTATCAAATCAATCATTACACCATGTGTAATTGCTGCGCCTGGGAAAAATCCCCATGAGCCCTCCTTTCGCTAGATTAACCCCTACCACATACCAGTCCATGACTCCACAGATAACACTCGACAGTCATAATGATTTAATTTATGCAGCACAAACATTTATCAATTAGTGAATTGATTTGTGGCTGTCTCTTCGGCTTAGTCACAGTCACAGCACTGTCAGTCTTCTCGGGCAACATTCTCTCCTTTACTACTAAAACATAAACGATATCAAACCAAATGCTAACATCTACAGAGCAGCACTTTACTTGATGAATGCATTCCTTGTGACTGAGATGAGATCAAATTTGTAGCTGCATCCACTACAAATTTCCTGCTGTTGTTTCATTAATTATTGTTTGTGAAGTACTGTATTTGTATGACAATTTTGTTTTTTCATACAAACTGTTTCAAACGGACTGTTTGACTAGCCAAAAAATGCAAAAAGAAAAAGTGTGTGTATTCACAACAGGCCTGTCATTTCACAGGGTTAACAGCATATGTTGACTTGTAATGCTTACTTTAAAAATAACATTATGCAGAGGATGCTCACAGTGTTCACATGTGATATTTGTCTACATATTTTTTTAAATGGCTTCTTCTCTCAGTTTTAGTAAGAATAAGTAATAATGCAAATAAATGACTACATGTAATATTAAAAAGGTCACTCATGGTGAAGATCCCACAGCGAATTATCCCCCAACTCTGCAGTTCCACTTAGGAGAGTCCACCCTCACTGTTTTGGCTCATTAACCTAATTTTCGGGGGCAGTAAGCAGGCATTTCTAGCAAAAAAGCTCTGATGAATTTACTCAATACTATCTGCCTAAAAAAAATAGCAACTAGCTGGTTAAAAATGAAATGACTGATTCTTGGGAGATTTATTTAATAACATAATAATAATATACTTTTATGAGCACGCACCTAATTGAAGGAATACTGCAGTGATAGAGCAAAAGACTTGTACACAAACATTAATCCAAATGTCTGGAAATGTTGTCATATTGTGTCCATGTTGTCTTTCTCTGTGCCCTTCTTGTGAACTTGGATGTTAGTTTTGCTTACAGTTGTGTTTTCCCTGTCCTCAGGAAAGTGTGTCGCCATGCCAACACATTCCCAACACACAGTCTCTCTCTGTCTCACTCTCACACATCAATACGGCTCTCTCACCCGGCCAACCCTCCGGCGGCAGCTCGGAAGCAGTGGTGTGCTTCTGGCCTTTGTTGTGTCAAAGTGTTGCCAACTGTCTTCTCTCTCTCCAGGCTTCTGGCTATCTATATACCATGTCCACCCCCAGTGTCCCTCTTGTTCTTGTTGTCTCTCTCTCTGTCTTTTGATCCTTTCACTCATCCTCACTCTTCCTCTTTTCCTACTTTCTTCTTCTACTGCACTTAGCTTTGTTTTCTAGTACAGTTATGTCCTTCATTCATTCCTCTCATCTGCTCTTCTTGCCTCTGTTTCTGTTCGAAACACCCCCCAAAAGAGATGCATATATAGCTTGAACACAAATGCATTGCAGTCAGTGAAATGTATGGTGTGCACGTAGATGCTTGGGTGTAAGGCGGTGAGTATTTTAAGCTATTTATCGGTTTTATTTGCAGTGAATAAGTCTGTAATAAACACTTGATAGGCATAAAGATCACAGCCCATCAAAGCAGGAATGACATTTAATAAGACATAAATAGACATTAAAGGAGGAAAAATGATTCAATCAGTTTTCTCGCGGCTCCATCACAGTGACATTGACAAGCACTATTTGCTCAAACAAAAGGACCATCACCAAAGGGATTGATGTAGGTGTTTCTTCTGACTGTCTCAGATCACCGGTTTGCAGTGGATGTCACGAATGTGTGCAGTCACGTTTTGTGTAAAACTTAGTTACCTAGTAACACCACATCTCTGTCTTATAGATGGCAGATTGTAAATATTAACTGTCAAACTGTGCAGGTTGTTTCGCAGTGAGGAAAGGTCGATCTTTTAAATTTGTTCAATTAACGGTCGTTATCTGTCTTAGGTTGTGATGCGCAGAGATGAACAAGGTGTGCGCGTGTGACATCAGACAAATTAGATAAGAGCAAAAACAAAGCTAAAACAACAGGGGCTTTAAGCTGCTTTCAGACATTGCTAAGTCTCAAAAATGTGAATGTTGACTAGGCTACGGTGAGACGGAGAGTTATAGATCAAAGCTAGCAAGCTAATGTTGAGGAAAATGTTGATGTGTTGCTTGGCAACAGTGCAGTCATAGTCCAGTTGCAGAACTATTCATGTTGGCGGAGCCAACAAATGATTCAATAGGCAAACATCATAATCTGTTGTCACTTATTAATGTAAACTAATAAATAGTGCTTGTAGAACTGTTTTCACTCAACGCCGTGCTGTTGAACTGAATATGAGCACGCTGTGAAGGACTTCGGCAATCAGCAAAATCGTGACTACGACTGAATCACAGCCAGTCAACATTACAACTTCGAATGTGATATTGCTTAAATTAAAATTCTGCTGTCCTTCATTAAAATTTAAAATCACAAACATTATACAATTTAAAAGAAAACAACTCTGAATCAAAACTCTAAGTCATCCTGATAATGACACAATGTTTGACTTGTGGTAATGAACAATCAAGAATATTTGTTATTCATAGCTATTTATTTATCTCTATCACCAAAAGCCTCACCTCCTATGTATTAATGAAGTTTCTTGCTGCAAATATTTAACATGCATCTTCTATTCTGCAGCAAACATTTGTCAACGCTGGAAAGTTCACTGGAAGTTTATTTCAAAAGTAATTTGCAGTACTTCAGTAACTTAGTTTCAGCAATTTATGCCAGAAGCTGACTTATTAAGGTCTCTCATTGCCTTTCCACTTCCTATCCCCTCATCTCATCTGCCTTTTGTTCTTGCCAACCATTATTCTCTGTTGAGCATCCTGACTATCAAACCACTGTTGCCCTCAAACACACTGACAGAGAAAAGTAGCTCACCCGCAGACTCAGTGTTTAAATGAACCACACTGGGAAATACAAATATCTACAAGGCACATAACCAGGAAGAGGGAAAACAGACAACATATCGAAAGCTCTGCATACGTGTGCACTATATGCATACATGTGTGTGATATTTGTTGTGTGTTTATGTTGCGACTGTTTCTGTTTGGGTTTCAGTGTTTGGCATCTCCCGCTGTGATTTGGCTCTCCACTAAATAAAGACTTGGGCCTAAAAACATGAACTAACAACCACAAAGCCAGTGTTTCCCAAACTCCTGTCACTTACAATGTCTACAATATCTTAGCTTTTTCAGACACTACCAAAATAAAAGTCTGAAAAATCATTATTTTTGTGTTTAATGAAACATACAAATATATACTCATCATGAACCGTATGTGAAGCTCAGAATGTGGTGGCTATGGCTGTCGTCATCTTGGCAGTCTGGCCTTCAGCTTATCTAAAAATCTCTCTCTCTCATTATTGTCCACTTTTGTTTTCTCTCTCTTCACCTCCAGTAGCTAAATCCAAGCGTCCATCTGCATTTGTATGGCCTAAATTGTGTGTATCTCTCTACTTGAGTGTGTATGTGTGTGGTTTGCGTATTCAAATGCAGGGATTGACCTTGTGCATCCAACTGTATCTTCTCTTTATTTTCCCACAGGTGTGTACAAGCCTGTGTGTGTGTGTATATGTCTGTTGTTACATTATGTTAAGTCTGTTTGTGTGCAGAGCATTTGTCCTTGTGCATTCAAGCAAATCAACATTTGTTATAATTTTTCCCAGGTGTGTGTGTGTGTATGTTTGTATGTCTTTTGTGCTAGTGTGTTTGTGTGTGTCCGTGTGTCTTTAAACCAACAGGGCACCTACAAATGCAGTCTATTCGGTTTAGCAGGTTTGGGAGAAGAGCAGGTCACCAGTCAGACATTGTTTAGTCAACAAACACACCATGCTCATACAGGTACACACACAAACAGACACACAAAACACGAGAACAATTACATCTACCTGAAGGAAAAAATAAATAACCTATTTAATTTAAAAGTTTCCTCTTTTTCCTGGGATGAGAATTTTCCTATTGCACTTGTGTCATGATATTCATGACTCTTCTTGCACACACTGCAGAAAAAGTGAGGGCCTCTGTGTATTAAAGTGTTTTAATCTGCCATTCCTGTCATGGCCACTAGAGGCTCAACAGCCTTTCTCCTGAGAATGAAAGTCAGTATATTATGGTATGATTAGCTAGTTGAGCCAGTGAGTCAGTTTCATTGAAATGAGGGCTTCCAGGTATCTTTTATGTGCGTGCGTCTGTGTGTGCATATGTGTGTCTTTTTACACAAGTCTGAGCCACAATGGTTCCCTCATTAGGGCAGGCTTTTATAGCTCCAGTCATGCTTAAAATCCAGGTCTGAAAAACCTTCAAGCAGAACTATTCAATTTCATTTTATTGGGCCAAAATTTAAAACCAGGAAATGTAGCAGCCAGTTCTTCTAACAGCATTTCACAACATCTAGCTAAGAACGCAGTCAGACAAGGGTACATTGTAATGGGTGTGAGGTTGGACCCAAGAACAGCACAGACTGAGACCAGTGTTGAAACAGTTCAACAGTTTATTGGCAAAACAGGGTCGCAAAAATCCACAGCAGGTACTCAGGAAGTAGTCTCCAACAGAGCCAGCCAAAATAGTCCAACTCTCCAGCAGAAACCTCCTGGGAGGGAATCCAAGAAAATGGGAGACAGACAAGGGGCGAGCAGGCAGAGTAGTCAGGGACGGAAGGCTGGTCAAGTTACCTGGGCAGGGACGATGAGGACTGGGCAGGGACAGGCAGGGTCGAAACCAGGGAAGCAATCCAAAGATAAATGCGAGAGCTTAGCATGCTGCTGAAGACAATCTGGCAGAGACAGTGTGGAAGGAGTGGGTATAAATCATGTGAGGGAACACAGGTGAAGGTGGTTGCACTGATTGCACATTTTAAATAGCGGATGTCATAGTTTTAATTTGTAGTCATTTACCTCATCCACAACAGCCAGCATGAATTCTTTCATGGTTTCGGAGTCTTTGGATCGTCCTTTGGTCTTTTCTAAGATCCAAGATACATGAAGGGAAGCTGCTGTAGCTCTCTCTTGGCCCAGCATGATCACACCAGGGTAATATAGGTCTGATCATACGATGCAAACAAACTTTGCACTTTGGCTGTGATCCCCTGGGAAAGCATTCGGAGATGGCGGTAACATTAAAATAAGAAGACAACAAGTACCATCTCTCTGCCGGCTCAGACAGGGTTAAACTGATTTAAGGTGAGTTTTCTATTGTCAATTTTGCAACAGAGACCAGAAGCACACTACAGCTACCGAGCTGCTGCCAGAGGGTTGCTGAGAGAGAGAGAGAGTGAGAGAGAAAAGGCGAGGTAGAGGCATATTGATGTATGTGAACGAGGCAGAGAGACTGTGTGTTGGGAATGTGTTGGCAGAGTTGACAGAGATATATTTTCAGTCAAGCACTTCCCTACTTGTGACTGTCAATAGCCAGATGTTTTGAAAAGCTACAAAGCTTGGTTGTAACTCACATGAGAAAACATTGATTTTTGAAAGATATGACTGCCGGTGTGCTACATCTATAAACATCCTGCTAGAAGAAGGAAGAGAGATAGCGCAGTTGTGTTGTGTTGTAGTTTACTGATTTTGTCATATATTTACGTATGCTGGGCCATTCTGAGACCAGATGTGGCCCGTGGGTATACCCATAGATCCATAATGTATACTGATGCACCGCTCTTAGTCTCTGGGTCAGGACCTTGACCCATACCATTTTGATCCAATAATACATCTCAATATGTCCCTGCTTCCTCAATACTAATTTCTTTCAAATCCCACATCCCCAGTTTGTAATGCTTTAGAGGCTGCCCTCAAGAGCAACATTAGACATAATAGAGCTCTTTTCACAGGCTGAGAAGTACTAATGACAGGTAAACAAAGCTTCATTTGAAAACTCATTAGACTTTCCCCTTTACCAGGAAACAACCTCAATATAACAATCTCTTACAGTAAAGTTTAAATGGCTGTGCTGCTGAAGTATCCATGAGCAAGACTGAATCCCGTCCGGTTGCAGTGGTTACTGTATTGAAAGCATTATTTCTCTTTGGGGATCAATCAAAGAGTAAAATATCAGCTGATGCTGACAGTTGTAGAATCCGTGTATGTGTGTGTGTTTTGAACTGATGGGAGATAAATGTGAAACTGTCTGCCAGGCCATTCTTGTAAATAAGAATTTAAGTGACCCTTGTGGTCAAGTAAATCTAAAAGCAAAAGCTGAACAAAATATGCCTGTGATTGAATTTGTATGTGTGTGCTTTTACTGTACCAGAAGCTGATGTAATCTGAGGAAGTTGTGTGTGCGTGTGTGTGTGTGTGTGTGTGTGTGTGTGTGTGTGTAGGCATCCGGTACTTTTGCAAAGCAACACAAAAAGTGTGTTCACACTATTTATGTTTGGAGCAGTTTAGTCAAGCTCTTGAGCGTTTTCTCTTTTTAGTTTTGGTTCAACTGGAGGATGAGAAAAAAATACATAGGAAGATTGTACACCCACTGCCGAGGCCACATGAAAATGTGAGTGCTTGATGAAATGAAGCAGAATAATCATGCCCAGCTGAAGTCCGAGGTGTTGGCTCTAGTCTGATCTTTCACAGTGTCTCGCAAACTGATCAAATACAACTGTCTGGTGCAGGCCAAAGAAATGTTGCACCTCAAGTCACCAGCTGTCATAATATGTGTTACAACTATATGCAGTTCATGCCAAATATTAATCCATGGCATTTTAAAGGTAGAATTTCAATTAGGTTACTCTGTAAGGAGGTGCTCCATAAACCTCACACTGAACTTGTCAAAACAATTGAAGTCACTCTATTTTTTCATTATTCAACCATATTTCCTGTGGAGTGCTCTTATGGAGTGTTTTATTACAGGCTAAAACACAGTCTGAGGGAGGAAAAAAGAGAGAGAAGGAGAGGAAGAGTAGCGAAGATTTAAAGAAACAAAGAAATGGATGGAAAAAGAGAGAGCAAAAAGTGGAGCTGCTCTCTTTTCCCGTGCTGTATTGTTTTCCCCATAAAATCCAGAGAGGGGACATACATCTCGCTTTTAGATTAATGAATCTGCATCCAAATCTCCCAGGGAAAACTCTATAAAAAACAATTCAACAATTACTCCTCCCCTGCGTTCCATCTTTTGCAGAGAAGCACACACACACACACACACACACAGTTATTGACCAGCTTCACCTTGTCTTTCTCTCCTGCTCCTCTCCTCCACTCTTGCTCGCTCATGCAGAAAACCAGCCAAACCCAAGAGGTGTATGACTGAAAAGCCTTTCAGGAATTTTTAAAAGACACTTTTTTAAAGATAGTACCAGGCTGCTCCTGCCAGAGGACGACGTGTATCTTCTAAATGTATTTTGTCACAGAGTTTCAGGTCAACTGCTTTAATCTATCACTGTGTTTGAATGCACACAAGAAACCAGGTTACTGGGAGAATTAAGGTTAACACAGGACATCAAGGGAACACGTAGGGCATGCTCTGTGATAACCTGGTTACTATAATACCAGTATTTTTCTCTAACCTGGTTCCAAAACACCTTTATTGTATTGAGGAGACAACACAACTCTTAGCAGCAGATTGTAAACAGTGTTTTGTCTCTGTTGTCGTCTCTCTTGGGGGGGAAAAAAAATCTTGGATCAATAATTTTTTTCAATGGAGAAGAAGCTCTATATAAGACACGCTAGAGAATGAATTGATTCGTCTAATTCCATCTCATCCCCTAGTTGTTTTTCTCACATAGATGCAGTTTCTCTCTTCCTCGATTTCTTTCTTTTGTATTTTCGCCTTTACTTCTTCTGTTCTCTCAAAAACTCAGAGACTTTCAGCTCATAGCCTGTGGGGTGTGGAGCGCTGGAATGGTGACTGAGAAGTTGAAGTAGACAATCTAAGAGAAAGTTAAATGTATTTGGTTCTTGCTGTGGGGAGATGTGGTTCACTGAATATAAAAAGATCTTGATGTTGAGATGCTTCTGCACATCACTTGTTTGAAACACTAGAAATCATTCTCTTTTTTTTTTTTTTTTTACACATAAAGTAGTAACAGCTCTTGGTTTGATTAATCTAACACAATGTAAAAAATATAAGTGGCCCTATGTTTGGAGTATTCGGCTATGTGACTTTGTAATTCTAATTGACTTGTATACTGTAAATGCCTGCCGATCCTGTCGACCATATGGTGAAAACATTTAATGACATCTGGTCAACATCTCGCTGCCTGCTCTAATTCCTGTTGTTATAGCTTTTATGTTACGTTATTATTTCTGACTTGGTTACTAGTCTTCTCATTGTTGCCTACAATCTGTACAATCTGTAGCACCAGCAAAAAGCTTTTTATAATCAATCCAGTGCTGTTTGTTCTGGTATATGTTGCTGGTATATGGTGCCCAAACCAAACATTCCCATCTTCAAGTGTGATATTTGAACACTCCAGTCTGTAGCGCTAAATTTAGAAATTTAAATTAAAAAAATATATTTTTGGTGCCATCATTTGTTTGTTTATTGTTGCTTTTAAATCAATTTGAAATCACAGAGTATTGTTGCAAATGTTTCTTATTTTAATCAGATTTTTAAGTATTATCATTATTATATTATAGTAATATTATTGAGTTACAGTTATAATATTCTGTTTTAAGCACTGTGATAAACAATTTGTGTTTACAATTTGTCCAGGGTGTATTCCGACTCTCGCCTAAAGTCAGCTGGGATTGGCTTCATTCCCCCGCGACCCTGATAAGGATAAGCAGTTATAAAAATGGATGGATGGAAATTCTGTTTCATTTCATGTGTATTTGTAAAGCACAATTTCTTGTATCATCACCTCATCTTCATCAATCATCAGTTTCTTGACCTGCTGTTTCTTGGCCTACTGTACATAGAGCAATAGTTCACTGGCTTCACATTCCTGGAGAAAGTCTGCTTTCCTCTTGCACAAAAATATATTCTGAAAATGCATAAAAACAGGACAGGGAAAGGATATTAAATTATTAGTATTTGAGATACTGTGCAGAACATTTCAATGGCACCTCTTTACTGCGCTCTAACGATCACTCTGATCGTATTACATGCTCTGCTGTCTAATGGAACCCCTGTAGAGTCTTTGGGGTGTTTTTAATATGAGGATAATCCATTCAGCGTTGGTATTTGATTTTTGTCTTTTGAGGTTCTTTGATATTTTTATGCTATTGTCTTCACACTTGAGGTGAGTTTAGATAAGCTTAGTATGTGAGTGTTCATACACCCACACCTGCTGGAATGAATATGAGCTCTTTTTTTAGTTGGTTTACTGCAGCCTATGTGCCTCAGTCTTCAGCATGTATATTTTTTTTTTTTGGAAATGGATGACAACGTGGTGGAACCCATGCAGCAAGTTGAAGTAGAATAGTCTACTGTATCAGGGAATGGGATTGTCAACAGAGAAAACATCATGAAAAAATAAAATTAGACATGATATCTGATGTTCCTCCTTTATCGCAAGCAAACCTCAAGTGACTGACATATTTGTTTTTTTTGTTTTTTTATACTACATAAAACACTCAGTTGCCAGTTTTTTGTTTTTTTTAGTAACCCTCATTGATACAGATGTGGAGGGAAAAATAGTAGAACCTTTTATACCTGTACAACATTATAAATCAGTCAAACCACAGACTACAGCATCCACATTTGAGTCAGCTCCTCTAAAACAGACATTATAATCTTTATTAAAGCAGGATTGCAGACCTGCTGCGTTAAACTGTATCAGTGTAGATTTATCTAGATGTGCACATATGCATGCATCAGTCTGACTCGCTTGTCGTCTATCCTTGGGTCCAAACTCAAAACGCTATTTATCCAAAGCTCTCCAACCTTCTATCTATCCTAGATACTGTTAGGATTTGCAAGTCTTGTCTATTTCTCTGTGTTTTCCCTGCCTGTTGTGTTCTGTGTTTGGTCTTGTCTCCCCTCTCTGTAGAGGCTTGGGCCTAATTTCTCCTGCCACTCGTCCATTGATCCACACCTGCAACTAATCCACCCATCAAGCTCCTGCAGTATAAAGCTCCGGTTCATCCTTCCAGGTTCTGCTAGTTTGTTGTAGTAACCTTATCAGTAATCGGGCAATTTACCAGCTCTGAGAAGACATTTTTAAAGAATTTTTTTTTGATTAGTGTTTTTGCTGCTATCCTTGACTATCACGTTTTTTTGCTTTGTCTTTTGTCCACGTTCAGCCTGCCTTCATTTGTTCTCTGGACTTCTCCCTCACACCCATGGATCACCTCCACTGTTGCTCTCCCTTTCTCCCACCTGTGGTCTGCATTGTTGGTTCAGCGTTACAACTAAGCTCACGCTTTAACAGATAGATACATGATGTAACAAAACATCTTTTCATTGGTCAATAAATCTCTAAATGCTCACTGTAGACGGAAGAGACTATGCACTTTCCATATATAGAAAAGTCAAAATCATCAAGTGTGGAGATATTTGAGTTTTTACTGGATGCTGATGATATGTTTTGTCAAGTCAAAATGTTGAAAAGATACAGTGGTCAGTTTTATAAAATGAACAGAAATAAATCTAAAAGAACAGAAAAACACTGAATTACAGTCCCGCACCCTGGCATTAAAAAAATCCTGCACTTTCATTAGCATAGCACACATATTCTGGCTATTTTGGGGGTCATTCCACACTGGTTAGACCGTTGTAGAGTTGCGCTACACTAAGTGGCTATGAGTCTATTTTATGCATCAATCTGGGAGATGCAATTTAGATAGCAGCAAAAGTAAACAAGAGTAATCCACACAGCTAACTTCATGACAGCCATCAAACAAACACACCCTGCAACTGATTACTGTTGTTGTAAATAAGCCAATAAAGTCAGCGCACCTGTGGTGTCACACCCACACATGAAGGCCCACCAGCACAAAAGTATGAAAAGGTGCAGCTGCCAGCTTCCTCCTCTTTGTCTAAATGAGCATTAATAGGATGATTCTAATATAGCAGGAAGAAGTGATGATCCCAATGGTAACATTAAGTACTGCTCACAGCTGTGTTGTTGTTTTTTATTTTTATTTTTTTATATCAAAATGTACCCACGAGGCTGTGTGAATCTTTTCATGGAGGACGAGAGCAGCACGAAAGTCAGTCTAACCCGAGCCTGCTGAAGAATATTCTCACAAATATCACACGCGTTAAGTCAAAGCCAGCTAACTGAGTCAAGAATAAGACTCCTTGTATGCATAAAGCTGCTGAGCTATAGAAATGTGCCATGATGATGACGTTGTACTGCTGGCGTCCAGTTAACGCATTATGAGTTATTCTGTCACTGCGTCCTGTGTGAACGTGTGTGCCTGCGTATTTACTATGATCCCGTTCTTCTGATCTCAAACTGCTGATGAAGCTGTTTGCGTGTGTTACAGCTTCATATTGTGTGTTGCAACTCAACGAACTCATGGAGACTTCTTTCATACACCGAGCAATAATATCACTGGCTTAATGGACCTCTTGGGACTCACAACATGCAGCAATGCACGTTGTGATTACTCTTCATGATAGCTCTAATGAAGCTCCGCTGCTGATTCGCAGGTTTCAGGGTCAGGGTTGTGCTGTGTGTGTGTGTGTGTGTGTGTGTGTGTGTGTGTGTGTGTTCGACTGCGTTGGTGAATCTTACTAAAACGAATGCCATGATCTAGACAGCCAATTAAAACAATCTGCAACAAAAACTCCATAGAATACATTTACAGTATGCCGTATAGAGACCATGCTTGTAATCTTATTTTAACAAGAGGATTCTACAGAGGCTGGTGTCTCCTTTGCAAGTCAGCCTTGTGTGAGAATAAATGAATAGAAAGTAGTCAGAAGGCTAAAAATAAATCACAATAAGAGAATAATATTTTATAACAGAGTGGTGAAAATAATGTTCTTAGTGGAAAGCACTTTATTTAAAAATTCAGACATGTCATTCTCAGGGCTACGGTTGTTAAGGCAGGATGTAACTCCTGGAGAACATTAAACTATAGTGCATTAAAGAATTTGGAAACAAGTATTGTAGTGGTGGTACAGACTGGTGTAAGAAAGACAAACGTGTTCTATGTGTACATACACTAAAACCAAAACATTAATTTACAATCAACTGGGAGGAAAATGAACAGATTGTTACAAAAGTTACAGAGGACATGTATGAAATAAGATATATATATATATAATTGAATTTCAAAATGCACACTGCACACTGATTCATGTGAATTTGTTTTTGAGTCTAAAGACCAAAATGCTGTACATAGAGTATCTTTTATTGAGAGTATTTAGGATCATTTTTGGGGCAGTTTTTTGATCCAATGCACCTATCAAGAAGACTTTATGGTCAGTAAGAACTTTGATGTAAATTTTACCAATAAAAAAAGTAACAAGACTCGAAACCTAGTGTACGACTGTGTGCTCAATGAGCTGAATTGGCCACATTTTTTACACAGAATAGCCGGTGGTAGTGTCTAAAACGTGGATTGCTGGATATTAAATATTCATCAGCAATTTTCTATAGTGGTCCCAGTAATATTTGTTCTCTAAGTATATTGGAATAGCATATCACATAATATGGTTAAACTGAGCGGTGGTCAATAAGTGGAACCTGTCAAAGCCCCATGAGGATCTATTAGAGATGTATTCCCACCTGTTCATTTTGAATGAGCAACAGCCAATGGGGAAACTTGACTGACCAATGGCGTAGCTTCATTAGTCAGACTTTTGTATTTATGGGTCAGGCTCTGCTTTGCTGCCCTCCAGCCTACAAATGTTAAAAACTATCATATGTTTGCAAGAATGTAAAATATGTATTTGTATATAAGGTGTTTAGATAAATGTATGGATGTCCTCAAAAACATGAGATAACTAAAATAAAGTGACACCACTGCCCAGATCCAGTAATAATATATTTATTTTAAAAGCCATCTTCTTTAAGACTCTGCTACTCAAAACCTCTACTTCAATGCTGTCAATCATGTCTGTCTTTGTTATTTTATTTAACTTTTTATGTTACTGTCATTGCGGTGTACGTCTCTTCTCTCTTTCTCGCTTATGACCTAGATTTTAAGCCACAATGTTCTGCTGCACTCCCTCACTACTTACCTAGTATACATGTTTTATTAAATGCTGGGCTGGGTTAAGGTTTCTGAAAAAAAAAGGGACCCCATCAACACAGCGACAAACAAGAAACTTCAAACACTGACACAAAAATGCAAACTTCTAAACAAACTTGACTCTATGTGCATGCACCTGTACAGCTACACACACACACACACACACACACACACCTCCACATGCATATGGTCACGTTAATAACTTATAGTAGGTGTCTCAAAGCCATTAAAACATCTCTCAGCAGATTTCAGCAGGTCTACTTTTACTCCACCATCAGCATATTTAATTTTATTGCTGTAATTTCTGTACAGCATGTCTATGTGTGTGTGTGTGTGTGTGTGTGTGTGTGTCTGAGTCTGTGTCTGTGCATGTTTAAATTATATACTTATATGATACTTTCATGTATAAGTCAAAAGTTAAATCAGAAAAAGTGGGGGATAACGGGCAATCCATAGCAGCTGAGCTAAGTTTTGAGTGGAGACAGCATAGTAATTCATTCAGTTCAATATTAGGTTATTCCATACATTTTCAGTGTCTCAACTGAATTTAAATGATTACTGAATTTTAATTTGTCTGTGCATGACAAGTTTCAGTTACTAAAACTACCTTCCTGCTTATCCAAAATGAGTAAAACAGCGCCCCCCTGGGTTGTGACGGCTGCTAGAGGGAAGTCAGTGTGGTCAAAGATGGTACTGCACCCTACAGCAGTTGAGCTAGTCCTGCCTGCAGGTCGCAGGTGAAGTTGACATCCTAATTAAGTATCAAACGATCAGTTATACTTTGCCCGCCTGAGACACAGAGTTTGGAGAGGCCTCTGGAAGAAGAAACTCTGAAGCAGTAGCATAGTTTGAACTCACAACAAACAAGCAAACTTATCAACAGTTTATTTATAATCGACAAGGAGAGTTATCCTGTTTTCCAGCGTGGCTAGCTGATGACGCTAGCTGATGTCCTCTTCTGGGACAAGTGGGGACAGGAGATGAGGAGTTCCTGCTACAAACAAGTCAAATGACTGACACAGGAATATTATGGATATTATGGACAACTTCATCTCCACTCAAGCACAGGTAGGAGACATCAAACCGTGTGTCAAATACTGTCTCCTTTACCTGTCTGTGTTTTTGCTGGCTGGTTTCTTTCCTTATGTTTAAATGGCCTGCCTGTGTGGAGTTAACTCCTTGCAGTGCACATGTTGAGTTTATGGTGTGCTGTTTCTTGTTTACTGGTTCAGTCACCTGTTGGTAGTGTGGATTTGTGCACAAAGTCTTCTAAGTTGCTTGTGAGAATGTCCTCTTCTCTTCTTGTTTGGAAACTGTGCTATATAAGGAGCCCTCTGCTTTGATATCTAACATGAACACAGTTTTAGATTATGTTCTGTTCCAGGCATATACAGATATAATTTGTGCGATACATGCCTTTTGACGTGAACATAGATTTTTTTTTTTTAGATGTGTGAATGCTTTTTATTTGTAGCATTCTAAGTCATATCTATGACATGTGCCACGTTTAATCATAGATATGTTGTCTGAACATCACTGTCATGCTTTTGCACGACACCATAAAGGACTGGTGTAACCCTGCTGCAAACCTTAAAGTATCAACTTTGTTTGTGAAATGGCACATTACCTTACTGTGCACCTTATTTCATTAGACGACTTGACTTGAGCCCTGAATTACCCCACTGCTAAAAGTTCATTTAGCTGGACCTGTTCAGATTTTCTTCTGTTTGTATGAGGAGCATATGCATATCAGTGCAATTGTGTCTGCGTGCACACTCCACTCCACTGGATAATCCCATTGTGCACAATCAGATGAATCTTTATTTAGTCTTCTAATGCTTTTGCTTAAGGCAATGCTATGTTTGTGAGTGTGTGAGCTTGTAAATATCTGTGTTTTGTGCATGCAGCAGTTTATAGGCTACATCTACAATTCGAAAGCCGGGAGCTGGTTTCTTAATAGGCACAGTTCAACAGAATTTAAAACCTAAAAATGCATTCGCTACTTTACGTTGAGTCAGTTTACAGTTTAACAAGTTATACCCCTAAAACACTGACATAGGCCTTCAGGTTTAAACAATGCAACTGTCCGGGTCTTGAAATTTTGTCACTAGAGCTTGCAACCCAGGTGAGTCCATGCATTAGGCTATTGCATGCAGTCTGAGCTCCTCCTGGGGGAAAAATATCACCTTTCGCTGGAAGGTAGCCTAATTGGCATTAAGCAAGCATGATTTCTCAACTAAGCCCGGCACTTCCGTATGATTTCAGCAATAGTGTGCCCTGCTACCCCGTGCCTCTAATCATACAGTGTAGCTCTGCTCACAGCTAGTTTGTAGAAAACTTGTAAAAGATAATGGGCCTCATGGAAAAACTATGCAAACGCACAGATGTAACCTTAACATATTCTTCACCAGTTAAAGGAAAATGTGGTGTTGTTCAGTTCATTTTCATTTTCACGTCTAGTTAATTGGTAAGAGCAACATGTGAGATGTGTTTGGGAGCATTCGAGACACAGAAACAGTGAGTTTGTGGCACACTTGCGAATAATGATTGAAGAAAAGACATTTGTGGTTGTCTGTACAAGATCACTGGATTTGTTCTTGTTAGCTCCTCATAATTGATCCAGCAGTATACTGTCTGGCTGTGTAAGTAGAGAGCCATAGTTCACACCCATCAGTGTAACCTCTCCAATTATCGCTGCAATGTTGTCATCCGTGCTGCTTTGTTTGAATTCTGTCGCGCATCATTAGGCATTACACTCGTGATATTGTGTTAAAAAGGTCAAGTATCACAAGTGCTTTTGATCATATTACTCACTCTGCATGAAAGGTTATAAAACCTGAACATCATGGGCTGTCGGTATTATAATAGCTGAGGGGTGTGGTAATGGCGTGGAATAACACCTTCTGACAGATGCTTGAACTTCAGTAAAGTAACACCCATGCAAAATGTAGTTTACTTGAGCAGTCCATTAAATTCAAAAATGTCGTCATTAATTTCAGCTTATGGCTCAAACCTTTTTATAAAGCCAGAAATCATTCATCATGAAACAAGAACTTCTACCCCACACTTATTTTCACATTGAATGGTGTCGCATTGGCGAGCTGTCGGAGGGGAGCTGAGATTGTTTCCTCGACTGTGCCAGTTCGGTAACTTAGTAACTCTTCCTATACCTCAATGTCAGGAGATGTGGTGATGGCAGTCCAGTGGCATATTGCATCCTTGGTCCCAAGAATGAGTGTTTTTATATAGCCTGCCTGCTCAGAGCAGGTTGACAGCTCAGCACGTGTTTTTATAATGTTTTTTTTGTCACTGTATTTGGTGAAGGCAAAGGTATTAGAGCGGTGGCATACAGGAGGGTCCTTTCCTGTCAAAATGGCGGTGACCATGGCTTTTTGAGGGACGACAAGCAAACAAAATGTGGCATGTGTACATACTAGGTCAGCTTTGTTTTAAGCCTAGCAGTTGATCACTTATGGGTCCTAACAGCTGGTTAGGAGGAGTGAGGAGTCAGCAGTTGGTATAAAACAGAGCAGTCAAAAGCCAGTCCCATAGAGATAAATTTACAAGCCAAGGTTGGATTAAATTTACACTTCCCTAGCATATTTACCCTTCAGTAAACAGCTCCTCAAGGCAAGGGAGAAAAGGAGAGGGATATATGGTGACAGAAAAAGTTGAGCAATTTATTACTAGTTATGCGGTTCGGCATTCAGAATTGGTGCATCCCTAATATAAATTATACAACCCCCCCCTTTTAAAGTTTTGTTCACCGTTTCCACTTTTGTTCTAAGTTTTTGGTGTGATTCTGACCATATTATTAGTGCAAGCCAGCCAGAATAAACATTAATGAGTGATTCTTACCAGCTCCATAATCCATGACACTTAGTTGGTAGAATATAATGACAGGCTTTTCTTTACTCTGACTCTCTTTACAGCCCCCTGTGGTCAGCGGGTATTCATCTGCACTCTCTCATTGTTTCACACTGTCAAAGGCAGATCTGCTGGTTTAAATTTTGTACAAACAAGTACCACATTGTTGCAAAATGACCACAAGAACCTCTGTGCTTATTTGCTCATTAAAATGAGTTGCTTTCATTAATTATTCTCCAGTTTCTGCAGGTGTAGTTGAGACGGATGCATTGAAACAGTTCACGAAGTTCCAAGAAAAACTCCACATCAATTAAAACTTTTCACAAATAAGTCCCTCAGGACCGTCCCTTCCTCTGTCCATTCCTGACAGTCCAAAACAGTGGGTAACCGTAGCAACTGGCGCAAGCATCATTTTGTTTTTAATGAGTCCGACCAAAGTATTGCCTGCAGTCATGTATTTTTAATTGACAATACAGCTAGGTGTTTGACAGTGGTCACCAACATGGTGAGAGAAAGAGATTGAGGGTTAGATTTTATTGTGGTCTACCCACAATCTACTCATTTATATGTATATCACCTGGTTATGTTTGTCGCAATATGAAGAAACAATTATTTGGTTCCCAGATTGTCAGCAATGATTTTGGCATGTAAAACAGTCAGCTCTAACTGAATTAAGCTTTAAAAATGATTTCACAGGAATGGAGAAATGCAACATGAAAACAACAGACCACATTTTAATTCCACTTCCACATTTTATTTATGGCACCATGGTGGTATTTACTGCAGGTGGTAATTTTAGGGATAATTGTGATGACAAATAAAACCGCGCACTGTTTCATGTCCAAAACGTGAACTCTCTTGGCAGTATGTGTGAGCTGCTGTATTCATATTTGGAAGTCTGCATGCCCCAGCCAACAATAAATCCTGGCCACAGAAATACCACAAGTGGGTTTGGCACACCCCGGATACATTGGGCAGACTGCACTTGACTGCGATCTGTGCAGCGCTGCAGGGTTCACGAGTTTTATGTGTGTCTGTCATGTCTGGCATATACAGACATCTAGCTCTACTGGCTGTAGGAATATTTCCAATTTCCAGTAGGAATTATTCTGAGATGCAGGATGAACACGGGCCCAGAGAGATTTTAATGTCAGTACTCTTCCAACCTGATTGTTCTGATAAAACATGTCAGAGGTTTGAAACACACTCAGTGTTCCACTGTGAGGAGATACTGCTTTCCCCTCGTGTATTTTACACATGAGGGGTTTTCAAAGACTAGTGATACTAGAAACCTGGTGCAGCATTACTGTTATGCAGAGACAGCAGATCTCAGATCTATGTGACTTGATGTTTTCTTAATATTAAAGGAGTATATTTCAATATTTTAACAGGGAAATAATAAGTTTTACTCTCATATTTGTGCCCTTTTTAATAATAATGTTCTCTTTTGTGAGAACTCATATTTTATTTGATTGAGCTTTACAGTCTGAGGAATCATTAATCACTGCTATTCCTAAATTCTGAATTTAATTTTATGTTGTGTACCGTCTTCAGGAATAAATTTCAGTACTTTTCAAATCACACTTTTATCTCTGTACCTGGTGGAAAAGAACTTTTGCCAAGTTCTGTGATGAGTAGTTTACGATGACCCATTCTGCACATTGTAAAAATCCAAAGTAGTCCATATCCAGACCCAATCTGTGGATCTATAAAACACTTTATCAGCCACAGAAAGTGATCAAGCAAGGAGCTGTGGAGCTACAATATTTTTCACCCCTAGGTGATAAAAACACTTTTGCTTACAGCTGATCTTTTGCTTTGAAATATCGCTTCAAGTATGTTTGTGTGCTGACATTTCTCTTGGATCTTCTTTGGAAATAAGTAAGTGAGTCTTTTTCTAGCTCGTGTTCGACTCTTTGAGCTCTGCAGCGAAAGCAGGAATAAAAACAGAAAGCAAGTTGTGTAGAGAGGTGTCTCTCGAGGACACTGCCGCCGTGGTCCCCCCGCGAGCCCTTTGACATCTGGGGCTGCATCTGTAGAACGCTGTGTCATCTCTACGGTGCCAAAATGGATGGCGAGATAAAATATCTACCAGAGATCAAAGCACCAGATCCTGTCAGCTCTGCTTTCTTTAAAGGTCACATCGCACATCAGTATATAATAGAGTAAGATGGTGGGGGTGGGGGGGTAGGAAAAAGAGTGAGATGAGGATGGAGACAAAGATAAATGGAAGGAGAGTAATAGTGAAATAAAAGAGACAGGTGGGGTTACAAAGGAGATCAGGTGAGATGAGAGGAGGAAGGGTGGAGAGAACAAGGCGTCTGACAGAAACTATGACACTGCAAAGATTATGAGCTGATTCTCAGTTTATATGCTGCAGGCATCGAACCAGGAAAGAATGAAGTTACAGAGCAGCCACATTTGACTTGAGTGTTGTTAAACAATCCCTTATTCCTTGGCCTGTAGCCTAACTTTTGATATCATTTATTCCTGCTAACTAACAGAGAAACAAATGGGACCAAAGCATTGCCTTCCTGGAAGAGGAATGTTAATTGCATCATGAATAATAGGCCAGAGCACTTTTATTTCAGGCCACAACAGGCCTCATGGTCACATAAATCGCTTCCGGGCTTCTCTGTAACCACCTAATCTTTAACACATTGAGTAATATCTCTTTAAAGTCTGAAAACCTCACCGATTCTGGTGTGTCTGGCAAAAATAAACCACAAGCTCGAAAATAAAGGACTGGTATCTTGTTCAGCTCCCTCACCAAAGCTTTTGGACACATCAGCACAGGATACAATCACTGTTTGTCAGCTCTGGCACACGCAAATGTAAATGCCAGGTCAGGCTGACATTGGCCTGTAATTTCCCTAGCTAACTGAGCTCAGCTCTGTGTGTTTCTTATCATTCAGGCTGGCAATTGAGCAGCATGCTGAATGGATTATTGGCTTATCCTGGTGAAAATGTAATATTCTGGACAAAGAGGAAAATATCTCAAGAAGTCTGTGTTCTCAATAAAAGACAAGGAGTACCTCGTCAATCTAAGTGATTACAAGACACCAGATAAATGGTTTGAAGTGGTTGTCTGAGTCAAATCATTAGTTGGTCAACAGTAACTTTCCACTGACATAATGAGGAGATGGATAAAGGCTCAAAGTCAAGGTAGGAGTGATTATGGCTGTCACGATAATCACAATAATGATATGCCACTCTGTTTACAAGCCAATAACAGGGAATAGCAAGCCCACAACTGCATGTGACGATACTTCACATCACGTCATTGCTTTCAGTCTTTGCTTTCTAAGATAGAAAAGCCTCCCAGAGCATCTACGCTCAAGAGGTTTGACACAGCAGAAGGAGTCCTCAGATTCGCACCTCCGCCCAGGTTTACAAAAATCACCCTCGCTCTGGTGCCACCAGCAGAAACCTGAAAACACACACTGATCTGCTAATTATCCAGATTCGCCAGATCTGTGCTGTTGGCACCCCGCCGGCGGCTCACCGGTGTTTCAGTTTAAAGAGTTACCTACTGTATTAACTGGCGGCTTTTAACCGAGCGCTTACTGTTATTATCACCACATTGTTATTAGGCTGTGGAGATGAAACATTGTGCTGCTATACCCATTACAAAAATGCATGCCGTGCTGCTGAGCCACCATGAAACGCCACAAGGGAAATTCCTTCACTGTGACAGTTGTAAGAGGGATCTGAGATGACACGATTTCAGTTTATATTAATATCTTCCAATACCCTAGTTGTCAACAATTGATTGTATTTAATTGGACCAATACTTAAAAGATTGTGTCATTTGCCATTAGTTCAGAGCGTATGATGCTCAATCTCTGGTTTTCTATCATTATCTACATTGTGGGGGCAGAAATCACTTCGTACAATCATTTCACATCTGGATTTCTAGACAGGAGAAGACCGAAGGGAATATGTCAAATGAGCACCGCACAAAGTTGAGAGGAGGTTTATTTAATTCGAGTAATAGCTGAGGATGGAAAAAAAAAAAAAGAGTACAACTACAGACACCGCCAATGAGACGGACACTTCTGATCTGAATGGCAGTCTTCAGGGCTGGTGTTCACAATGTCCTATGAGGCTAACGCTTTTCCCCGACTGTAATAGTTGGGTAGTAAATTCAAAGGATAATGGATTAATTTCACTGCTGATTTTCTTCAGAAAGACTTCTCAAAGCAAAGTTTAAAAAAAAAAAAAAATCATGAAAGACATGACAAGTTGAAGGAGAGTGTTAAGAGAGATTAAAAATAAGTGCTGTCGATACAGAGAAAATTCTCGCTGTAGGTTCTAAGCTGTCATCCTCTCCGTTTGTCACATGCCTTGTTACTCCATAACTTTTCTGGGACATGACTAAATCTCTTGTTGATGAATATTAAAGTTTCAACACTTGTCACTCTTTTATTTATTTATTTATTTATTTATTTATATCAGAGGCTGAATTTACACGGGAACACAATCCTAAACTTTAAAGGTTGTGTATATACTCATTGTATATCATGTTAAAGCAGATGTCAGTTCTGCATCACATTGGATTAAGAATCATATATCTTTGTTTCAGTGTCATATTGAAGGTACAGATAACAGGACGGAAATACTGACGTAGCAGTTCTTCCTCTGAAGACCAGGCAGAGCAATGAGAGGACAGAGGAAAGAAAGAAATGAACAAGATCAGGAAAGGAGCGTTGAGGTGAGAGCAGCAATCTGGCAGCCAAAAAAGCAAGAATCCAATCAAATAAGCTGCTATAGTGTTTAGAAAACGTAACTGACTGTCTGACGGACTGCCTTGCTGCAGCCTTTGACTCTGTCTGTCACAAAGGCTGCTGGCACAGTCTGGAGCTGAGTGAGTGAGTGAGTGAGTGAGTGAGTGAGCGAGTGAGTGAGTGAGTGAGTGAGTGAGTGAGTGAGTGAGGAGTGAGTGAGTGAGTGAGTGAGTGAGGAGTGAGGAGGAGTGAGTGAGTGAGTGAGCTGAGTGAGTGAGTGAGTGAGTGAGCGAGCGAGCGAGTGAGCGAGTTTAAAGCTGCTGAACATTTTGTTGTAGCTGGTTAGAATAAGTCAAGGTTTGCTTATTTTCACCCCTTATTTACCTGTCTGGGCAGACACAGGTGATGCTGCAGACTTGTGCTGCATGACCATATAATTTTTTAACAACAGCTGCTTTTGTGAGGCTTAGGCACAGCTGTACTTTGAGCTAATTGTTAAAGCTACCGTAGCAGCATTCTCCCAATTACAATGCAAACATGCTAATGTCTACAGTTTATATGTTTACCATGTTCACTATTTTAATTCTGCATGTTCATGCTGACATTTCGTAATTAGTACTAAAGGAGGATAAGGCTTGAACAACTTTGAACTCAACAATAATCTTAGTTTTGTCAGCTGTTTGTCAGCTGAAATCCAAATGCACACCACCTACTGTGATATTGCTCTGCTGGCTATTTTATGATAAGTGGGGTTAGCTTTTCACTCAAAATCACATTTTAGTCATAGATTTATATGCAACTGCCACTTTTAAGTTGAGACAAGTCTACTGAGTATCTATTGCCATATACTGTAGTTTCCTTGTCCAGAATTAAAAATGTTAAGTATAAATATCTAATATACACACATAAGTATCTAACACAACAATAGCAATGACAACATCAGCAAAACTGTCAGTATATTTCATTAGGTATGGTGGATATGATCCACGAGGGTTCTCAAACTTATTCAAAGGTCTGCATCAGATTTTGAACTTACTTATAACATTTAACATCTAACATCTCAATAGCACAATACTGAAGCAGACACAATTTTAACACTTACTTATATATTTTTTACTACAGTAGCTTGTTTACTAAAGAGGACAAGACACATTTTGTATCTGCCGTTGAGGAGCTGATGGCAAATTCTTAGGTGTAATGTTAATGCTTGAACTCGGCTGAAATCCCACACAACAGCACTTAGGGTCGTCGTGTCAATGATGGAGAAATAAACCTCATTAAAAGCACATTTATTTGAGGAAAGGGTCATTGTGAATGATCCCCAGCTACACTGTATATTCAACATCACTAATGATTTATTGATCAATAAAACATTCATGTTACACTTCATTACGTATAACTAAAGGTATGGCCTGGGTCCGGATGGACTTTCCCTCCAGACTTTGAGAAGCTCTGCTGTCGGGGCTGCTAGCTACACTTTTAGACTTTTAGTCGTGTTTTTGAGTTCTGGCAGCTGATTCATCTCACTAAACGAATTTCATGACAGGAGTGCACAAGCATCTGCCCTGAGTTCACTACAACTGGAAATTAGTCCTAAACTCTGAAATTGCTTCACATATCATCTAGTTTAAGGTCAGTACTAACCTGTCCCTGACTCACCTCCATTTTTGTTGTTGGTACCTTCTTCATCTGCCGCTATATGTCACAGAGTGTGATGGGACTCGGTGTGTTGCCTCATTACTGGGAGCTGCAGGAGCCTCCCACTGCCTAAAGCTTTAGTTGTCGCTGGTCACCCTGGCTAGATGACACAGTTAGTGAAAGTGAAAGGAGCTAATAAGCCAGTTCATGCAGAATGAAGGAAGTACCAGGGGGTCTGCAATTACATGTATATGCACTGTGTGTTTGTTTGTGTGCTTGGTGTGGCTCTGTTCAGCTATGTGACACTGTATCAAAACTGCAGTTCAAGGACAGGAATAGACACATTTCTAGACAGAATTGGTGAATTGTCTGGCAAATATACAAATAATTGTCTGGCAGTCTGATGACATAATGTCCTAGACTTTTTTTTTGTTTACAAAACAAAATAAGACCACAAGTCCATAAATGAATAACTTAGTCCAGCAGGTCATCAGCTTCTTGTGCCACTGGTTTCAAAATACACCCGGCCATACATATTCTTGAGTTTAGTTTGTAGTTAGATTGGTACCTTCAGGAATTTTTAATCAGCTACTGACACATTAATGTTAAATCATCAATCAAATAATAACGAATTATTCATTAGGTAGCCCAAAACTCATCATTTATAAAGATTTATTAAATATTTATTTTTAAAGGTTCCCAAACACAGATGTCCTCAAACAGAGCATGTGTTATTAATGCTGTATACAAGACTAGACTGCTTTTTGTTGTTCTACAGGTGGAGCTGATTTATGAGTCGATTTTATGCTCTGGATTCAGACAAATGTTAGGCTGTGACTACTTTTTACGTGAACCCAATTAATGTCAACACGGTGCACTGCATAATCATGTCATTAATCAGCATTGCTTTGGTTCGGGAGTGCTCTATCGATCAGGCTTGTAAGCGCATTACTGCCAGATTTTCTGGCTGTATTTATAGCAGAATCTGTTGGTATAGTTGCGATCAAGCTGCTATAATGAGTCAGGTAGACGAGCACATGCTGTAATTTGCCAACGAGGGCAGTGAAGCAGACAGGCTGCAGTCTGAAACTCAGGCAATTCTGCTACCAGAAAGTCTTATCAACTCATTTTTTTTAACAGTAATTTTGTGAAGGATGGCAAAATATATCACCAGACAGACTCACATTATCTGATGTAGTGTAATATGTACACATTTTCATGTTTCATGTGGATATGTGCTTAGCACGCTTTTAATTGGAACAAACAGCCTGATATATTTGATACCTGAGACACTAAACCTCCTGCTGGCCTTATGTCTATATTCTGCAGGGTCAGATGCAATTACTTTGTCAAAATGCAGAGTATGAAGGTCAGTTTATCACTTTGTAGTATAGTCAGTGATTCATACTTACCTGCTCCAAACATTGTTTCCCGTCTTGGCTAAACAGTCTGTCTCTCTGTTCAAACGGAGGTGACCATGAGGCTTAAAGAGACCCTGTTGCAAGCAGGTTTTCTACAGCCCCATTATTCTGCTACACGAGAATGGCCTTCATGTAGGAGATATATTTACCACCACAGTGAGCGTGACTAACATTTGAAGTGACAGATAAATAAATCCATGGAGATGTAAAAAGTATAATCGGTTTGTTCACTTTGTTTCTGTAATGACATGAGCGTGGCACAAGTGGTTTGCACTTTTTAGGCGTTTGGTGTGTGGAACTACAATGACCTTAAAGGTGCAATCTATAAGATATGACTGGAAATCTAGTTCATGAATGTTTAAACATTCAAAAAACAGAACGTGAAGAGGTTACAGTTTGACATCAAAGACATCTATGTACTGTGTTGTAGAGATATCCACTGAAATGAGCATTCTAACCAGCTAGCTCTGGCCCGTCTTGTCTCCTAATAACTCTTGTGCCTTGATAGACAAGAGGTCCAACATGAGGACAAAAAAAATGGAGAATGGAGGTGAAAACTTGGGCCACACAATGGGCCTTTTTTATTGTACTTATTAACAACAAAGTGCTGTAATAGAAACAAGTAGTTGCCAAGAGTAAGACTTTAAAGAGAAAAGTCACCAAGCTGCTCTACTTTAATGATCTACCAGCTTGCAATGCTTGTTTGACTTCATACTGTAAGCTGCAATACACTGAACTTTATACAATTTATATATTTATAAAAAAACAGAAGGATTGTTTGTTTTCGAGAGAGAGATACTGGACACCGAGGAACCATCAAACCATAGCTTGACAACTTTCTTAACTTGCATGACACATAGATGATCGATAAGGTGGCAGGAACAGACTTTACTGTTCCACCTGACAGCACCAGTGTTGAATGTTTACATATGTAATCATGGTTTTGAGCTTTTTTTTTTTGTTCCAGACTGTAAAAAAATAGGGTGCCATTGTGGATGTGCAGCATACACATGTCCAGAGGGTGAAGTTGCACACGTGTGATTTAAACCGATGTGATTCACCTGTGGTGAGGAGAATAAACAAATGGTTCCATTTTCCCTGAAATGAAACAAAACATGACTCCTCATCCACTTTGTCATGTTTGCTGTTGTGTGCAGTGGAGCCCTCTGTGCACCTGTGGGTAAAAGTCACAATGTATAAATTGTCAAACTTGGCATCAGTGAGGGGGAAAAAAAACATCTAAAATGATATTTTAGTTTTGTTGTGAGGCTCCCAGATGCTATGCTGGTCGTCTCCCACTATGATGCACTACACAGGATACAATGAGCGCTTGTCATTTCAAACACTGATTCTTTAGTTTGGTGTCACATGTCTTTGGTTTAGACCATTTTAAATGCATGTAGTCTCTTAGTTGCATCTAGTGGTGTAATTGCTACATTGCAGTCTCCTCACATCACCCTCACCTTCCTAGTGTAAAGGAGAAACAACATTTGAAAGGCCCTAATTAGAGTCAGAACAGAAAAACTGAATACTGTTTTTCTGTTCTGGGCTACTGCAGGAACATGGTGTTTTAACATCCATAAAAGAGGACCCGGTCCCACTGTTATTTTCAGGTGATTATACATGCATAAAAAACATAGTTATGCATATTATATTCCATTATATTCCATCTTACATGTAAAATCACAAAGACTTCAGATGATATTATAGTTTGCTGAAGGCATTTTATTTTTATTACATTTTGTTGAAATGGATACAGAAAAATACACTTTAAAGTATCACTTCATATATTGCATCATGTTTCTAGTGTTTTTAATGTATTATTATTATTATTATTATTATTATTATTATTATTATTATTATTATTATTATTATTATTATTTTATTTAATTTTTTTTGTTTTGGTCATGTGAATCCATGAAGGCAGATGCTGACTGCGAGGTTGGCGACCACACATACAGTAACAACATGTGCGTACGGTCTAATGTGGTATGGGCGTGTTTGAGCAGGATGCAGACTCAGGTCCTACTGTGCCAGCTGGTGCACCTGTTTCAGGTCATGTTAATTGGCTCAGGACAGAGTGAAGCATGGCTTCTCATTCACACAGAGAGAGGGAGGAAGGGGAGGTGACACTGCCACCCTCTGCGGTATCCATTCCATGTGTTAATGAACAGGCCTGCGCTCTGGTAGGCTGTCCCTGACGAGTTTTTATGTTGTTGTTTTTTTTTTTAACACAGCAGGGTCAGTGGGGAGCCTGGCAGCCCACATACTGTGACGGGGTCGGCGACCCGTTGAATTGCATCCTGCGCTCATGACCTCGCCTGGGACGTCCAGATTGTTATCAAACCGTTTGATATTTCGGTCAGACCTTGCTCTGTGAGTGTTCAGACGAGTTTACCAGCTTTGTATTTTCTGACAACAGGCAACGATTTAATGATATGTGTGTTTATTTTTTAATACTAATTATTCCCAGGAGGTGAGTAAAACTGCAGCTATAACTGATTCACTAATTTGCTCATTAGATTGCTCATCCATAATTCAATTCGGTATATTATATACAGTATTTCTGTAAAACACATCTGTAGGTCTTTTGATGTGGGTTCAGTTTGTTTTCATTCTTCTTGCACAGAGAAAATAAGCAGCCCGGAACAAGTTGCAGTTGGGGATAATTTGTCACTGAAATTGTATAGTATAAAGTATGGAAGGACATCTCATATAATTGCCGTGACATTTAGGACAGGAACATTATTATCTATCCAATCATGTTCAGTAAAGTTCAACCTATTTTTTTTTTTTTTTGTCCTCTTTCACACAAACAGTACCATGCAGCGATGGGACTAAGTAATTTTCTCAATAATCTCAGCTTCCTTTATTGCTCTGTCAGTCTTTTTATATAATTCTATAAATGAATAACTCGTTGTGTAGTAATAGGTTTTAGCTACAGTAATGGTGTGTCTCTTCATCTGTCTGCTTGTTTACTTGTCTCTCCAAGACATCTGTCTCTCTCCCTATTTATTCTGCCTTTCAGTTTGACAGTTACCCATCTGAATGAATAAATCATCAGATGCCCTTGTGAGACAGATCAGAGGTCTCAGGGTTAAGTGTGGTAATAATATTCACTCATGGTTGATTCACTTCACACCTTCCGGAGTCAAAGTCCACAAATATTAAAGAAAAACAGCGTGCCATGTCCTATGTGCCATGTTTTTACAGTACAGCCACGTTTTTACGCTGTGAAAAGTGAAAATCCAATTAAAGAATTAAAATCTAAAATTCTTGAGGCAAATTAGTCTCAATTTGTAAAAATAAACACACATTTAATAGTTTCTTTACTATTTTACATTTCACATTACTGTCAATGGTTTTCCACAAACTCTAAAACGTATAATTGCTTATTCACGTCTCAAGGTTGTTCTCAAAATTATTCAAAAATTAGGAAGTATGCAAAGCAGGAAGGGAAATTTAAGCTTCAATTACAGTATGAAGCTAAATCCAGAAGTTAGTTTGTGACACATAGAAAACAAAATCTGCCTAAAAGCACCTCTAAAGCTCACATAGTGAATGTTATATTTCATCAGAGGTGCTGGCACAATATGTACTTTATCTTGGAGCTGTTTCCCTCTGTTGCCAGCATTTGTGCTAAGCTAAGCTAAATGGCCGCCAGATGTAACTTAATATCTATTGTACAGACATAAAAGTGGTGTCAAGCTTCTCACCTAATTCTCAGCAAAAAAAGCAGATAAGCATTTCTCAAAATGTCAGTGTCCCTTAATATTAAACATCCTGTCCTGTCTATTACTGTAAATGGACAAAATTGAATAATTCAGAGAGATTGTTAGAGGCTGCTGAGAAGTGGATTGTCAAGATGTCTAACACTGTGTACATCCACTTTACACCACACACACACACGCGCACACAAGCTTTCTTTATTATCTACATGCTTGCACACAGTCTTAGAAGCTATAATTATGAACGGAGCAGCTTTGTTTCTGTTTCATTTCATGATCTATGGCTTTTAAAAGCATGTGATGTGTGTGCTGGCTCCAAGGTGTTGTGATTGACAGAGGGACTGGTTCAGTGTAAGTGCAATTAAAATAATACCCTTTTATTTCAGTCTCTGCAAAGAATGTCCTTGTTTCACCACCATGACTGATAAATCATGGAAATCAAGTTTTCTTTATTGTTCAATGGCTCACTGTTATCAGGGCTCTGTGGATGGTGACGGGGCAAAGTCATTTTCACTGGCAACTAAGGGTCTAATTAACAGGATGTGTGGCAAATGAATCCATTCATTTATTTTAAACGGGTCAGTTCTCGTTCTAAAGTAGTTTGATGTTAAATAAATACAAAGGCAATAGAATGACAATAGAATTCAATGTCTATTCACCACAGACCTTTTACTGAGTTAGATGTGAGAACTGAGATGAAGAAAATATGCCACAACAGTGCTGCATAATAAATGTTCTCAGCATTGCCGACACTTTTTTTTTTTTTTGGAAACATCACTCCTTCACACAGAAACCACCATCCCACTGAACAACCCATCTCAATGTACTCCTTACAGCCTTATATTTGCTTTCTTCGGAGTGTCGTGTGCGCGTTGAAATGGCTGCCCTACATTTGAAAATGCCACATCAACTCTATTGTTGTTTGTCAAATCCATTTGAAATTCAGTGGAAGCCAGCCCACCCACAGCCCGCACCCGCCTCTTTGAGCGCAAAGTGCCGTCACTGTGAGCGCTCTAACACGGGCGCTTTTGGAGTAGAGAATGGTGTGTTTCTGATTTTCTGTCTAGTTTAGTTCCCTTATATGGAACTGGGTTGACAGCTTGAATGCTGTTACACTCTGCACGCCTCAGTTAAACCCAGCTATAGCCCACCACTACACACACTGTTTTTACTGTGCCCTGACAGCAACACAAACCTTTTTACACACACACACACACACACACACACACACACACACACACACACACACACACACACACACGTTTCTCTACTGAATACACACTCAAAACGGGTACACAAAGCTATCCATGCATGTACATGAACTATGTGCCGGCTGGAAACATGGGCTAATGAACGCCACACAAACTTCTGTGTTTGTGTGAGCATTGTCACGTGTCAGCTCGTGGGGAAAAGGAAGTACCATAAACCAGATTGTCTTGGTATGACAAAGTGATTTATCAAATGAAATTCTGATTAATTATAACAAGAAGAGGTGAGGTAAACAAAGGAAACAAACAAAGGAACAAAGGGCGAGTGGATGCTGTTTAAAAAAAAAAAAAAAAAAAAAAATTCTAACAATTTATTCACCAGCAACACAGTGAAACAGCACCCCTAAACCTAGTTATAATAAACAGGAATATTCTCAGTGTGTGCAAATCAGTTGAAATAAACTAAACCTGCCAATTCCCTATCTAACAAACAAATACCTCCAGGTGCTGCTCCAATGAGGGTCCCCCAGATCTGCCAATTAGGAGTTAGCGACCACACAACTATATTCGCACGCACCAAAACACTGTGCGCAAACTCAAGATAATGCGGCGGCAGCCGTAACAGCATGCATACAGATGCTCGCAGACACATACACAATGCAAGACAAGCATGCTGACTTCACAAAATGCACTTTCTCTTTAGTGAATTGAGCATAGGTAACACCATTATTTCACATTGATGCCTTTTAAAGGAATCAATAATACAGCACATTTTGGAAAATGTGCACTTTTTTTGCATATTTTATAAGGGTTAAATGTGAGTATTGACACCACACTCATGTTTGTCATCATAAACATAAGGCTAAATCCAGCACTTAGCTTGGCACGCATACAAAACAAAAGTCTGCCTAACAGCACCTCTAAAGCTTACATAGTTAATGTTATACTTTATAAGAGGTGCTGGTAGGTACTTTTTCTTGCCCTCAAACAGAACCAGGCAAGCTGTTTCCAGCTTTTGTGCTAAGCTAAGCTAAATGGCCGTCAGATGTAACTTAATATCTATTGTACAGACATAAAAGTGGTGTCAAGCTTCTCACCTAATTCTCAGCAAAAAAAAGCAGATAAGCATTTTTCAAAATGTCAGTGTCCCTTTTTAAAATATTAAACATACTGTCCTGTCCATTAAATGGACAAAATTGAATAAGTCAGAGAGATTGTTAAAGGCTGCTGAGAAGTGGATTGTCAAGATGTAACACACACACACACACACACACACACACACACACACACACACACACACACACACACACGCTTTCTTTATTATCTACATGCTTGCACACAGTCTTAGTAACCCGTAAGTGCTAATGTTAAATGGCTTTTCAAACCCTATTACCCCTCTCTCTAAATTCTCTTTATCTCTTCCTCCTGCTCTTATTTCCTCCTCTCCACTTTCATTCTCAAGCCATGCTCTTTCCCGGTCCTTCCCTTTCCCCCCGCTGCTGTCCTTTCACTCTCACTCATACACACAATCACATGCAGTGACATTTGGATTTCCAGCTTTTATTCAAATGCTGAATTATTAACAGAGACAATTTTAAGGAGGTCTGCTCTGCATTGCTGCGAAAACACAATCTCCATTTCAACCGCAAGTGTGAGAAGCGACGTGAGCGAGTGAGCCAGAAAAGGAGAGAGAGGAGGGAAGAGAAATTAGGGCAGTGATTTGAAATTCCATTTATGAATAAAAAGGAAGTTTAGAAAGTTGTTCACAGGCCTTAAACATTCGAAGTGTGTGAGGTTTCGGCAGCGCCGCATCACTGAGTGAGCATTACAGCATGTTTGCATGTATGTATTTGTCTTTGTAGTGGTTTGTGTGTGTGTGTGTGTGTGTGTGTGTGTGTGTGTGTGTGCGTGTACACTATGTGTTTCCCAGTATACAATAGGTGTCACTGTACACCAGGCAACTACTCCAGTGCGTGACCTTTATTGACCTACTCCACTTTTTGTCTTTGGGCCAGCATTTTCAACTTTATTTATTTATTTTGTTGTGACTGCAAATGGATTTTTCTCCCCCCCTTTTTTTTTTTAGTTTTTATTCAAGCAACAGTCCAAATGGTGGCAGTATCAGCCAGCTAGGCGGACACTGCACTGTCCTCAAAGTATGCTGGATTTATTTTGCATATTGAGACATTTGTGCACTGCTTTTCACACCTGCACACAGCTTTGTTCATTTTCTACAAATATGTAACTATTTATACAGTGGTACAGATAAAATGCATATTTCCCATAGGATGCGGAAACTTATTTTTGATGACTTTCATAATTGCGAGTGCTGATAGAGTGCAGTAGAGAGATTTGTTTTTTTTTCCATATTGTTTGAAGTCCCGAGCCTGGTGTCATGTATCTTTGTAGTCATCAATCTGTCTTGCATTGGTTATTTCTGATACCCCAACATCGTGTTCTGTTGTAAGCTGCCAGTATTAACTTCGTCTTATAAATACTGCTCCACACTTTTGTACTGCACCTTCATGACCTTAAATTAAGTGTCCCTGACAGAACAATCATTCAGTTTTTCTTTTCTGATATAAATGTAGCAACTCCCAAACTGTAACATTTTGTTCAGTTTGTCTTAAACTGAAGGCAAAAATTCAGTTTTTGACCTACAGCTTTACTGAGTTGTCTGTTTGTGCCTCACTCCAATTCCTCACTCCAACTCCAACTCCTCTAACTCCATCTGGAGTGGCTACAAAATCCAAAGGTGGACAGAAACGTGGCAAAGAAACCAGGAAAAGCTACACATGCTCTCTCTCACGCACAAATACACACTCACAAGAAGCACAATGAATCTGTGAATCATGGGTAAAGGGAAAAAAAAAATAGAGCTTAAAACGGTTATCAAACAGAACAGGCATGTCTATCCTATTATCTTATCCCTTACAGCTCACCCTTAACCCTGTTCACTGCCTCCTCAAAAACCTTTTTAGAAATGCGTAGATGCTTAGAAATGGCACAGTTGGTGGTAGGATGTCTTTCATGTTGGGATGGTGGGTTTAAGACACTGTGATCACACAAATTGCCTATTAGAAGATATTTTGGCGCCTACAAGGAACACTATGAATTCAAAAAATAGATTTGGAAGCTGTATTTTTATATATATATATATATATATATATATATATATATATATATATATATATATATATATATATATTAATTAGATACAGCCAACTTACGTTGGAGATGTACATAAAATTCAGAATATCTTTGCAGTTTGGTTTGACCCCCATTTTGCTTTCATGACAGCATGCACTGGAGCTGGCATGGACTCCACAAGTGTGTGTAAAACCTGATAACCCGTGTTATCCCAGCATGATTTGACAACTTTCCAAAGAGCTTCTTGTAATGTCACAGAACGCTGGGCTCTCTCAGACAGAATTAATGTTGGTTGATGGTAGGAGGAAAATCTATGACAGACAGGGCTTCTTGGTCTTTAATTAGTTGTTGCAAAGCTTTGAGGTGTTTTTGTGGTTGTTATCCTGCTGCAGTATGAATCCTTCTCCACAAAGATACAAACCAGAGGGTGTATGTCTCTGAAGAATGGAGTGCTGCTTCTTTTTGGTCAGAGTGAAGTCAATTCAGAACACCCCCAGACTTGAATATTCCCACCATCATGTTTCATTGTGGGTTTGATGATTCTGCTCGTCTCCTTACATACACTTTTCTGTTACTGCCATCTCAAACTTGGATTCATCAGTAATAGGACTTTTTTCCAGTCATCCAATGTGAAATGCTGGTATTATTTCGTCAACTCCACTATTGGCTTGTTTCCCCTCTTGAGAAGTGGTTTAGAAACTACTCATCCTCTGAGACCACTGCAAGACAGCCTTATTTATCAAATTCTGTATCTGCGATGAAGTTGCCTTTCTATCTCTTAGGAAGCTAAGCTTAATATATTGATCTTCTGATGTAGTGGTCACTGCTCCCTTTAGTAACCGTAAGTCTAGCCATGATTTGAAGTCTAGCCTCTCTTGGCTTAGAATACCATCTAAAAACCAACCTCAGAACCAAATGGCAGTGACCAGTATTTTCGGGCCTCTTGTGTAGCGGATATATTGGCCACAACTTCTTGGACTCTTGGACTTTTAACGGAAACCAGAATGCTTCTGAATTTTTTGCCTACAGATTACGCATTCATATGCAGATATCAGTTTGTAGAGGATAGCTCATAACCAAAGGGATTGATGGCAGGAACAGAACAAACTGCCCTCTTTGTTGATTTTCAGTGTCATCTCACAGACTCTGTAGTAAAGATAATACAGACACGGCACAGCTAAGATGGTCAAGGAAGATACAACTGCTTCTCTACACAATCTCACATTGTAGCATCTTGACACACAGAACAAAAGGGTGGTGGCCCTGATCATTAATTGAAGACAAGTATAATTAAATTCACTTGAATTTCATTCTCACATCTCTTATTATAATAATAATAATAATAATTAGAATTCAAGTGCCTTCTTGTTTCTGGGAGCACTTGCATTATTGCTGATAACCTATTTGCATATCAGTATCATGAATCAAATTAATGTTAACCAGCTGGAAGTTGTCCTGGAATAACATACTGTATTATTCATGTGTATGTGTAACTGTACTTTTCTGTCACACTTAATACAGTAGAAATGTTTGAACTGGCTGATTGCCCTCAGTTGTATGTCTCCATAGTATTTGACATTTATTGAACCTAAAAATGACTTACTTTCCGTTTAATGCACAACCCCTAAAACCCAGTAGACCTTGTATCCTATTACATTAACCTGTTGTGTCTTGATCACAGAAGGAAAGGGAAAGAATAAAACGCAAAAATACATCATCAGTATTCATCATACTGTTCTCTAAAGGGAGCAGCGTAAGGCTGTAAAAGTACTGGATCATAGGCCTGCAGGCGGAACAAGATTCAGTACGTCTCAGTACAATTTTCCAAGAAATGCAATGTATTCAGGGCCATATTATTTTCATCATTGATTAATCTTCAAACAATTATCAACTAAACTAACTTCAACTAAACAATTATCATAATATTTGCTGGTTAATTTTCTAGTAATCATCCAATTGAATGCCATCTGAACAAATGGGATCCTGTATTCACGTCTTCATTTCACCTCTTTATGTTAACTATAGTGTATTTAATTTACCTGCCAAATGCGTCTGTAACGTGTTCCAAATTATCATCTATTGCACTGACATTCCAGGCGTTTCCCCGTTTTTCTTTTCTTGTTCTATCGACTTGTCAGCCGAAAGGGAGAGGAAACATTTCCAAGTGTAGAAACTTCAACGATGGAAATGAAGACTGATTTAAAATGCTGACTGATGATGTCTCCTGAGAAACTCTTCAGTGCTTTCTGTGATGTAGAAATACCGTATCAAACTTTACTACCAACATTCTTGTTAAAGTTTTTTCATTTGTGTCCCCTCAATCCGTCTACATGCCGGAAGTGAAGTAGTGGATATCTTCGCTTTATCTCAGCTCGCCACAAGAGGTGAATCAAATCAGCACTTAAGCAGCCAGCAGTGTGTACGTTTTGTGTATAGTCTTTTTCTGGACTCCTTCATTTAGTTTGTAATACATGCAGGAACTCCTCCTCAAAGATCTTTTTCCTTAGCAACAGAATACACAAAGAAATACACAGACAACTCGCACGGTCTGTCTTTTGACTAGTTTTTCAAATACACTCACATTAAGTAGCATAGTAGTGGGAAAGTGCTTTTTAAGCTATGCAATCCTGTCAGCTTGTCACTTGTCAGTAAAAAATTGCGGTTCTGAATGCAAAATAGGGTTTTTGTGTGTGATGCGGGGCAGAGAAAAGAAAAGAGAACTACACCTTCTTAGTTGTAGTTGTTACAGCTCGTTACATTTTCGTTGCTTGAGAAAGGGGGCAGAGGGACCAAACTCATTGAAATGGAGCTGAATTGAAATTACCTTGTGACTGTTTTTTCTTTTAGTTTTAGTAGCTGTGTAATCCATTTATAATCCTTTATAGCGATATCTTTTAATTGACCGAACAGCAGGTGCAATAGCAGTAATAAAAAAAAACCAAAAACTGTTTTGCTGGAATTGAATTTTCTTACCCGGGGGGACCTTTTCACCTTTTTCATGCAATAACTTGGTCATAGCCACTGATTTTGCCATGTGTTCTGTACTGTGAGTGCCTGTTAAAAGAAACACGCACACACACACACCCTAATCACTCTCCTAGACATTTAATTATCTACATCAGGGGTATATGAGTATTTCACTTGCTTCAGTTGTTAATGCTGCATATGCTGGTTTGATCCTGGCTGAGTTAATATGGTAACTGCTTTTATGTTGTTTCTGATTAAACGCTTAAACATTTTTCTCAGTGGGTTTTAACATTTAAATCTGTAAATAAACTTATAGGATGAAATGTGAAAAAAACAGCTTGTACCTGCATCCATAAATATACTGTACAGACTGATGAATATACAGTCACACACATGCAGACATGCATACCTGCACATACACACGGGTTCATCTGGTCCTCTCCCTTTGGCCCATAAACATTTCATCAATGTGTCGAGAGACAAAATCATCCTCATCAAATATTCATTCTTACATGTCAGGTAAGCCACTCTTCCTGCCTTCACTCACGCAATAACACAGCCATTTCCTGTGAAATTAAACGTATTACCTCTCCCCCATAGCTGAGCTGCCTCTATGCGAAGGGGAGAGGAGGAGAGTACGCTCTCATTTCTTCATGTGTGGGATGTGCCATATGACAGTGCAAGACCACATAAATATTTAAATCAAAGTATACAAGGAAATCTGTAACTCCCATTTTTCCTTCACGCATACTCTGTGAATGTAAATATTGCTGTCTGAGAGCACCCTCCTCAAGGGAATATCCACAGTACATGCACTGCAGCAGTCACATGCACACACAAACTGTACACGCGGTAGTAGCGAGATGCATTGATGCATTTAATGTGTAGGAGTTCTGTTTACCTCTACATCCTCACTCCCACCCGCTCTCAACAGTGTGTGCAGTTCTGTGCATTGTTCAGTTCTGTTGTTTGAGCTCGGTTACGTAACATATGGTGAATCGAGTTCAGACATCTTTCAAGAATTTTTTTTTTTGCAGCTTGTATGTGCAGCGTGAGGATATGCATTTAGGAAACTGTGGAAGAGGGGGAGATAAAAGGAAAGGGGAAGCCAATAAAGGAGAGGAAGTGATGCTGGAGGAAAAAAAGTGAAAGATAAAAAGGCAGGTTAGGAGAAGGGTGGCAGAAGAGGACGGCAAGTGAATCAGGAGACAAGTTGAAAGACAAATAAAAAGGGAGTAACAAGAACATAAATGCTTGCTTTAAATCAACAGCAGCTCTTATGTAACACTGCAAACAAACACATTTTCAGTCTTTAGCGTTAGATAATAAAACCGAATAATCAGCAAGTATCTGCCTCCTCTCACTAGCCTCTGGATGAGAATAAAACAACGCATGACTTACTGTTCCTCCTCCATCCTTCCCACTGTTGTTCCCCCCCTCCTTCCCTCCCTCCCGCTTCCTTCTCTCTATACTCCCACCATCTTTCTATCATTCCTACATCTCTCCCTCAATCTTCCCTGCATCCTACCCGCCCTCACTCCTCACTCCCACCCGACCTCCATCATCACTCTATCACTCACCCTGCCCTCCCGCTATACACTCCGTTCCTCACCTCGTCTCCGTCTCCCTTTTTGTTTGTTCCTTCCTTCATACGACTCCACTCTCTGCCTCCATATTTTTCTCTGTCATCCATTTAAACGTCTTTATCTTCACATTTCAAATCTGAATTGAACCATTTACACACACATACACGCACACACACACACATACACTCACAGTGCAGTCAAACAGAAGAGAAAACAAAACATCTTCCCACAGATGATTCTAGGTTACATAAATGTTTTGCTTGGATTCCTTGACATTTGCTACTGTTTTTGTTGTTTGTTGTTGTTGTTTTTTTTTTTGTTATTGTTTCATACTGATTCTATGATGTACATAGACCAGGACGTGGATGTGCACTGTACAAACCCATGTTTAATAACTGTGTGACTGAATTAGTTTTTCTCATCTAGAAAATCTGTGTTGATACGGGCTTGATGCTCATTGTGTGAGGACTTGGGTTAATGAGGGCATTAATGACCATGCAAATTCAAATAATACACTTACAGAGAACAAGTTCTGACTTACAGTTTGACCTTGAAGAGTTTGAATGCAAAGTCTTTAATCAGTTAAACATAAAATCTAAGGTGTAATGGGAATTGGCTTTCTGTTTTCACCTAAACTGGACAATTTTTAAACTCAGTAGTAAAATTTACAGACAATTATTATTTTATCTCTTGTACTGAATATGTGGCATGTAATATTATGGCACTTCACATGGTTTTTAGCCTTTTTTTAAGTAGATGACTAAAAAGTACTGTGCAGCAACACCCTGGGGGGGAGTTGTATTATTCTTTACAAAGGGGACTGAAAAGCAGTATGTTGCTGTTCTTAACATTTATTTTCACAACATGATCTTGTGTGTGTGCATGAAAGAAGGAGACTAAAGAGAGGACATGGCACTGTGTTGTTCATTTTGTCCCTCCCAAAAAAAAAAAAATCCTATTGTTGACCATGGATTTCTGCAGATAACTCACTAAAAATCTGTCAGTGGAAAATTTTAATCTGCCATGGAGTCACAGATCTTCATCTTCACACTAGTCTGACACAAAATCACTCTTGTCTGTAATCTGGGAAAACACCTTTTCAAAAGATCCTTTTTTTTTATGTCATGGTCCAGACAAGTCCTTTCATTACTGCAGTGATCTGAAAGTGCTGTGGTGTAATTATGTTAATGCAATTTGCCTGTTACAACTTTTTTCTATTAAGACTTACAAGTCAAATATATGCCAGATTGCTTATTGGCTATGCTAGTTTAAGGTAATTTAAAGCCTGCCAGCTGCCACACATTAGGAGATGTATCACGACTATCTTTATTATTGGCTCCGGCTCAGTTGGTCCAGATCAAGGAGGAAAAAATACGTGGTTTTCTTTTAGTTATAATCCATTTTGTGTTCAGACTGACTTATTACAAACAGAGCAAAGGGGAGTAAACATAGTCACAAGAACTGACAAATAACTAATTGTGCAGTTTTGGTGACTGTCATGCATTGCAATTCCATTATCTTTTCCTCACAGACCAAAAGGTTAAAATGTCTGTGATAGTGATTGGTTTCTGGTCTATACCACAGAATGATCAACACCCAGAATTAAACTTTTGACTTCTTGCTGCTACATTTTTATACAAGTGGAGTTTTGTCTGAGGCAGTGCTACTGAAAGATTTCAAAGTATTGTAAGAAGAAACACAGGAGACTCTGCTCGGATTGCTTTAGGACAGAAACCGCTCAATTCTCTGAGACATTTCTTTTGTTAACTGAAAGGACACTTTTTTTTTTTTTTTTAACCGGCTAATCAAAGCTTGAAGAAGTGAAAATTACAACCAGATTTCTGGCTGCTGGCGGTAGCCTGTGTTGGTTGGTGGGATCACTTATTCACAGTGGATCAATTTGATGGAACTCCTAGGGCCACAAAGGCCTACATTTGTTGTGATTGTAGCGTCTTCTAAAAAAAATTATGTAACATTCAATACTAACAACTCCTAGTCGATTCGATTGATTAGTCAGTACAACAATGTCAATACCTCATACATCATTTTAGTCCTTTTTTTAAAAGTTTCAGCTTCATAGATGTGAATATTTGCTGTAAATTGACACATCTTTGGGTTTTGGACTGTTTGTTGGCCAGTATTATTTACATAGATGTCTTTTAAATATCCGTGAGCTTGTAGTTGCAGCCAAACAATATTTTGACAGTGCTGGTCACACAGTTAATAAATGTTTTCTAGGTGGGTAGATATAACTTTGAGATGTCTAAAGCTAAACCATTGAGCCTGTGCTGCCATACAGCTAGTGATCCAGCTAAGCCCATAGTCACTTAGCTGAGAGGTTTACAGTCGGGTCACTGTTAGCCCCCTTATCCTCTGCCCTGCAAGCATTCGATTGACTGGGTCAGTACACATGCACACACACAGATGTGCCCCATTCATGATGGATGCTCCTACTGGAGGCTTGTCAGATAGTACTCAGCTTTTCTGAGCCCTGGCAGATCACCTCCTGTAGCTGTAGTTTTTATTTGTATAGCTGTCTTAGAGCTGCTGTGCTGTTTCACAACCAACAGGACATGGAGAAAGTATGTTTTATGTATATTTTTTTGTCCGATGTTAGAGATTACATTACATTATCCCTCAACCCCACTAGCGAATGTTATTGATAATGCCCTGCTGTGCTTGTTTATCTTAAAATTATCACCGACTCTGTTTACATGTACAAAATGATGAGACTGCACTCTGCAGCAGAGTTGTTATGCTTGTTTACTATCTGCTACAAATCTCACCAAAAGCCACTTCATTAAAGCACGGTCCTGGTTAATCTATGGCCCTGTGTATGTGCTGTCGGTGTCCCAGGGCTCAGTATTTGAGCTGGAAGCACTGCAGCTGAAAAAACAGGGACACAGCAGTATGGGTGTACAAATGGAAATGAATGCAATATTTGAAACAGGCCTGTTAATTTCATGTTTTGAAATCACAAATTATCTGCCCAGTGGCCTCCTACGGAGTGGACCGTCTGCTCTTTGTATTTTGCAATTTGTATTCAAATTAACAGAAACAGAACAGGGCTGCTTTTTAGCTGTGGTGCAACGATGACTCCTAGAAGCAATGTTGTAACACTTGTTGAGGTAACTGCTGATAAAGTCACTCAGAGTTAATTAAATGAATTCGTAAAAGGGTCTGTGCAGCTCAGTGTATGCTGAAAAGCCTCCTCTGAATGCACTTAATATGTCTGTTTGCCCTTGAATGAAAATCTTATTCTCTCCTAGAGTCAGCTGCATACAAAACGAAAAACATGGCTCTGCAGTGGGTGCATTACATTGTGGCTCAAAATTTGATTTTATAACAACCACTGGACTATAGAAATGTTACTGCTGAAAATCAATCAGTGGTGCACAGCACTGCGTGGTCTGAGCGCCCATGAGACCATTACATTGTCAGAAGCATTTGTTTTAGCTCCATACAAACAGACATTGTTCAGTCGTGTTTTGGTGTTTGTGATTTTACTGCACCAGGAAAAAAAAAAAAAAATTATATTTTTCCTACAAAGGCTGAGGAACATTGTGGGCTGTTGAAAATCTTAGACCAATAAATTGCGAAAGTGCCCACGTGTATTTCTATCAACGGTCTCAAAACTGTTTACATTCTGCCTTACTCAATGAAAACCCAACTACCAACAGCAGGAAATATTTTTAGTATTTTCCATTTAAGAGATATTATGCGTATCCATAACTACAGTCTCGTCAACTGGAATAGTCTGACAGACTTTTCAAAGGGAGTATGGCGAATCGTTTTTTCTCATGACGCTGCTGCATGTTGTGAACTCTTCTTCTACTTACTGATGCACATGTCTGTCACGTGTGTGGTTGTAGTTGTGTGTAGTCAAAATCCAAAAAAATAAAAATAAATAAAAAATAAGTGTGCATAGACAACCAGCCATGCAAAAGTAACTGCAGTCTGGGTTTAGGTCTGGTGTGTATATATAATTTATAGACTCTGCATGATAAATTAAATATAGCATTGCTACATGTTTCCATAGTCTTGTTTCGTGACAGACACGCTGCATATATTACATAGCAGTACTAAATTTTTCATTTTTTTTTTTATTATCAGTCCTTCTGAGTAGCTGCTGGACTCAATGTACAGAGTCAATGTCCTCTGTTGCAGTTTTAATTCAAACCGTTCAAAGCATGCATTTCCTCTAGAGTAGTGCTGCTTGTGTTTATGGAATCAATGCACGCTTTGCATTGCAAACAGTACTAAGTTTTATACTATATTATATCCTATTGTAGGAGATGTTGCTTTTCCAAGACGCTGATTAAACTGAATAATAATAAAGTCCATGCATTTTCTATAGAGAGTTTCTTTACATTTGTGTGTAATTTGATGTCACAGTGGGTTTAAGCGTTCGCTTTGCATTACCGTGACCACTGCAGGGTCTAATACAGAAGACACGTGAGTCCAACTTGCTTCTCCTTATGAGACATGGTTTATTTTGTTGTATTCTCAAGATTTCCAACTTGGCATGAATTCTTCAAGACAACCTTTTATCATCATAAAGCAGTTCCCATATATAAAGAAATACCTGCGGCGTGGCATGGCGGCCAAAAACTAATTGGCTTTCTACTACCACCCAAATTAACATGAAAACACCCTAATGCTACCTGCTGGCCAAACAAACACGTTGAAATGGCTCTACAGTGACACACAAACAGAACACTGTATATTCACCAATGCAGAAGTTAGCATTTTAGCAGCTCCCCTCTAGTGGATATCCCTACCCAGTGAAACTGACACTTTACACTTGATCTGTGCTGCTCTTAAGTTAGGACCATCTCCATGAACAAGACTGCCCTTCAGCTCCAGCACTGTGGGGAGAGGCAGCGGCAGTCAGGCAGAGCGCTTATATTCAGGACTACATCCTCTGTTGTCTGCCATGCCACATACAGGGTAACATCGCTCCTGGCAATCCTCCATCAAACTGTCAGCCATATCAGCTGCTCAGTAACAGCAGTCTGAGCCTGGAGACACATCAAGAAGATGAAGTGAGTTCAACAACTCTCTGAGAATTGGGCCTTATAGTATAGCCTTCTGTCAAACTGCTGTTAGATTCAGCTGTTGGAGATGATGATACCTGGACAATTAAAAAATATACACACTAAAAAGTTGGATTTCCTGGAAGGGAAACTTTGGCAACTCTTTTCACTTAAAGTTCTGATCATTTCAAAAGGGAAAACATTTTGGTTTCATCATCATTGTTTCTGTATATAAAGCGACATCCCCTGTTTCAGAGTGTAATACCACTGCAGTTGTAAATGTGCAATACTTTTGATCAAATCTAGCGAGCTAACAGCCAACCATCAAGAAAGGTCAACAACACAAGACATAGCAGCTAGCTAATATTACTTACTAGTCCAACAGCAGGAAACCCAGCTTGGCGTCTGTCTTTGAGCCTTTTATTTCAACGACTAAAAGTCAGTTCTTGCTCGGTCACTATCTCCTTTTCTCTTCTTAGCTTTATCCGTCAACGTCTTCTTTGGTTCTGCCTTGACATTGCCCTCGGGCCTGAAAACCTCCTCTTCCCGGGGGTCCAAAATACCTGTTGTACTAACAGGCGGAGCAGCTGCAGGACATGAGAGGGACAGCAGAAAACATTTTCTCTATAAAATATGATCCAGTTTCACCAAAATAAGAGAAATAGTTGGTATTGTGGGACCTACTGGCTTAAAGTGTTACATATTTCTCACAGTGTTTGGAGCACAAAGCTGCATAGTGCAAAAAAACAGGTGTGTGAGAGTGTGAAGTTAGGCTAGCATCGACATGATTTAAAATTTGATGGTAGAAAATGTACACAGTGTTGCCTTACCTCAAAGAACTAAGTGAACAAAGCACTCTTTATTTCTAGAAGAAGAAAGAATCATATCGCTAAAACACAGTACAAGCATACTTTTACAAGCTTTGCCACTGATGACTAAGTGATGAAGAGACTATTACGCAAACAAAAGTTGACATTAGTACATACACACTTTATGCTGCCATGTCCTCTGTCTCACTCTGCGGTGAATTAAAGTTGTCGGCGTCTGGCTAATCAACCAAATCACCTGATCAGCTTCTCTCCACTTCCCTCCCTCTAATCACAGGATTTAGGTCGCAATTACACTCTCGTCTTGATTCCCTTTCTTTCTTGTCAAGTGTGTCTATGTGGAAGTTCTATGCATATATGAATATGTGTGATTGCGAGATGTATTGTGCGTGCGTGTGTGTGTATGCTTGACAGAGGTTTATTCTTTTTTTTTTTTTTTAACAAGCTAGAGGATAAGGTAATTATATAACAGCTAAAGCCAGACACTAACTTTTTCTAACCAAGGCCACTGTGTCCACAAGATAATTACAGGATAAATAATTAATGCTAAAATGTAGACTTAAAGCAGCACATGTAGAGAGCCAACAGTAACAAGACTAAGACATGATTGAAATATGTATTTTTTTAGGACTTAATGTGAAAGATGAACAGTTGAACATTAATAACAAAAGACCTGCACCACCTGCACGGCTGTCTTTGTTATGCACATTCAAAAGATAGAGGTTATCCCACACAGCTATGGACTGTCAGAACCAGATGGTTCAAACATCCACTTTAATTAACAGTTTAAGCAGAGATAGAGCAGAAAAGTCCACACACCAGTTCATCTGCTCCTGCTGTTTACATTTCCTGACAAGACCTCAGCCTGATGTCTACAGACAGCTGTTAGCTAATGTACGCTTGCACAGCAGGTACAGTCGGGACAGACTGAAAGAAGTACAATCAGCACGCAGATCGGTCGACAAACCAGACATAATGCATCTTCAACAAATGCAGTCAGAGTGCAGATTAGTCTTTTTTTTTTTGAGATGGCCAGAGGGAGGTAGCCACTTTAAGACAGGCGGAGGCACCTGCAGTTTAGTCCCATAAACTACGGTGTGTGTGTGTGTGTGCTGTTATGATGTATGCCATTTTCAGACTGAAAGAAAAGTTGTGTACTAAAAAATATAAAAAAAATAATACAATTCTTTCATGATGTAGATGTTTTACACATGTGCAAAAGCAACAGTTACAACAATTATTTGAATTCATTTGATATTTTATCCAATCAGTAGTGTTAGCACCCCAAAACATTGAATTTCAGATAACATAACATCGATAAAAGTGGCAAAATCTACCATTTTGTGAAGGTGGAAACGCACCGCGGCTTATTAAGTTAAACCGCTTCTTAGGGTTCCCCCACTTGCCAAATCCCACTTTAACCTCAACTAAATTGTCAGGTTAGACTTTTAAGTCTGTTGGTTGCATAAATATTATGACTGGCTGTCTTAATTTAAAGTGGGGAAGTTAACTAACTCTCCCCCTGGCTGAGCCGGAGGTGAGAGCTTTGTTTCTATGGCAACGGTCTGTTAAAACATCAGTTGAACGACACAGGTATATTGATCGCTTTCGCAACAGAAAAGGATGAGAGGAGCACATTTTTCACTGGTGAGATTTCAACTTTTCTAGGATCGCTTCATGTTGTAGATGGCAAATGTTTTTGGAAAGAGCATTCAGCTACATAAAGGAATGAAATAAGTCACAAACAAATATTGTTACAAGAAAACATTTGAACTTTCTCAAAAGACAATTAACATTGACTGTATACATAAATATTCATTCAGTAATTAATTGATAATTAATTAAAACCCCAATAACAATACGCACTAGCAGAAGAAACTCATGACATGACAAAAAGAAATCTAGCACTGTAATTTCAGTAAAGCCATGTCAAAACTTGCCTCAGTTACAGAAACTACATAGTACACAACTGCTTTACCTTCACAACATATTTACTCTTTCATTAACTGCATCTTCAGCTTCAGTTTATCTTGCTGAAACCTGCTGTCACCTGTAGCTGACTGTCTTCTCGTCTCCGTTCTCTCCTCTCTCTGATCACCCTGTCTGCCTTTCTGCTGCCCCCGTCTCTTCTCACCTGCTGCCTCACTCAGTCAGTTCAAGACAAAAAAATAAACACATACATTATATATAGCATGTCTTCACACTCTACCAGCTCAGCATTAGCATCCCAAAACTACCATCACAATGTAAAGAAAAAAATCTATAATATTTTGACTAATGTCACCAAAATAATCATTAGAGACATTATTGGTCTCATGTCACCTGTGTTACTTTCACATGTCATTGGCCATCGTCTCTTCCTCTTGACGTGGGCTGCTATCAGATGACCGGTAGTCAGACCACTGTTGATCCCTCATGTTCTGTTTTTCCGTTCACCGGCCCCCCAAAAAATGTCTACTTTGAAGAATAAATAATATAAAACACTTTGGTTTATTAACCGCATGATTCCATATGTGTTCTTTCATAGTTTTGATGCTCATTTTGATCATTGTTAATCTGCAATGTAGGAAGTAATAACATAAATAAAATGATAAAAAGAAAAAAAATCAATGAGAAGGTGTGTTCAAACTTTCTATTTTTACTTTCTATCCATGTGCTATTCTTATCTAACTAACTGCCTCCTGGACCTACAAGAAAACATAACGCAACACTTAAATCAAGCTTGTTCAGACAAATAACATGCACAGAAAAATACATAATGGCTTTCAGAGAGGAAAATAAGTGTATGACCTTTCGATCACTAGACACTCCAGGAGGCCCTAAAACATTACACCACTTTGTGATAACCTGTGGATAAATGCTACGACTTGATCATAAACCAATGGATCGGGTTACAAAGGTTATCTTGCATGCACATTAACATAGTCAAAGGGTTTATCTAGCGCTACTTATAATACATCTGAGAGATTTGCAAAGGCCCAGTCTGGTATTTGCCAGCAGCAGCCTTGAAAGACAGTTACAATGCCTATTCTCTCTCTAAATCACTGGTACAGCAGCATGAATGTAAATGTACATTCTGGACTACTGACATTGTCAGTAGGACTGACACAGTAGGATGTGTATGAATGGTCTTTCTCTTCCAGGAGCACCCTGCTCTATGCTTGCAGTTATATATTCACACCTGGAAGCTGCCCAGTACATCCAAAGGCAGATCTGTGAGCTACTGAGCAGCTCCACTGCAGCAGCTGGGGTTAAGTGTCATGTTGAAGGGCACCTTAGCAAGCAGCAGCTTTTTCACTTACCCCAGCCAGATTTATCCTGCTGGTCATGCTGAGAGCAAACCGACAACTTTTCAATCATAAGAAGCATGAAAGAAGTTCGAGCAGTTCAGACTTGTTTAGACCACTGCTGGCACTTAAAGCAACATGGTGCAACTTCTCAAATGTAATAACAGAATTAGTTTTTTTCATTTTGATGCCACACTAGTTGTTAATGTACTAGTTTCTGATGATAAGTGCAATCAAATTAAATGCACATTGGTATTGCACTCCAAGACTGGAGACACTAAATCATAAAAATACTAATATCTATGCAATTTAATATATACTTATCTTCAACAATGACACAGTTTTGGAATGAAAGTGGTAAGTTTTCCCAATGTTTCCAGGCAACATGAATTGAAGTCGTAAATGGCTTGGCAGATCTTGTTATTTTAAGTTACCGGCAGCGGTGCCAGGCAAAGTGAAATCCTGTGTACCGCTGACTGTTTGAAACAGCAGCCAGGTGGAGTTGAAAGACGCGACCCTAGCTCGGCCTGCCATATCAAGGCCTTCGGGGAGTTTCAGAGACTGGCACAACTTCACTAATGATGGGTGAAATGTTTCATCTCTTCATCACATCCCACCCACCACCCCACTCTGCCTGTCTATCACTCTGTTTCGTGTTTGTCTCTCTTCCACTCTGTCCCTCTCCGATCTTCTCTATCTCTCACTCCCCCCACCCTCCTTCTCACACTGTCCCCCTCCCCTTTAATCTCTCCTCATGTTTCACCTTGTCTTCCCCGCTGCCTCTTTTCACACTGTGTCCGTGTCTGCAGTAACTTAATGGCCCAGTACTGCAGGGAGAAAACATGGGGCTCTGGTTCTCTATTATCTACTACTTCGCCAGGGAGGAGTCCACCTTATGTGTGTATACTCTGCGTTAAGCGAGAATGTATGTGTGTGTGGGGGGGCATTGAGCTGGTTGATCTATTATCTGTCACACGGTGAGAGAGGAGACTCATTCTACTTCAACAGTTTTGTGTGTATGTGTGTGTGAGGAAGGAAGGATACTGCTGACAGGGATACTGCAGGATATGTTGAAATGAGAAGTAAATGAGAGAAGGAAAGGCAGGATAAAAAAACAGCATGATATAAAGAAGAATAAAAGACTTTCCTCTTATATGTAGCAAGCATATGTGCATATGTGCCTGTGTGTGTGTGTGTGTGTGTGTATTATGGATGTGTACATTCTGTACTTGCAAGCAGTTTTGCATATGCACATCTGTGCATCTGTACCAAAGTGCTGTCCTTCCTCCTGGCAGACCTTGAGTCATAAGTCACTGTTTAGCATGCTGGCCCATAATTGGAAGATTAATGGGTCTGCTGGCCAGTGTTCTGCAGTGTGATTGGGTGATTTAGTACCAGCTGGTTCGTCGGCTACTCAATTGATCTATATTATTATTCAGATACGGTTTGGCTCATTGGCAGGTCTGCATGTGTGCGTGGGAGAGGGAGGGTTAGCGTTGGGCAAGTAGTGGTTCGAGTACATCTCTAAGAAACACACACTACTGACTAGGTTACCTAAGTAAATGTGTGTGTGTGTGTGTGTGTGTGTGTGTGTTAGTAGCTGATGAGCCAACCGTAGGGGGTGGCAAGCCATTGCCACATCTGCATGTGACACCACATTACATCATCCTGCCATCATCGACACGTACATCATTATGTTCAGTCTTTGTGTTTTAAGACCAAAAAGCGCCTCATAGCAGCTAGGCTAAAACAAAACAAAACAAAAAACCACATCAGAAGGGGTGTGCTGTCACAAACATAATATTGTTCTACGGACCAGAATTTTGTCACATAGCCTCTGCCTTGCTTGCTCTGGAACTCACAACTGGAAACACCAGCGGTCTTTTAGTAGAAAACACCAATTGGTCTGCTAATTATCCCAATTTGTCATATCTGTGGTGTTGGCATCTCGCAGCTCACCAGTGTTTAACAAGTTAACTGTTAACTGTGCCTACTGTTGTTATCACCACATTGTTATTAGGCTGATAGCCGCCAGTTAACAGGGTCACTCACTCATTAAACGAAACACAGACAGACCCAGGAGGAGTGTGTGTGCAGGTGATTGTTACAAACAGGTACTAAGATGAGACATTGCACCCAGATGAAACGTTATCCTACTGTACCCCTTACTAAGTAAATTTGCAGGAAAAAAAGGCAATAATGCCGTATGCTGCGCTGTTGAGACACCCTAAATTACTGCAGTAGAAATTACTTGACTGCAACAGTCCTACCTACCTCTCTGTGTGCAAACTGAAGACACACTGCTCATTGAAAGCTGCACAATTTCAGATGTTTACATGAAAATGGATCAAATGACTATCACTGTTCAACTCAGCTGTACAGAGCGTTTTAGTGTGTTTCAGCTCATTGTTTTGATTTATTTCCAGCTGCAGCTATTCGATTGTTTTTAGATTTATAGAAATAAATGAACCTTCACAGTCATGATATATATGGATAATGGATAGAAATTTATTCTCATATTACTGGGGTAAACTGTATGTTTTATACTTTATGCTTTTATTATGCATATACTTGTTTGTTTTATTTTGTGTTTTTTTTTCGCCATCCAGTGTTGCAACATTTAAGGGTTAACATCACCGATATCCAGTTGCTTCCTGTCTCTCATATGGTGTGGCTTGACACAATACACTACTTAACCCTAAAATTATCTTGCAACCTTATCATATCTGCTGGCTGGCTAAAAATGCAAGCTTAAAATCAATCCATTTGAATTTAAAGCAGCTACAATCAATACTTTTATAATTATTATGTATTAAATGATAATGTGAAAATAATGATGATGATTGATAATGATGATGAATATTGAAAGAAGTCAGTTCTCACCACTCCTATACTATCATTTTTGCAGCAGGCAGCTGCTCCCCTCAAAGCTCTAAAACCAAACTCTGCAATACCTGCTCAGCATCAAACTGCAGGCAGCTGTTAGTGACTATCTGGTGAACAAAGTGGAGCATTTAGCAGCTAAAGAGCCAGATATTTGCCACAGGAGGGGGTAGAGACCAAATTAGAGCTAAAAGAGAAATTCACCAGGTGGGCAGAAACAACACTATGAATGTGAATGTTGCTAAATGTTGTTTTTGTTGGCCAAACTCAATTGTTATTTAAGTAAAAGGCACACTACCCCAGTAGAAATATCCTGTTTTATAGTCTTGCAGGCCCACAATGTTTTGCAATGCAGTTTTTGTTATCCCGGCAGCTACAATTGACTGATAACAGACGTGATAACATAGACATTTTTTAAGCTAATAATGCATCAGTGCTGAATGTGAGCTTTTTGTATCAGCCTCCATACAAATCAAAGAGCAATACCCCACCGCAATGCACAAACCACCATACAAGGAGAATTTATATTTAGGATTTCTCTAGAGACAGTAGCCTCAATAGATCATAATATAATGCACCCTAAAACACGCTGTGTTTGAGTAAAGGGTAATACTCTCATTTTTTTTTTTTCCCTGACAAGAAATTTCTTGTTTACTGAAGTTGAAAGAGATGATACAGGCAGACAGGAAGTAGTAGTACATCAATGCTGTATGATAAAACTCCTAAAATGCAGTGAATATCATATCAAGCGTGGAGTTATTTATTTCTTTAGTTTTTTTTTTTTGTGTGTCCTAATTAGACCTATTCATTCAAAGAGAAAGAACAAAGAATATTTATCAAATAAAATAGATGTTAATTAGCCGGAATCCTGCATTCATCCATTATTTGTGAGTGAATCCATTCCTGAAGCTGCAAATAAATTTTAAACTACAGAGAATATTAGACCAAGGGTGCGGCTTCTTTTCAAATATTTAATCATGTCAACACGTATCATTAATACATTTCCTGTTGTTCAAACATAAATTTTGACCTTTTCATTTTCACAGTTCGTGAATAAACAAAAAAACAGTTTTTGCCAGTAAAGATGTTTCTCATTATTGTGTATTCCATACACATCTACACATTGGTGTACCCTGATGTATAAACATAATTAAAAGGAAATGACTAAATCTCCTACAGGTCTATGTGTCATTCTCTTCCCTAGACTAAAGAATAGCGTTCTCTGAGGACTTCTTCTTACATCGTCACTCGCTTTCTATTACAGTGTGAAGATGAGCTGTTGACAGTGCAGGGAAGTCTGCATGTGTTTTAGCACTTCAAGTACAAGGTGCTGAAAGCTAAAATCTTTCTATTTAAAGATGGAGATGATAGTGGTCTCCCAAAGCAGCTGTTGGGCACTTCGTGCTCAAAATAAATTAAGGTGATTGGTGGGCACAGGTCTATAGGGTCTACATCGCAGCCAGTTGTCTGTTGGGAACTGTGTTCATCATCCTTTGTCATATCTCTGCATTAGTCATACCTCCTTTGGTACTATTATATAATCCCCTTTAGAATATCTGGCTGTCCCCACAGTAATGCAGCCTCCTGGCTTTTATTTAAAAATGCTGCAGGAGTCAGCTATTACAACATTACTCATAATCTCTTTAACGCTCTTTCATGCATTATAAAAAAAAACTCAGTGTTGGTCTCCTTTCGCATGTGGTGCTGGTGTCACAACTCATCTATTGAGTCCTAAACATCTTTATATATTTGGAAAGTTTCCCAGTCCAAAAGGCGATCAAATAAAAAAATAATTAAAATACTAAATCTTATTCCAACCCAAGCAGATAATAATGTCACAGCTCTATTTAAGTGCCAATCTTTAAGGCTTTATCTGCGGTTCATTTGGTGACACCTATTGGTCGTAACAGCTAATAAGTCACAGAATTCTGTGGGCAGCAAAACAAATCATTATTGTTTTTAACAAAGAAATCAGGCAACAATTGGCCTTTTCCATCATTCTGCGAGCCACTGAGATATTTTTTTTTTCTTTTGCTGCACTCAGCATGAATCTGCAAGTAGTGAAAGTGAAAGGAGTAGTTTAACTGGCTGAAAAGTTAGTGTGCAGCCTGTCGCTTGCAGCTCACTGTGGCTGCTCCTTCTTGTTCCATTACTCCCTGAAATATTTCAAACTGACTGTCAAAAAAATGCCAAATATAACCCCTTATCTTGTTTCGTAGACACATTTTTGGGGGCTGAAAGGTGCAGGCACATTGATTAAATTAAAAGACACACAAGCAGCTAGACTTAAAGTGTGACATCAGCTTAAGGTACGAAACTGGGAAACACAAGCTGCAATAAACTGGTTTACTCTACAGCCTGCTTGTATTATCTTCCATACATCCATACATATTTTAGGTGTAAACTGAAAATTCTTAAAGTTCGATGTGATTTCTTCCTGTTTGAATATGTCTCACTCTAGCATATAGTTCAGAAACTGACTCATTTTAGACACAGGTTCATTTCAAGCAGACTTTAGATTTAATTTGCGATACAAAACCCCCACGATTAACGAACCAATAATAAAGCTCCCATCCGGCTGCAGCAGTACATATACACACAGTGTCCTGTTTGTTGTTGTGGATGTAATCTCGTAAATTCCTCTATTTGAAATCATGTTAAGTGTTTCTATGGCCAAGATGTTTGGCCAACAATGTTTCATATTTTTTTTCTTGCCTCAGCAATTCTAAATATCATAGTGACTAAAGATGTGTTCACAGATCATTTCTTTATTCCTTGTTAGAAGTAAAACAGAAAGCATCATCAGCCTCTGAGACTGACTATTGATAGTCAAAACAAAAGGAAAGAAAAAAAAACAATGTCTGGAAAGCAGCACAAGCAGGTAATCTTTCCATCAAATAATCTCTGGGTTTTGTGTTTGAGAAATGCAGACAGTGGAAAAAACCCCCAAAAGGATTTGCCAGTGATGCTGCATTGCCTGTTTTTCCTCATTTCCAAGTAGGTGAACTACATTTTATCAAAGACCATCCTCTTTCTTGATTTGCTTTCTGGAGAGTACTCGTGTTTTTTCAGTGCCTGGCAGAACCGTGACAGAGCATGAAATTCATGAAACTTTGTATGCAATATGCACAATTTGTTACCCCACAGAAGTCAAGTAGACGACCACCGTCGGTCTGGGCCCTTTTGTTGGAGAAGTAGCGCTTCATAGATAGATTTGCTTCTTTAATGCTATGGTTACAGTTGTAGTAAGAACTTAGAATTAAACTTTAGTTACAGCACACAGAGAAATGTGCCACATGCTATTTGTCATCAGTTTTTAGTATTTGTTGTAACCTGATGGGAACCGTTCCACCCATGGGTGCCAGCCACTACCTGGTTCAAGCAGACTTACTCTAAACGAATCTCCAATACGTTTCAGTCCAGGGCTTCATACCTGTGGTGCTTTCACACATGCCAAAAGTACCAGTGTGCTTGTTATATTTATAATTGCTTTTTAGCAGAGAAAAAAAAGAAAGAACCTCCCATTTAAAGCCAAAATCATGTTCCAAGTACATTTATCAAGAATTATCACAACCTGACAACCCATGAAAAAAAACTGGCACACATCCATGTAGAGGCTTCAAGGATTAGACATTTCTTGGATGACTGTTTTTCTTTTCTGTGTGATTGTAGGGATTTACATGTACGTACATAGAGATTAATCAGACAAAAATAATTCTGAATATTTCCAGTATCAACATGTGCTTATCTTTGCATGGTGACTATACAGTAGGTAACATATCCAATGCAGTTTACACCACCACTAAGTATTCAAAAGCTACATTCATAAGACTAGACTTTCAGGGGAAGATTTTTACATGATGGCCAGTGTATATTCATATATAAAAAGTCCAGTGCACCACTTGGTTATTATCTGACTCACAGCACCATGGGCCAGATGTATAAATGATGCATATGCACAAAAAAAACACGCATTAGCCTTTTCCCAACACATAAATGATGACTGAGATGTTACCGCGGCAATCGTTTACTGGTAGGCCCACATGTGATGAATTAGTGGTACCTGCGCTATAAATAACTACATCCGAAACAGTCGCTCTGTAATCACAGCTGCTCTGTTGCTGTTGGGGAACCTTGCTGAAGCAAGGCAATCTGTTAAATTGCGCTTTGTCTTCTTGTTCTGCCGTTCTTGTCATTGACAGGTGGAATGAGAGGTGGAACGGGCACAAGTATAGATACAGATGTTTAAGAGCATTTCTGACATGGACATGAAGCTTGTGCTGTGACACATTAATGTATATTAATGCATGCAGTTCATTTTAAAGGTACGAGTACTTATTGGCAGCAATGGAATATAATATTTATTAGTATGTCTTCATTAGTGTATAATCGCCTGAAAATAAGAACCGCTATGTTTTCGTTGTCTCATAATGAGCCCATTTTATCTACATAGAGAGCGGGTCCTCTTCCACGGAGTCCGCCATGTTGAACCGCCATTTTTCTACAGTAGCCCAGAACAGACAAACTACAACTGAGTTTAGATATGGACTTTTGCTCTTAATGTCAATTTGGCAGCCAGAGTTTTTCTTGCATGTTTGGAAGGACTAAATCCTAAATCCTACACTCTGGACTTTTACCTTGTTACCATAAATATCAAAACCTTGTCTATGTTGAAACGAACTGTGGGTGTTTCTGGATCTGGAGAGTTAAGGTGATACAGTGGCAGATTTATGCAAGTCACACAGATAATCTTTCTGGGAGTTGGACACCCTGAGGAGAAGGTGATCACATTAAGTCTGTGCTGCTACACTAAACATTTCTGGATCTCATGCAACACATTTTTTAAGTATGTTTAATTTTCCATTTATACATGAGGGACATGACTTAAAAGATTAAGCATAACAGGGTAAAAGGGTAAAATATTTAAGCAATTTGCACAAACTCTAGGTGGGTGAGAGAATAACTGCAGCCTTGCCATGAGCCCATGACTGATAAAAAGCCATAAATTCTGGCTTTTGAACAGTGAAGTAGGGCGCTCTGATCTAAACAACGTTTTACTGGCTTGAAGTTGTGGCCTACATCAAAGCAGCACTTCAGACTTTTGTAGTTAAAAGAGTTCTGGTTAGGATCAGCATTGATTTCCCAAAAGCCAAATATTGTAGTAGTTGCTTCTACATTGACACACAGGCCTCCTTGGATCTAAAACATTCTCTTCGTCTTTTTTATGACCTACAGGCCTTCACAATACCAAACACACACATAAACACAGACATCTTTTTGGTTTCTTATTCATCACCCTCCTTTTTCTTATTCTGAACTCATCTTTCTTTCTTTTTTCTGTCCATTCGGCCCATCATTTATTTGTTTTGTAAAAGAGATGAGTTTTAAGTACTCCTGTAGAAGAAGCGACAAGAGTCAGACCATGATAAGAGCCACTGCATTATTTATCCTCTGCAAAGATGGCACAGGTGGAGTCAGAGTGGTTTAAAAAGCTAGGTGGGGCTGTCGGGGAAATAATATCAAGCAGCTCCCCTGGGTCAGTTATATCATGCCGGTTTAGCAGAGAGTTTTAGACAGCAATGCTAAAATTCCTGCTGTAATATTTTGCAAACATGCTATTTCGGCATCGTGCCAAGTGACCCAAACTGCCCTACCACTGGAGTTCTTTTTCTTAATGCCAAGTCTAAATATAAGACAGTTTTCCATTACTTGGAGAAAACATCTATAGGTCCCCTGTAGGGACTTGGGTTATTTGATGAAAAAAAAACTCAGCAGTGTTGAGAAAATTAAGCTACACACAACAATCATTTTTCACTTATGGATCAGAAAACAAATTAAACTAAGTGCCCAGTTATTGCGAGTCCCAACGAGTCCCGGTGTTTAATTGACCATGTGTCCCAGGATGAGACTAAGCTAGTGAATTTCAGACTTTAAGAAGTTTAATTAAGCAACTAAGCCAAGCTAAGAGCTCCAAGGCATTGTACGGCAACACATGAAGCAGAGTAAAGTCCTAAATCATTTGTGTGCAACCTTTTTTTTTTGTCTGATGTACAGCTCTGTCAGATTAACTCAAGAACCTTGCCATGGAAACCATCTGTCATATTCCAAATGTGTTCATTTCAATTCAATTTAAACTGCATATTAAAAATATACAAGTAGGTATTGTTAAGTTTTAGTTTTCATACAATTGAACTGTCAAATGCTTAGGTTGGTGTTTATTAAGGCTGCAGTTGAAGTGTGAGTGGCAGAAGGTGGACTGCCATTTATCATTTATTTTTAACTATTTCAGCTGTTTATTCAGTCATTCATGGATTACTTTTGGATATCACTTTCAGCTTTTTACACTTTTAGCTATACCAATAACTCTTTATCCATTGATCTTAGCTATAATTTTCAACTGTTTATCCATACTTCTGTCTGTCTAGATTAAGCATTTATTCATGACTTTGTTTAGGTAGATTATTTGTGTTTTTTTTAATCATAAATTCTAGTTTGTGAAATTAGTTCACCTGCTTGATATTTTTTTCCACATAACCCTAAAAACTAAACTAAAAAAACTTTTGAAGTTTATTATATTATTATACAATACAGGTTTTTAATATATTTTAAAATAAATTATAACATTTCTTTTTACTTTCTAACAAAATATAAGCTCTAAAGAAAGTTCATTTTACTTTAATGTAGATCTTGTCTGTTGTTTCACCTTCTCTCACCTTGTCTACTTTCCAATTCTCACCACAGTCTTTCTGTACTCCTCATCTGTTATTTCTTACATCCTTCCCTCTCATACTCCTCTCTATCTGCCTCCATTTTCATCATTCACTTTCTCACAACTCCTGACTCATTTTGATCATCCTGCCCTCCTGTTCGTTTTTTTTTTCTAGCTCCTGTTTGCTTGCATCTTAAGATGCAAGATGGGTGGACACAACAAATCCATCTATCCTTTCATCTCTGCCTATATTCATCCTCTTTCTTCTCCAAATCCATCCCTGCTTTACTCTTTCTATGGGGAGTCTCCTGTAGAAGATGTCTTCCATTTATTATTTATTTCCATCCCTTTGTCCAGCTGCTCTCTGCTGTCACACAAATGCACACACATGGATGTACTGTATGCAGAGTTGAATCGGTCTTATCCTCCTGCCCATGGGTTTATTTTGATGAAGGCAATGGGCATCAGTGGAGCTGATTGTTGAATTTTGGTGAGCACTGATTGCTGCATGGAAAGATGCAAATTCAAGACAAAAACAAGTTCACTAAAGCTAAGAAAGAAATGGACCCAAAAGTAGTGAAAGAGATATAAGAGGGAATAGAAACAGAAGGAAAGGGAGCAGTTATTCGGAAGGCTTGGGGAGAAGGGACAGATGGAGAGAAAGACAGAGGGGAGGCAGAGTAAAGGCTTTATTATTCTAAATGGATGCCAACTGGAAAACTGACAGGACCATTTGAGCCACCAGGGCATGTCTGAGTTTGCTGGGCTTTGAGTCTGATGGCATTGGTCCTTCCCTTTATGTCCGGTCAAAATCGCACAGAGCTCAGGCATGAGTGGTGGAAATCACCAAGACTGAAATCTGCCAGCATTCTTGGATAAATTTGTTTTAGCTTAAAAGAAATGTACTATTTTTTTATCAAGAATAACAAGAGGTTATGGTCAGGTAGTTTTTTTTTTTCGTGTGTTAATGAGTGGTTGTGTTTTTAGGAAGGTAAAGAAACTGGTCACTGGTGGGATTTAATTCATGTATTATTGATTAAAAGCATAAAAGATGAATTGAATATGAATGTGTAACCTTTGTTGCATAAAAAGGCAATAACTTCTCACCACAGAGCCTATGAAAACCTCTTAGCTGTTGTAAAATTACTGTAAAAAGACCCTCTTGTGGTTCATTGATTGCAAAAAAAAAAAAAAAAAAAAAGGAATAATTCTTCTAGCACTGAAATACAAACACTCCAATTTTGTGCCACACTGTTTCTGGAAATGCCAATTTACAAATGCATGTGTGATGTGTGTATTCTGTTATTATTACACTCACTGATTTAAGTAAATTTGTCGCTGCTCCATTTATTCTCACCACAACTGTTTCCTCTCAGACAGCTGGTACAGCGAAAAAAAAAAAAAAAAAAAACAGTTTTTCCTGCGCATTTCCTTTGAAGAGTAGAAAGCAAAACCCAGGAGAGTAAGTCCTGGCAGGGTTTGATACTTGAGCAGCAGGGGCACTAATGTAGTTCCAGAGGCAGCGAAGGTTTGAACTCTGAGCACAAATCATTTTTCAGCCACGTTTTGAAACCACAATTTAGACGAGCACAGCAGAGGAAGAGGCAAGAGCAAGTACTTAAGAGCAGAGTTTGAGTGATAGCTCTTAGATAGTTCCTCCCCTGAAAGAGATACAAGCAAAGGGAAGAGATGTAAACAGAAGGAGTGATAGAGGCAATGTATCTTGACAGATATAAACAAAAAATAAAATTACAATTCAAAAGTTGAATGCTCTTTTTAAATATTTTATTCCTAGAAGTCTGTGATCGCACTTTCTGCATCCAAATCAAATCTATCAACATCACACCACTGTACTTTTGCCGATTCATAACAGCCTTTTAGAGCGTTAAACAGCCATTTATTTATCAGATGCAGTGCAGTGAAATGTTTTTTTGATACAGTAAAACGGCTGAACAAAGCGCAAAGTAACTGAAGCTAGTTTCCCAAAATGTATGTGTGTGTGTGTGTGTGTGTGTGTGTGTGTGTGTGTGTGACAGAGTGAGACTGATTCTTCAACTCCTTTCAATTATCTGGAACTCAAACTGTTCTGATGCTGATAACACATCCTGCAGCCCACACGACTGCACAGCTGCAAGAACAACATTTTGCTTTCAACACACATTCAGAGGTGTGTTTACTCTTCGGGTGTGCTGTGTGTCATGGAGGGGCTGAGGTTCTTTTTGATGTATGTGCATTTATATGTAGGGAATGAATTTATATGTAGAATGAACAAGTTTTTACCATTTGCATATGTCAAAGCCACATTTTGAAACGTACCTTGAAGGGAAATCTCAACTTTTTTCTGTGTGTATGTGTGCTACTTTGGGCTGCACATGTTTAAAGATCACAAGTACAGTGTGTGCTCTTATGTGAATCTAGAAATCCCTGCAGTAAATAATATTCTCTGATACTGTATGTTTTTGGTGGAAGCTTTGTGTATTGGGCTGCGGTACACAGAAAAACATTGCCTTGGAACCTCATTAAGTATGAAGGAAGAAAAATGAAACCAGCATCTCTCAGCAAAATTCAATAGACAACCTGCAGGCTTTATAAATGATTCACAATTATCTTAATGATTACAGAGTTTGTATTTGTGCGACCACCCAAGTGCAAACAGAAGCCCAGCAAATTCAAATTTCAAATTACTAGTGGTGGCAGAATATGTTGAACATTTAAATAAGCAACAGTTCATTAAGAAAAATTGCTAAATATATAATTTTTAAACATTTTTGCCCATTTTTATTGAAATCTGTCATCCAGTTTTTGAAATATTTTGCTAAAAAAACAATCAAGCAAACACAACCAAAAGCCTAACCATGTCCTTAGCATGCAACATTCATGTTCATTTAAATTAGAGAGTGGTTTAAAAACAAAATTACAATGGAAGCAGCCCTCGTCTTTCTCTTTGTCTTGTCTATTGAATATAACCTGAGGAAGTAAAGTGTTCCATTTTGTGTCCATGCCAAATTATGGATTGAATAAAATGATACCTGTGTCCTGATATGAGAGATGCTTGATCCCTGCCTTTTTTTTATTTTATTTTTTATTCCGTTGAGACAATAACTGGTTTAAATGCAGTCCTTGGATAGGAGGTCATGTCTGTGTGAATCTGTGCAAAGCTGGGGTATGTCAGAGACTCAGTGTACCATGTGAATCAACCTGGTGTGCAGCTACTACCTGTTTGCCTTTGTTGTTAACCGCATGACTGGTCACACGAAGGCAGAGGGAAGGAAATGAGGAGAGAGGCGACAGATGGGGAAAGAGAAGATAGAGGGTAAAAATAAAGGAGGGGGTTTGATGGGAAGAGGAGTAAAGACGGAGAGTGAAAGCACACGAGGAAGAAAGAATCGGATGAGGACGGGTTTGCTGTTAGCTGCATGAGTTGACACAGATACAAGATAGAGGGAGAGGATGGAGGAGGAAAAGAAGACCAAATGGGATGTACACAGATAGAAGAAAAGCACGTGAAGGAAGGAAGCACTTTGGTTAACTTCATTACTACACACTGAAAGAGAGGACAGGATGGAAAGATGAAAGAGGGGAAAGAAAAATAGAGCAGACAGGTGAGATTCAGTCCCTCGAACCCATTTTCACCGAATGCGACTGGCGAAGGTACAGTCATGCATGATTTAAGAAGAGATGTTTTTAGAAAAAAGGTTAGAAGTTTGAAAGGTACTGGGCAAAGGGGCTGGAAATGTTCGCATTTAAGGGCCGTGCACCTCATAAAATGGATAGTTCACATTCGTTGCAGCGAGAGTTGAATGTCGGGAAAGAGAATAGGTCAAGAAAAAGAGGTTGGACGGATATGTATAAAGGGCCGTATTTAGAGTCTGCGACTAAAGTCAGCTGCCCAAGTTTTAAAAGTGAAATCGAAAGATGTGCAGAAAGTTATCTGTAGTTCAACTTTGGCTGTGTGGAAGCTTGAAGGTACTCAGTAAAAGGTTGTTTCTACTTGGGTTTTTCCTTTACTGGCCAATCAAGCCACCATATTTATGAAGTATTTTTGTTTACTATTGACAAAAAGCAATATTACTATAGCACTTTTGTGTATGTGTAAGTTCAACCTTAGGTTCACAGAACCTGCAAAAATCCTGAATCAGGCATGATATATAACACTACGTTTCACCTTGATTACAGCTTACTATGTGAGAACCTGTAGCAATCCCCTAGACAAATTAACCACCCTGAGATGCTGAATATAACCTGACACAAAAATATCATTCTTTGGGCAAACATAATGACAATTAAGTGTGAATTTCATTATATAATTGTGTGCAGTGCGCACCTGCAAAGGGATTTAGCTCGAATGAGATCAAGGATGGTTTGCTTGTCAAATTGAAATCTGAATGCACTTTTGATCTCTCAACAACACAACATCTCGGATCTATAGCAGAAACACCAACAGCTGGCTTCATATTCTAAATATGAGTGATACATATGACACTGTTCTACTTCCTATTTTAATACTGCTGTGATTGGTTGAGTATTAACCATTTCATCTCAGGTTTACAGATTGCCAAGTACATTTATCCATGATGAAACAGTGAGAAATGCCTACTGCGTGATATAAAGTCAGTGTTGAATGTATCTTACAGTGAATGGCCCCTAGATGAGTTAAATTGGGATTTATTAGCAAGGCATACAATCGGTGTGAGTGATTGTGAAATGAGAAAAATCAATACATATTTAGACTAATGAAACGCTACACTGAAAATCAGCTTTCAAAATCAACACTAATTACAGGGAGTCTGCAAATCATCATGATTAGCATAGCTTAATATTTCTCATCCTAACAGCTGCCAAATATTTCCTCATGTACCTCATGTGAATTTACTCCTGTGATCTCACTCTGTCTCAAACACAACTCACATTATGCATTATTGCTTGCTTGTAAAATATACTTTATGTTTGCGTCTTCAACATTGTACCAAATAACTTCTCTCGTTCTATCTCCTTTTATTATTATTGATAGACCACAGTGGAGGAGAATGAGGTGGATGACATTGTTCCGATTGTAGATCTGCAATTTAGATACTGTCGAATGAATAATTAACAGAATTCCTGCTGTTTTAAAGATGTGGTATCAAAAAGTACTTCTAATTTACTGACTAGTAAGTAGCTCCCCTTGAAGTATCTGCCATACATTGAAGCGATTAACAAGTTATTTGAGGATGTTTTTTTTTTTTTTTTTAAAGGGTAACAAAATATTTCCTGTGTGATAATAGGTATAACAAAGAAAAAAATCAAATTACTTTTATGATTAAATGACTTATGTTATCAGGACAAAAGGATGAACAAGGGTATAGTTGAAAGAACAGTGACTTTCAGCTTTGAGTGTTTGTTCCACGACCTCCTGGGGAAAAATGCAGCATCGACTGCTGTCGGCCACTATGTGTTTTTGATACTACCTCTGGAGGGCTACAAAGTTAAAACTTAACAAATTTTACACATTGTGGCCTTAAATGACCTCTTCCTAAAACTCTGACCACAACACTGCAGTGTTCAATGCAAAACTAATAACCATGTCCTTGCATATTTGTTTCCTTTATGGGAAAATTAGTTTTTGTCACGTTTTGTGCACACAGCGAATTGTTTCATTTCACAACATTATGCTAACTTCAAGACATTTTGTGAGATGAAGCTTACGCAAAATGATGATACCTGTCAGGAACAAGCAAAACAGCTCTGTCTACAAGCCGATCAGTGCCCCAACTAATGGATTTCTGCATGCACGTACACACACACACACAGATACTGTAGATAGATAGCGTAGGACAGAAAGAGATGGAGGGAAAGACGGATACAGTCAGTCTGAGAGCTGATCAGTGCTTCACTAATGGAGTTCTGCAGAGTCATAGCTCTCTAGGCTCCTAATTGACTTGCTGTCATCTGCATATCATTTACATACTGTTACCCTGGGCGACAAGGTGCAGGAGAGCCTGGCTGTGTGTGTGTGTGTGCATTGTTGAGAGAGTGTGTGTGTGTGTGTGCTCCTGTGTGTAGTTAAGTGGAGATGAGTGCAGTGTAAACGCTGTTAGATAGACCCATTAATCATGTGCTTAACCTCATCAGGAACTCCACACACACACACACACACACACACACACACACACACACACACACACACATATACGCAGACACTAAGCTAAATGACAGACAGTGAGAGTTGTAGAGAAAAAGACAGACTGAGAGAGAGTGTAAAGACAAAGCAGAAGCCTTAGTGACAGCTGTTAGTAGTAGGTGTATGTAGCTTAGGTGGTAGAGACAGGTTTGCAGCTCAACTTATTTCTGTGTGTATGTGTGCTACTTTGGGCTGCACATGTTTAAAGATCACAGGTACAGAGTGTGCTCTGATGTGAATCTAGAAATCCCTGCAGTAAATAATACTCTCTGATGCTGTATGTTTTTGGTGGAAGCTTTGGCCACCGTAGATTGAAAAACATTGCCTTGGAACCTCATTAAGTATGAAGGAAGAAAAATGAAACCAGCATCTCTCAGCGAAATTCAATAGACAACCTGCAGGCTTTATAAATGATAAGATTCACAATTATCTTAATGATTACAGAGTTTGTATTTGTGCGACCACCCAAGTGCAAACAGAAGCCCAGCAAATTCAAATGTCAAATTACTAGTGGTGGCAGAATATGTTGAACATTAAAATAAGCAACAGTTTATTAAGAAAAATTGCTAAATATTTTTTTTAAACATTTTTGCCCATTTTTATTGAAATCTGTCAACCAGTTTTTGAAATATTTTGCTAAAAAAAACAATTAAGCAAACACAACCAAAAGCCTAACCATGTCCTTAGCATGCAACGTTCATGTTCATTTAAATTAGAGAGTGGTTTAAAAACAAAATTACAATGGAAGCAGCCCTCGTCTTTGTCTTTGTCTTGTCTTTTGAATATAACCTGAGGAAGTAAAGTGTTCCATTTTGTGTCCATGCCAAATTATGGATTGAATAAAATGATACCTGTGTCCTGATAAGAGGGATGCTTGATCCCTACCTTTTTTTTTTTTTTCTTCTCCCACTGACCATATAGCAACATGAGGTTCAGTGTCATCATATAGTAAGAATCAAAGTTGCTTGAACGCACTGCACTCACAAGAGTGTTGTTTAAAGGTCCAGTGTGTAAGATTAAGTGGGCTCTATTTACAAAATATGGCATACATGGAAAAATATGCCATATTTTATGAGTGTATAATCACCGGAAAATAAGACTTAATATGTTTTTGTCACCTTAGAATGGGTCTTTTATATCTACAGATGATCTCAGTCTGCTATGTTGAACTTTCATGTTTCTACAGTAGCCCAGAACAGACAAACTAAACACAGTGCCTTTTCCACATTTTTTCTGCCAATGTAACTTTTCCTTTAGGCTAAGAAGACATACTTTTTGTTACCTTGTAAGAAATTAGTAATGTTTTTAGAAGTATAATTAAACTGCTATATATGTGATCTTATATTAGTGAACATATACAGTATGTGCATGAACTTAAGGTGTGTTTTAGACTAAATGAACTTAGACAGGCCATCAGTACAATCAGCAGTTAAAAGTCCACTTTCTTTTTGTCTCTTACAAACCCATTTTAATGAGTAAGACCAAATGAAGATAAGAGAGGCACAGGGAGTAATGGGAGGGCAAAGCAGAAGCGAGTGTGATGAATATTGAGAAAGATGGAGAGACAGACAATGATCATCAGAGAGCAAAAGAGAGACATAGAGAGGTAGAGAAGGGGGAACGTAGGGTAAAGTGAGGTAAGAGAAGCAAAATTACAAACTGAGTGAGGAACCTGTTCTCCGTATCCGAAAAAGGAAACTAAATCCAGCTCGATCGCATTCCTGTGTTAATCTGCCAGGAGATCTGTCAGAATAATGAGATTAACCAACAGAAGGCAGTGTACCACACCTGGAAATGCAGACAGAGTAGACAGTGTTTCTTAAATGGTGGCCCAAAATTAAGAACTTAGTACTGAGACATCTGCAGTCAATAATTACCGGGCATTATTGGACATTACTCTGTGCTGTCAGTGTTGTCCCAAGTTAAAAAACTAATCTAAAAAGCAATCTGCACAAGAGGAAGTGCTTGTTTCACACACATAGATGCAAACAACTTCCCAATAAGAGAAAAATCATTTTTAAAAGTTTAAAATCCAAAGATTTACTCAGTTTATATATTGTCCTGCAATGTCATGTTATTCTGTTTGTCAACCGTTATCCAACATGTCTTTTTCTGTCCATCTCTGCTGTCGCTCACAGCCACACTTCACAGACACACACCCGCACGGACGGCGCTTTGACAAACGCTAGCGAGCTGGGAAACCGTCCTTTAGCTGCAGGGAATGTGTTCAATCCTGCGTGACAGCGACCATCCATCCTGCTCAAGTGTCCTTCAGCAAAAAAAAAACACTGAATTCCCTCCAAGTCAGCTCTTCCAGTATTGATCGGAAATATCACACGCATTAGAAATACAAGAATGGGACACACTCAACGTTTTGTGTGTGTAAGTGCTGCAGGTATATGAAACGACTTGTAATTTTAACTAATGTGTAATGCAAACGCAGCCAAGACCACATATATCGACCACATGTGTCTGCGTGTGTGTGTGTGTGCATTACATGCATGTGGAATGTGTTTATATGTGGATGGTATTAATGTGTGTTCATGCACAGCATGTGGTGCTGTATTATGTTGGAATCTCATCTGATAAAAGGTGTTTTTAGTGTGTAACGACAAGATTACTGCGCAGGGCGCAGCGGGAGGTTGAGAGAAAGAGAGAGAGATAGTGTGTGTGTGTGTGTGTGTGTGTGTGTGTGTGTGTGTGTGTGTGTGTGTGTGTGTGTGTGTGTGAGCTGATCTAGTGGGAGATGAGAGGAGATGAAAGACAATGTGGAAAAAAGCTGAATTTTGCACTGGGAGGTAGAGAGACAGAGAGAGAATAAGAGGCTTGACCAGAGAGAGGAGAAAATAGAAATGCAAGAGAGAGTAAGACGGTTGTTGGAGAGGTCTAACCTAAAGTGCTCTAATAAAAGAAATGCTAATTGGGAGATAGATAAAGAAAGAGTTCAGAGACAGCAAGGGAGCTAGGAGACAACAGATGTTGCAGCTGGGTAGACGTGATTCAGTTGGGATTAGCCGTTGTGAGGTGGTGTACACAAACTTGGCAAATCTAAGAGATAGAGACGATTTGGTGTAATATAAGTAAGGCAACCCACACTCTGCACAGTACGGTGTGTATAAAATCCAGAATTTTTTCCAGACTTTGCACGCATGAATGATACGAGAGAAAAATGCTTTAGATTTGCAAAGAGGACATTATCATCATTCAACAGAATTGTCTAAATTACATGAGCATAGATATGGTGACTAATGACTTTACCCCTAAACTCCACCGGGCACAGGTCTGTGATGCTGCAGCATTTTTTCAGTCTGTTCTACATGCAGCACTAAACCCCAAGCAGCACTTTTGCCCCCCCAGACTTCTTTGATTTGGTTTATGTGCTTCTACCATGGGTAAGTAAGCTGTGTAGTTGTATGTGTTTTTATTTTGAAGTTTGACCGGATTCTCTGTGCAGCTCTAATCTGCCCTGTGCTGCTTGACGCGTCTGGTTGCGGCATTCATCAAATATAGACCAGCCATGTATTCTCCAGAGCAGAGCAGAGCAGAGAGCTATTTCTGAGGGTGCAATCAGCCACACCGGCCACAGCGCAGCTGGAACATGTCATAGCCATCCCTGGTGGGATTTAGGAGTAAGAATCTATGGCAATGCTAGCAGCTCTGTGAAGCTTTGCGTGAAACGTCAACGCCAAAAGTCAAAATACTGACCACATACATGATGCCAAGGTGCAATACTAATATGCTGATATTTAGCAGGTGTAGTCTTTACCTCATAATTTATTTCACCATTTCAGTTCATGCCACAGACCTGCTACTGGCCAAAACTGTCGAGGGATCACCAAGGACTGAGGCCGTCTTTCTTTGGAGATAACGGCTGTCTTTACAAACTTTCAATCCAAATTGTTTTAGAAATAACTGAGTCAAGGTCCACCACGTTGGACCAAGCGACAGACCAACAGTATCATCCTTAAAGGCTTTCAGGCTGTTTGCTTATTATAAACTTGGTATCCGTCTCTCTTTCTGCCTGTGTGCTCATTTGTCTTTCTCCCCCCACTGTTAATGTAAATGTGTTTCCCCTCAAAAACGACAGACAGCATGAAGCATTCAAGGATATTATGGTGTGAGGCAGGGGTGGGCACCATACCGGTTTCATCACCATCACTGGTGTCACGTTCTGACATCAACAGTACAGTTGATGTTATACAAAAATAATGTGGCTGCAGTAGCATGCAGGTAGAGGGCTATGCACATACTCGTAAAACTAAAGTTACAGCCAACAAATAAGAAATAATACAAAAGTCATTGTACTCACACCATCCGAGGAAGTGAAGATATATTGTATCAAGTTTAGTTTACTATATATTTTTTTAGATTACTTTCTTAGTGAGGGTCAAAACAAACCAACAAAGCTGAAGCTCAAGAATGGATAGTAATGGATCGGTCTAACTTGCACCATGTTGCATGCTGTTGCTGCTGGTACACAGAATATGGTGCTTATATAATATACTTTGGTATAACTAAACAGTATTGAGATGCATAATCCTAACTCTTATCTAACTCTGAGAATGAATCACGTTACATGTACTAATTTATCTGCAACATGAGCAGGCTACTCCCCCCAAAACACACGTAGGATTGTACCAATATAAGAGGTAGAATCACAGTTTTAGGTTTTTCTAAAACTGCAGTATAATAACCGTCACCGCAAAAACAAACAAACAGACAAACAAACAAACAAAATCAATATTAAATTTTAGATTGCCCAGTCCTAATGTGGACACAAGCAATGCCAGTCTGTAGTGCCAAGAGTCAGGGTTGATCGATCGTCTGCAAATTAACACACACACACACACACACATGCATTTGCACATTGAGAAAGCAAGGCAGATTGAATTTCTTGGTGCTAAACACACTCTTTCACACACACACCCGTGCGTGCGCACACACACACAGTGAGCGAGGCTTATTAAATGCCTTCATATCAAAAGCACACAGCTCTCAAACATCAAAGAGGAGCAGAGACCTGAGGCACACAACATAACACAGCTTAGAACTCACTATCTGAGCTTATACACACACACATACATGTCCTAGGACAGTTTGAAACTTTCACTTGTCACCCTAAACATGACCCTCAACATTACATACACCACACACACAACATAATCAGAGAAACATGCTCAAAGCAACGCATCAGCTTCATTTTGATTAATAAGCACATTGCAGAAAATGTATTCATGCACATACACAGGCAAGCACAAACACACATATACCACACTACAAGAACTACAGGTCTTTACATTACATTTAACTCCAGTCTTAGACAAAAGCAAATGCACACAGTCCTCCTCTTTATAACTCTGGTGAGTGTTAATAGCTTCCGACACAGAGAAGAAAGGAGGACAGAGTCTGTCTTTCACCTCAGTGATTCTCTATACCCACTAAAGGAACATTGCATATTACTGACAGGTCAAATCACACAGCTCTTTGGTCACGAGAGAGGAGAGAAGAGTGATGGTAGACTGACCATATGGTGTGCTGTGGAGCTTTGATTTTTACTACAGTGTATTGCGTCACCCCTCGGGCCGTCACGTCAAGGTTATTACCATCACTGCTTAAAGAAATACCCACAAAATGAAGGGAACGCTCTTTTTTTCTACAATGGATGTTGTTTTTAGGAACCAATCAGGTCTAAAACAGGAATATACTTGCAGATAAACATATACAAAGAAACTAGAATATATAGTTAACTTAGCTTTCCTGTTATCTTTACTGATGTGTTTGTCTTAGCCTCTTCAAAAAAAGGCCATTTTCCGGTAGGTGCACGGATACACGTCCAGTTGAATCACTCTGTATCTCTCTGGTATTGCTTCTTTTTTTTAGTCCATTTTGTCATTATACAAGAAACTACTCCTCCTTACCATTCAAGATCTTTTTGGTAGTCAGCAATAAGTCATAAATCTCATAAGAGAGTTTGGATTTGTGTTGCTGCAATAACATTTTTCAGCTTTTATTCATACATATCCTGAATTAGTTTTCAGAGTTTGTTCTGCCAACTCCAATATTGTGTAGCTGCAGTCAGTACTATGGCTTTTATTTTTATTTTTATTTTTTGCTTTAGTATCCCTTGATTTAGATTCCACCTTCACACACCTGGAGGTTCATGCTGGGTCCCAGAATCCTACCTGCTTTTGTGCAGTAGACCAAGTCGAAAAACAACATGACATGATTCCTCACTGGCTTCCCACATCATCCACCTCCACTCAGCTGTTGTTTTACAGCTCGTCATGAATTGATCACAAACAACGGCTGGAAGTTATCGAGCATGTCAAGATATTGAAGATTAACAAAGGACAGTTTCAGTTGTAGCAGATTAAGATGAAGGCCTCTGGTTCAAATGGATATTGACCATCTTACGAAATGATTTATATTCTTGCAAAAATGAAAATAATAGCCAACTTTATCTCCGGCTGACAAGATAACCAAAAGAGGCTGGGCCCTGCAGAATATGGTGGATACACTGAGAAATAAATCAAAGGTAATTTTTTGTTTCTTTCCCAAAAGAGTGTTAGAAATGAATTCCTTGTATGATTATTTGTCATTTGAGAGGTTACCAGATGGTATTCTAAACTATGCAGCCACACAAATATCTGCAGGGCCCAAAAGGAGATGGCTTGGACCACTCATCAAAACAACTTGTTGTCACAGCAACCCATAAATTCCCATAAGTGTACTGCAGCCATTATTGTGCAAACACTTACATTTTTTTAACGTTTAGAATATGACTGGAAAGACATGAACTGTTATTAACATATAGGCAAGAATCTACTCTGAGAGAGTTAGAGGACAATTTGACTGGCAAACAGATGAAGCAATCACCAACTTTCCTCTAGAGACCTGCTCTGTCCGTCTGTCAATGTGCCAATCTGATTGTTGCACCAAGCTGCCAATACAATATACACCAATTAAAGGCAAGAGGACCAGAACTGCTAAAGGAATTGCAAACAGACTCACAGCTAGACATACACACACACACACTGACACACTGTCTCACACACCTATACTGATAGAAGTATTTACACAGTTACGCACACACACGGACACAGCAGACGGTGGTAAACACACTCTAATTGGAGTGCTAACAAGCTGCCTGTCCATCAAAACCCTCCTCAGTTTATGTCGGTATTCAGTTCATGCTGGTCGAACCCTGCAGCACTTTAATCAGCCACAATTGGGACTAACGTTTCCTTCCTGAAGTATCTTTGGTACATTTACTTCAGTGAATGTTGCACAGTTTAGAGTGACAGAAAACAACAGGAATGGAGGGTTTGCTCACCTGATTAAGCGAGTTCATGGCATGTATTCTAAATCACCAAGACGCAGTAGGAATGCATTTTAGCCGCACTAAAGTAGATGCCTGACTCATTTTTCTAAAAGATACACCAGTCAGAAACACTTCCATGAATTTCCTAAATTATAACAATTTGGTCAGAAGTGACCATTTAGCCAAAGGGGGGTCTATTGAATGAACAACTGAAAAACGTGCAGGCTAGTGTGGTTAGATAAGCAGATTTACAGTAGGTAAGTCAACACTAAGGCCAGAAATCAATAGATACATGCGCTCGAGAGAGGTACTCACCATTGACTTACAATTCAACTAATGTACTGGTTAACTAATATTGTATTTCCTCTATGATTTTCTACACCATGGGCTTGTCTGACATGATACTTAAAATTTCAGCATGTTTGAATTAAGTTTTGTTAAATGTATTTTCAGTTCTTTATATTATTGTCTCATAAATCATTTACGTATTAAGCCATGTTTCCTGAATGGTTATTTCGTTAAATGGGAATCAAGTCCACAGATTTCCTTAATCTTGGAAACCGGCTCCTGGCCAGGCTGCCAGAGTGGTATTAAACAGGCTTTGCTGACATGTGCAATTCCAGCTATTACAACATGCCACCATGCATTACGTTGATGAATATAGTTTGTTGTGAAATGCAAAATTTAGTCATTAACTTTTAGCACTCATTTGCTATCTCCATAATATAGATGTTTCAAATTAACGGCCAAAGTAATTACACCTATATTCAAATCAATGCATCCACGAGGGACAATATAATAATACGAATACAGTAATCAATTAAATTTGAGTTATTTAGGTACTGCCTGATAATATAAACCTTTTAACAGGTGTGATGGAGGACTCAACCCAAAAAAACATGGTTATTATAACTCATCTGCATACTTTTATCATCGGATCAAGGGTTTTGTTGTCTATTTTACCTTTCTTTGTAGAGATGCAAGCTCTCCATACTTTTCCCTTAACATTTAAAAAATCAGATTCTCCCTGTTAGAGAGCCATGAGTCGATCCGATAGGCCCTGTGATGTGCCCTAATGGTGAAGGACAAATAATAATTTGTGGCTGTTTAAATCATAACTTAAGAGCCTTTTCAAAGTGGCAGGCTGCCAGCAAACTATTAGACTGCATCTGAAATTAAGAGGCTTCACTAATGTAAGCCTTTGTTATATTCTAAGTGAGTTCAATGATGTGATGATAATGTGCAAAAGCTGAGTCTCATTGAAGTGGCAAACTGCCAGCTAACTGCCCAGCTATATTAAGAAATTAAGTATTAGCTAATCTTTATTTTTTGTGATATTGCTGTCTATGAATTTCTAATGAGTACAATGATAGGGTGATCCTATCTTTGTTGCGAGCATACGGTCAGGGCAGAGTGCCAGCAAACTACCCAGCTGGAGAGAGGAAATAGCAGCATCTCTTGCTCTTAGTCTCGATCTCTCCATCCACCTTTTTTCTGTCTAAGAAGTCCAGCTCCACAAATGTTTTTGAAACAGTTTGACCAAAAACTAAATTAGTGTTTCATAAAGCAAGGACTGTTGTTATGGAGGGAAAAGCATGATACAAAAACATGACAGAAATAACCAGATTTTGTTGTGGTTTCTCTATTCATGGAATCTGAAGTTTACATTTAATGTATTATATTATAAGGAAATCATGGGATTAGTTTGTGTGGTTTCTTTCATATTCTTATTTCTAACTGCAGATACAAGTGGAACGATACAGGCATATTGCAGTTTAAGCAATGGTAGAATGAATCCACATGGATGGTACATTCACAAACTATTTATCAGATATTCAGCACAACTGCACTCATCATAAATACTGATGATCCATCAAAAACCACCCAACTTTTCCATTAAAATTAATAGGAATGAGCAATTCGGTTTCTGGGTGTTTGACACTTTGCATAATGCTGCTATGCGTGAGTGCATGCACGTGTGTATGAGTGTGTGATTTGCCATGCAATGCATGTTGGTATTCATCTTTCTGGCATCCCCTTTTGCCTGAGATCAGCTTCATGTGTTTAATCACTCGCTGGATTTCTCACTGCATCACTGACTGTGTTCACACGCACACAGTATCCCTGATAGAAACACATATCCATGCCTCAGGTGTTTTTTTCCATGCACTGCTTTTTAGTATGAATTTACTACATGTACAATCAGCTAATAATCAGCATTCCATATGTTCACGCCCACATCTATCTCTTATTTATTTCTACTTGTAATCCAGAAATCAAAGGATAATTCTGGTTTATTTTAAGGTTAATGTTTTTTTATCTTTCTCCAGCAGGAGTGTAGAGATGAGCCTGAGGAAAGAAGCTGCTCTCTAGTCTGGTGGTACAGCCACAGATACTTCTGTATTGCTTACCAGACAGCAGCAGGATGATGTTCTTGCTGGGGTAGGGTTTGTCTTTGAGTACCCTTCGGGTTCTGGATCAGTGTGTAGAGCTGTGGGTGTTTGTGAAGACCATAACCACTATAAAACAGTGAGGAAATGACTTTATTTCTCTGATTCACTGGCTTTCTTGTTATCGGTGCTCCTCCTCTCTTTCACGGTCGCAAGCTGTCTGTCTCTCAAAACGAACGGACATAGAAGCTGGAAACACGAAATAAACCAAGCACATGAACTCCAGCTGGATAGCATCTGATTTCAATGACATTTCAGGCTGGACTGTCGAGCGTGATGTTGGGTTGTGTTTCTCCAGAAGTTGGTTCCGAATGAATAATGAAACCTGCATTTTCCCCGCAGCATGTGATTTGGTCTGCATCTGACCTCAAGAAATTTATATTCAGTTTCTGCCATATTCTGTAAATGAAGAAGAGATACTGTATTAATCCCTCAAGGGGGAAATTCTTTTTTCACTCAGCTATTTTACATGCATTTAACCCTGAAATACAACCACACACACAAACACTCATAGAGATGCAATGTGGAGATAGATGGTGGAGTGATGGGCAGCCACCCAGAGCAGCGGTGGCTGCCCATCTGTGGTTCGGTGCCTTGCTCAAGGGCACCTCGGCAGTGCCTAGGAGGTGAACCGGCACCTCTCCAGCTATCAGTCCACCTTCCATACTTTGGTTCATACTGGACTTGAACCGACCACCCTCTGGTTCCCAAGCCAAGAAGCTAAAAGCTATTGCAGCCCACCATAGCCCATACGCCACTTAAATCTTTCACACTGGATCTTTACGTGTCCTTAAGAAATACAATAATTTCTGAGCTACTCAATCTTCTGTGTATTTACCATAAATGTGGCTAATATTGCTCTTTGAGTCATGCTAATTATGTACTCACCACCCCCATTGTAGATATTTAAGGACAAATCACAAAACAAGCTGGGAACACTGTTCAAATTTTTTTGCATTATAACAATGTTTGTTTTTTTCATTTCCTTTCTTCCTGCTCCTATTTTGTACATCTCAATCACTCTTTTACCGTTCCCTCTTCTTTTCTCCATCTAACTTGTAGGTTTTCTTTCTTTTTGTTTGTTTCTTTCTTCAAGCCCCCTGTAGATGGCGGAGAAGAAGGGAAAGAAGAAGCAAACATGATGGATAGTGAGCCAGGATAGAGGCGTTTTTTTTTTTTTTTAATAATGTCTGTGTGTTCAGTCGTGTGAGGGAAGAACTGGGATGCAGGCCAGCCAAACGACTATCAAAGAAAACACACTGCGTTGTGAAAGTGTAACACACACACACACACACACACACACACACACACACACACACACACACACACACACACAAACAACTGACTTATTGGTAAAGAGAAGAGAAGGTGATGCAAGTGAGTAATAAGAGGGCAAGGAAGTGAGAGGAGAGAGAGGGTGGGCATGATGAAAACCGGTGTTCAGGCAGGAAGGAGTGAGGGAAAAGAGAAGAAGTGGAGGAGTTAGATTGAGATGTAAAGCTCATATGAAGGACAAAGGAGGAAAAGAAGAGATTAATCCTCCCACTCCAGCTTGTTCTTAACTTACAGTTAATAGGACACACCCTTTGGGACAAGTAAGACAGACTCTGAGATGGAGGGTAAAGGACAGAGATACACCGAGACAGATATAGATGAAGATATACAGACAAAAAGCTCAAACATAAAATGGGGATATACATAGAAACATGGACAAAAGTAAGACAGAGAGCCATGATAGAGAGAAGGTGAAAGAAAAGGGCACAAATCTTGAGCCATGTGCACCATCACTCCAACCCAGCTGCGTATGTGTGCATGTCTGTGTGTACGCCGAGCTGTACAGTCAGATAAGGCAACGTTGACATCTGATTACCATCCTCCCTGCCCTCCTCCTTCACCTGTGCTCCTCCTCTCGTTATCTCCACCCTCCTCCATCATTTTATGCCCTCTTATCTTCTGCGCGTTTTATCTCTTGTACAAAGGGGGGAAAAAACGTGTTGCTCTTTGCATAATGAACTGACAGGGCAGTTTTTACGCAGCATGAGGCGATCGTGACCTAATCTGTCGTGTTTTTGGAAGCGTGGGGAGAAGAGCAAGGTGATCAGTGTTTGTTTGAGTCCTGTACCTGTCATGTTACATGTAAAACCACAATCATCAGGTTATGCTAAGGTATTTTTCTCTCCCAATTTCAACACAATCTTACTTTAAGTATACTGGGACTCACCTGCTGAATCCGAAGTGGAGAGGTTGTGACTGTAGGTTGAAGAGGCACTGAAATGTATGACATGTGACAATATGATCACTATTTCTCAAAAACACACTATAATGAGCACCACAAAGAAATCCATGATAAATTAAAAGTGGGCATGCTAGTTAAATACACAGGTCCTCATCACAGTGTTCTCCATGTTGCGCCGCCATGTTTCTACAGTAGCCCAGAACAGACGAAACAAACAATGGCTCTAGATAGGGAAACCACAAAATGCGTATTGTAGCATCTGTACCTATAACAGGCTCATTCTAAGGTAACAGAAAAAATGATTTTCATTTTCATTCACAAGTGGTGATACACGATTGAAACATAGTCATGCATATTCCATTTCTGCCATATTTTAGTTTAGAGCCCCCAAAATCGCACACCCTGGACTTTTTAAGTAACTTCAGTAAGGTAAGTTTATAAGCAACTGTTCTGCTATGCCATAACACTTTTTTGGTGTATACTGTAGGTGTATCTTGACCAAACCTTGAATAACAATGTCTCCACTTTTGGGGTATTCATATATTCTTTCTTTCTGCCAGTTTTCATTGAAAAGTGACAAGAAATGTAGTCTCTTTTACATAAGAGAAGATTGAAGACATGCTTTACAGTACCAGTTGGGATTTCTTAAAGTTTAAAAATAAAAAAATAAAAAGTTGGAAGAAAAGTTTAAAAAATATCGTTAAATTTGCCTTTAACTTGAAGGAGATAAAATGAGACAATGTCAGTTAGTGAGTGACTTGTGTGCTATTAGTCCCACATGGCCTCAAACTATGTATCATTAAATATCAGTCTGCCATGTTTACCTTTCTTAATATACACTATTTGTTTTCAGCCACTGCACTTGGGTACTAAACAATAGCAGATTATCAGATCCCAGGTATCAAGTCAAGAGAAACCTTGTAATATAATATGATAAATAGCTTCATCAGACCACAACACTACTGTATGAATGATAATTTACTGCTGCCTCCTCCTCCTCATTATCCATATGATTTTATGAATTTTCTCCAGCACCTTCTGAAGGCTTTGTTTCTGCTCACAGACCTGAAGTTTTTAGACAAATTTAATCAACAGTTGCAGTGCAGAGCAATGTCATTATCTTATTATTCAGTGCTCCCTGTGTCAAGTTATTACAGAAATCTCAGACATTATTTCATATTCAATAGCATGGTAGCCGCTCCGTCGATTATACAGCAACAATTCTATGTTTCAGTAATTTTTAATTTATCTTTTATTGCACTCCCATTTCAGTCTGAACAGCAGAATGGTCCCCTAGAATCTTAACACTTCAAGAAATACTTACAGCGCATACCCGTATGCTATTTGAATCATAAGTACCTCTCCCTAATGTTTTTTTTGTTTGTCAAAGCAAAACATATTTCCCATTATTGTTGATCGGCGGGCCGATATTATTGACCGATATTAGGCATTTTCCAAACTATCGGTATCGGCATTTATAATGGCCGATAAATTAATATTTAAAAAAACGGACGAAGCACCCTTCAACCATGTTATGAGTGTTGCCGTTGCATAGTTTGTCCACCAGAGGGCACTCTATAATGGTAGCTCAATAGGGATTAACTATTACACGAAAAAAAAAACATTAGGAGTGACCTTTGTCTTGTTTAATAATAATACTGATGATGATGATGATGATGATGATGATGATGATGATATCTACATATAACTAAGTTGGGAAATCTGTTTTGTTTTGTTATGCGTTTCTGGAATTTCTTATCGGCCTTAAAAATTGGCCGGGCTCTATTATTCTCAATACTAGAGTTTTTTAACTTCACATGTCTCACATACATAATTTAATATGTTTTGTTTTCAGAGCAGTGGTCCCTAGCTCTCACTTTTTGGTAGTGGGATTTGAGCATGTTGTTTCATGTAGACTCAGTCAGTCAGTTAATTTCCTAACATATCTCCTCCTCTTTTACTTGTTTGTAAAACCTTGGTGTCTGTATGGCAAGAGTTATTTAATTACCAAGGCAACTTATTCTTTATCAGTGAGAACATGATGTTTTTGTCCATTCAATCTGGGGAAGTATCCTTGAAGCTCAGGTAGCCTCAGTGTTTCTCTCTGTAATTTCCCGGGTTCTATGTTTCATCTGAAAACAAATTGTATGTGCAATTTTGGTTTTGTCCAGTGACAGGAACTAGACAAACATCGCCACATGTGAAATATTACCAGGAAGTCTAACAGATTAATACTGTATGTTGGAATGACTTATCTAATGTCAACACAGTGGCAATTAAATCCGCTCTTTATGCAGAAATTCTCATCCACCTTATCCACCAGGAATATGGGCTTGCATGTATTTTGATGCAGCATGTTTATGGATGATGTTTGCTGGAGTCCCCTGCACTGGCTTTTTTTCCTGCATGGCCAAAGTCGGTTTATAAAGTAACACCCAATAAGCCACTTTTGCCAAATCCTTTGATGCAATTAGTTTGGATATAGTTCACTTGTGTCAGCCAAGAAGTTGTTGGAGCGTGCTTGCCAAATAATGGTGTTCATGTAATGGGTGAAATGAGTTATAATAACTCATAACTAATACTGACCTTATGTTGAAATATGTTGAAAGATATATATTATTCAATCTGAAGAAACCTTACCGTATTGTAGAAAGTGGTCAGTTTTACACAGCATTATACTAATTCGTGATGCTTCCACTGTCAGTGAACTTTGAGGAAATGAGTTCGAATAGCATGAAAATACACACAAGCAAGAAACAAGAAAAATATGAGTGCAGGCTGTTTCTTGCCACCAGAGGGTCAGCTGACCCAGACAGCAGCAGATGCTCAGACTGGAGCAGGTGGGGAATGTCAGGGATATGGCCGATGTCTCTCTAGAATCCGAAGGTGACTGCAGCCAAACACTCACTATAAATGTCTTTTCAGTGACAATCACCATCGTGCAATAGTTCAGTGTGTATGAAGTTTGTTGAACACAACACTTTCTGTCCTCTATTTGATGCTAAAAACTCTATCTATCTGTCTATCTGTCTATCTATCTGTCTATCTGTCTATCTATCTCTCTATCTATCTCTCTATCTAATACAGGAGATGACGTTGTACTTTACTGGGAGCAATTCCATAGATGTGTCAGAAAGATGTATGTAAGTCTGTTATATTGGGACTTATCTTAAACTTTAAAGAACTTAGAGCACCGTACAGGACCATAGAAAAATGATTTTTCCAAAGGTTGTAAAGGTTACTTTAATATCATGGTTATAAGAGCAAAGCAATACTGCTGTAAATTGATCAAAAGTCCATTCAAACCTTTCACATCTCTAGTACAGCTTTGAATTGGTAGCCACGGAGTTCCTTAAGTCCATACAGTCCAATAAAATGATTTATACAGCTGGGTATCAGTATGACTATAGTATCTATCTGAGTGAAGTACAGCCTGGACGTGACCTGAGAAGCCAGTCATCTGTTCCCTGCGTATACTGATGTGGTGGCCTATTTAGGTTTGGTTGTTTGTTGATTGTCAGATTCCATGTTTGGGCAAGCAGCAGAGAGCGACAGCCCAGAAAATCAAGGTCGAGACAAATCGTTGAACATCTACAATTGGTAAATAACATTTCAGATGGAAATAATGGGGGAAGGTGCTGTTTATCAAAGGAATTATTCATGCTGTCTGATAAATGCAGTTGTCTGTGACAATTAAATAGTTAATATTACTGTACAGTGCACACTACACATCGGACCGTGCACTTTGCATATTTTCACACACCAGCATATCAACAGCTGTAACCCACTAGTGTGGGAAGGAAATCGTGAAAGCGTTCATTGGTGCAGGGAAATTATTCTCATTTTGGGTGAGCTCTCCTGGCCTTCGTAATTTTCTCGGCAGTATCAGACTTTAGGATTGGACCAGTTTAAAAGTAGGAGTAAGAGATTCCCTCTTCTGAGAAATCCTGCGTGTGTCAAAGCTTTAGATGTGGAAAAAATAATAATAAAAAAATAAACAGAACTCTTAGTGCTTGTTTTTTTTGAGGTAAGTCCAGAAAGGGAGGTTTGCTTAAGCTCATTGTTCAGTCTGCATATACAGCAGAGAGTGAGAGGTCAACATTCAGGATTTTTCTGTTTGCTTTGGGAACGGTCTGATTATTTTGATTACGAATTTAGCATTTGTAAATTCAGTTCCTCGCTGAATCCTAAATCCTTTTCTGGTGGGCTGGCGCTCCTGTTTTGCTAACACAGAACAGCTTATTTGAGTGGGAGTGGAGAAGAGCGTCTGTTCACGATACAATTCATGAGAAGCAACTTTGAGAGATTTTTTTTTTCTTTAAGGGGCTTAGCAACAAAAGATACATCCTTGCAGGGGAAGCTTATTTTTCATTCTTATTTACACAAGGATATCCCTGTTACAAAGACTAGAATAGATAATGATAAAGCTTTAAAAGTTTAGCAACATAATGGTGACATAGGGGATACATGTTTTGTCACTATGACAGACACTTTTCATTAACTTTTGTTAATGAAAAGTTAAAATGTTCAACTAAAACTTTTCTTTTACAAAGCACTTTCACATTTTTTCAGGGTTCAATGTCAACACGTTTGGGTGCTTTTTGTCTCCTTACTACACCATTCACTACAGCCAAAACTGGACAAAAGCTGTAAAAACTATGTTCAGGTTTTCTCTTTGTAAACTTGTTTTAACTGCTTCTCCAGCAACAGTTATTCAGTCATTTGATTGAGCTCATGCTTTTTGATTTAAAAAAAAAAAAAAATCATAAATCAGACTTTAAAAGAAAAAAAAAAGTTCAAACACTACATAACCACTTCTTTTCACAGGCTGTATTAAATAAAACACATTTTATTCTTAAAGTTAGGGACTCCTCTTTAAAGATCTTAGGAATTAGGAACAGCTCCTTCATGGTTTGAAATCCAGCGAAGCCTTGAGATTGATGTACGGATGGCAGGCTGCAGATATGGTCTTTTTTTTATATGAAAAATCAGGGTTAGTGGCGATGGCAGATAAGAAATGATGGCCTGCAATGTGGCACGGACACACACAGACACACACACATACACAGCGGCCTGAGATGACTTCAGCTACAGGCAGTAACATCTCAATCTAGCCCCTCCACAGAGTCTAATCTCTGCTGTGATTAGATGACTGGTTTGTTTATCTTCGATAGGATCGTTTCGATAAAGTCGCCCTCTAACTAGACTCTAATAACTTCAGAAATTTCCACTCTCTCTTCTCTGCTTTCATTTGCTTGTGTGTTTCATACTGTACCAGTTGACTGTTGGAACTGCTTACTGCCAGGTTGAAGATTTAGCACACAGCAATCAAATCAAAATGAATTAATCAATCCAGATTTTAACCTCATGCATATTCAGCAGCTACTTTTGAAGCTGAATCAAAATAACACTCAAATTTCCAAACCCCAAACATATGAAAGAGCTGTGGTTTGTTGCTACATTTTCATTCTATACTGAAAAACTTGCAGACGATTGCGTTGGACAGGGAATCATTTTCAAAGCTCTGGCCTCCCTCTGCCCTTCTATGGTATTCTCCATTTAAAATAAATGGAAGCTGGCCTCTTACTGTCAAAAACCACTATGGCCAAAATCAAACATCAGCATCTAGACTTGTCCCAGTCTGTCTCCTTTCAACGTTAGGTTAAAACACTAGGCTGACTCTTCGAGAACAATCTTTGGACACATTAGAAACCACAGAAGCAATGGCAGCCTCTGAGTGATGTTTTTCTACTCTCTACAAAATTGCATCTAGTAAGAAACAGCACACCACTTCATGTCATTAATCTTCAGGCACAGGCTTGTTGAGAAACCTTAGTTAAATGTGAGAGGGATAGCTTGAATGTGTTATCTAATGTGGAAACCCCACCGAGGCACGTCTCTGTCACATCGTGGGCACGGCGCTGTTTTGGTCCGTTCTCCACATAACTTCAAACCCCACCGGGAGCATTTTAGAAGAGGAGCGTTTTGCCCACCAGACTTTGTTAACTTGCTCAGATTTGGTCATTTCCCATGGCTCCTAAATATGTAAATATACTACAAAGTTAATTTGTTTCCCTTTTGGCTGTTTTTACGACCAGCACTTTGCATCAACCGGATTCTCTATGCCGTTTCTGTGTGCGACTTCCGGCCAGCTCAAGCTGCTCCTTGCAGATTGACACGGGCTGCTTATGGCGTCCGTCAAAAATCGAACAGCCGAGTATCATCTGCAGAACCAAGTGGGGATCCGCTTCGGGGACGCTTCTTCGGTGGGATTTGAAACATTGACTAAAATGGCTGCAATTAACTCTGGCGGCTGCGGTGCACACAGAATGCACATTTAGGTGGAATTTAATGGTAAACCACTGGAGGCCTAAATCCCCAGTCTTATGTACACAATAGTAAGCATACAAACAGTATTAGGGATTAGTTTCAATCCAGGTTTGAAGTATTGTCATTTAGGTTTTTGTAATATTTTTATTGTATTTGGTTTGAATTGGGTGTGGTCGGGCATTTATAATGCAATTAATTCTTCTATTCTTAAAAAAAATCCACGTCAAACATCCTACAAAACAAAATAATAAATAATTAATCAAAAAGTGACAAACAAAACAAAATAAAACTCACGCAAATCATGTTGGTTGGTCACCAACTCTGGTTTGTTTGGTTTCTATAAAAATCTTTATTTGTTTATTATGATCAACCATGCCACAGCGTTTGAGAGAAGGTCTGAACAGCAAAATGAAATGATTTTTGAACTGTTTTCTAATAGTTATGTACGTTTATTTTCACTCCAAATATTGTGGATGCTTAATGAGATGCTAAGCTGTGATGATCATAAATGCTTTTTTTACTACTTCAAGCCACATTCCCAAAGGCTTTAAGTGAGTGTGGTGTCAGCCCAATTTGCTCCCATCTCATTTAGTGTCATTTTTACCCTCATAAACTCTTTTAATTTTTAGTCGGTTGATTTCTACCTCTATGCCTTTCAAAAGAATGCTGTATATGTGCTGTATACATGCACCAGAATATAATTTTAAATACTGTACGCAGTAAACCAAGATGTGCAAATAGATTCTACATGTCGTGCTTTCGGAAATATATTTTCATTTTTTAAGACTGACAAAATGATTGTGCTACAGATGCAAAGGAAATGTTTTAACATGGGCAAAGTAGGCATGTCATGAAGTAAGAATATACTGCATACATATTCTTAATTCCAATGCTTGCTTGTGGAGTAAGGATTGTGATTTCAAATCTCTCCTAGCATGCATAGGGCAAAAGGCAGGAAAGCACATGAACATGTGAATCTGAATCAGGGTTGTTGTACACTTCAGACATTTCTAAATCTGCAATTTGCATCCTTCTATTCACTTAATCTGTCCTGGACAGTGAGGAGAAATTACAGCACATTCAAGGAAACTTCACCCAGAATCAATCAATCAATAAATAATTCACCCTTATTTTATTTCACACAGCTACAAACACAATCGAGAGATGACGCACACTCCATATTAATGGTGTACAAGTAGTTTCATGCAGTGTCCTGTTGTGTAGGCATGATATCAGATGCAGTATGTAAAATCACAGCACAATGAGGGAGGCGTGCACAATGATGTGACACGAAACAACATGTTGCGCGGGCTTGGCAGGTTTCTATGCCGTTCCATTAGATACAGATTCATATCACTGTAGCCCCCTGCTACTCCCTGCCAAATGTGGACAAACACTATATGCTTTGCTTTGACAAGATTTATCCCCAATTAAGCAACTCTGTGCATAAAAATTCAGAAAATGTTCTTTTTTTTTTTTTTTCAGAATCCAACCGTCATGTGTTTCCTTTGTGGCTTTCTCATAGCAGTTCCCTCATCTGGAAAATTTGGGCTGGGAGAGGACGATAACTTTGGGTTTAATTAGTTGAACTAAACTTGATGAGATCTTGTGGTGTGCATCCAACCTAAGATAAAACCAGAGGAGAGCAGAGTTTTTCAGTTATCTCTCACTGTGAGCTGTCCTCATTAAAACATGACGGTTGTCTGAGAAAGATTAAAAGAAGAAAAAACACCATGAGGTGCTGTTATTATAAATACTGAGCTCTGCTAATTAGAAACAATTGAGTTTATCATCCCCACACACCCTTTGCTTAGTGAGTAGGGTGTCTCTTGAAAGTCCATCTAGATGCCTTGCATAAGTGTTGAGGGATATTACATATACTGTATGTTGTGGATGGAGAATTAAGCTGCAGATGCTTCAGCTGCAGTCAGAAAGAACACTAACTACAAGTCTGGTGTTGATTCATTCAGTGAATAAACCACCAGACAGCCAGGTGAAATGTAGGCAGGTAGTTGGAGAAACATTTATTTCATTCAGTGAGTCATTCCTTCCCTCTGTGAGTTGGTGCCATTATGAAACACAAGGACACATGCAGTGAGTGACATTAGCTAAATCTCATTTCAGTGCTAACTTCACTCCGCCAGAAGAGGCAACCTATATGTGATATGCATATCATGTGGAAGGACACTGGCGTGGAGGGGCAGAGAGGAGGAGTGAAGTGGTATAAAAACAGAAATGGAACGATGTGAACCCCTCACCATTTTATCTTCTGTTACTATGGAGACGTTCTAAAGGAGTTTCGTCACAGCCTGTTAAAAATATAATCATACTTGCAGCTTGTTGCCACCTTGTTTCATCTCCGTTGAAAAATTCAAACGTGGACAAAAGGAATGATCCTTGATGGAGCTGAGACATGACAGGCAGACAGCAGTGACCAGTTCATGCCTCTCTCAAAGGGACTGTCATCTGTCAAAATCTACGTATGTGACTCCATTTAAACTGTCCTGTGCACATCCAATCTAAAAAAAAAAACTAAGTGTAAATTCATCCAAGAAACAGTCAAGACAAAGTTCTGTGGAGACTGTGGAGAGGTTAATACTTCTGGTGTTTTTCCATCAAATCAGCTCTGGTTCTTGTGGTCTAATGAACCAGCTTTTCCACCAGTTTTGAGCAGAACCATTGTAATCAAGGATGCATGCGTGCAGAATATGATACATCCACTACGGTTTACTCTTCAGGTCAAGGGAAGTACACTAATTTTTTTATTTTTTTTTTCCCCAGATCAGTTTATTTTTTTGTCAAACTGCTCTAAAGCTCTCTGGTTCTACTCACTTGGTGTATATGAAGAATTGAGGCAAAATGAGTGCTAAAATAGGTGATATTTTTCTCAATTTACATTTGAGATCTGTCCAAACCATTTTGCACCTTTAAAATTAAGAAATTCAAATCAAGTTGCCAAGTGTCCCACTGAGTAGACGGTGTCAGTAAGAAGGTAGTCTTCAAAGGCATAACATATCTGGGTTTAGTGGTGGACTCCCTTGTGCAGGAATAAGGAGGGGGACACTAAACACTTGCAAATGAGATTCAGCTAGATATCCCAGGTTTAAATCTGTCTTAGGATGTTGGCTACATGGCTTCCAGCGCTCTTTTTTTCTCCATTTTTTTTTTGCCCCCCCGTATCAGTCCACTGGGACTATATCAAGAGTGGAAAGAGGGAAAACAACCAGTCACTGCTGTGTGGCACCGTACTGTTTGTTTGTGTTTGCATGCATCGAATGATGGAGTGTTGTGTGTAAAAACTGTTTTTAAGGCTTCATACTCAAGGATACAAGCTTCTTCAACAAATAAAAGCTTCTCTTTCTGTCCAATCAGGCATGAGTCCTATGGCCTTGTGGTTGTTAATCTAAAAAATCAAAACTATTATTATTATTTTTTTTAGGTTTAACAAGCAGCAGAACAAAATGTTAATTCCCAGCGTGTCGATAATTCACACTTAGAACAGCCAAGGACACTTAGACAAAGGTTCTTGTGGCTCGTTTTATTTCTTTTTAATACCATCGTGCTGACATTTGTCTGTCTGGGGGTAGACTTTCTTTCTTTTTTTTTTGGGGCAGCGGGGTTGAACACAGACTAGAGAACAGTACATGACAGGAATTCAATACATACAGGAAGAGTTGCCTGTAAAAGATGGTCTGATTAAATTTGGAGAACCTTGCTGCATTGATTTACATATTAATGAGTGAGAAATAATTTCCCTCAAACTACTAAAACTTTTTTTTTTGTGGTGTAAGAAAGAGTTCATATTAATGCCATGCAAAATATGTTGCCATAAATATTTGGCTTAATTAATGAATTCAGTAGCATAACTGATTATTTTTAATCCAGTATCCAGTATGGTGATTTTGATGGGATGTTGTCATCTTAAATGCCTCTTGGTTTATTCATACTCTTGGAAGAAAACTTTTAACTGTGTACACATGCGAAGGTGACCGCTTAATAATTAATTCACAATGATAATAGTTACTTATCATCATGATGTTTTTAACTTTGTTTTCTACTCCTCAGGCGTTGATATCTCGTTCTAATCATATTCACTGCCTGCTGTAGAGCAGAGTGAAACATGAATCAAATTTTAATTTTAAGATCTCTCTCAAAATGAGACCCCAGGTGTCACATTTTCTACAGCTGCTGATAGCTCATGGGATGACTGTGCGTTCATCCCCCTCCATCCTTTTTCCATTTCGTTCTGTCTTTGGTGGTGCTGCCGTAATGTTGAAGCAGTCATCCCCTTTTTCAACTTCTGTTAGCAAAGATATATTTTCCTTTTCCTTTCATTATACCCCATCCATTCTAATTCTTTCTGCTTCATGTGCAAAAGAAAAAAAAAAAAACAGAAAGGGAGAGGAACTAGAGTTAACAGGTGGTGATGAGAGCAAAGGAGAAAGAGGCGACAGAAATGGTGGGGAGCTGATCTGGTGCTGGCTGCCTGCCAAGAACTAAGGGGCAGAGAACTGAGGAATAGACTAGATCTGGGGAGCAGAATGGAGTTGTGTAGAGAAAATTGGGTATTAACGTTGAGAGGAAGAAAAGGAGCAGGAGAGAGATCGAGAGATGTGGGGATTGGAGGTTAGGGGAAGAGAGAATGGGGGGTGAAAAGCTGAAGGGAATAGATGAGGGGAGGAGTGGAGTGATGGGAGGAGATAATACCCGGGAGGAGGGGAGGAAGGAAACCGACAGATTTAGGTTATGTTCACAGGAAATCTTAACAACTGGGAGTAGGAAACTAGAGGAATACAGAAAACCTTTTTAAAGGTACTACTACTCAATGAAAACAAGCCTCAATATGAAGCCCATGGCTGTGATATCATCAGCCAGTATAACACAAGAGCATCTAATGTACAGTATAGATTTATAGACCACATTTTACAGCATTTTCAGGGCAGCACAGCAGATTTTCAAGTTCAAAAGTCACTTTGAAAGACCTGGTGAGCAAACGCATTCATGCAGTCATATGCAGGGAGGCATCATGTTGATGTCTCGACAAAGGAGCGCTAAGACATCTGTCATCGGTGAGAACTGGTTAAACACTGATCATTCAATTCAAGTCATTCTGGTCTTTGATCATTGATGCCACTAGCACGCCTGCAGACATGGTGTTTGACTTTAAAGTCCGTGTAAAGGCAACTCTGAGATTTCAGTTGCTTATTTACACATGCAGCATGAATGTAATAACATTAACATTTATGTGGAGTCGTGTTTTGACTCCTTTCTTCAGTCTCCATCACATCATGAGGGGAAATATCTGGCTCTTTAGTCGCTGAATACTCCACTATGTTCAGCTAGTTGCTAACTGTGTCTGTGTGCAGTCTGGTAGTGAGCAGGTACTGTACAGTGGGTTCATCAGAGCCTTTTCACTGAAAACAGCTGCCTACAGTGGCTAAAATTCACCCTGATATGAGCTGTAGGAGTGAACCAAAAGTGTAGTGCTAAGGGGCACCGCAGATCCATTGTTCCTATGATGAAAAGTTAATGTAGCTTTAAAAATAATTTTACACGACAGCTCTCGCAATTAACGTGGAATGTGGAAGTCTTAAATGTGCCCTGTTTTTATTGGGATATTTAATGTATTAATGAGTCTGGAGTAGAAATGTAAAAAAACTAGGATGGATATACAATATTTTCATGCCGTGACAGGCAGACAACTACATCACAGGAAGTAAGAAACAAAGCAGCCAGTCTAGGAGAAAGTCATCCATTTTTGTTTTATTTTATTAGAAAATTTCCACACACCATAAAAATTACATGTACAAAACTATAAGATTTGAAATTGCTTTATGTACACATACAAAAGATAAAGCCCAAAGAAAAAAAAAAATAAGGAGAACACAGAAGGAGAAAAGTGAAGACAAAGCGACAAAGCATTTGTGTTCTTTTTTTTTTTTTTTTTTTTTTTTCTGGGTGTGTTTCTTCTGGTATGGGTCAAAAGGTCTGAGGTTCTCTGTCTATTCTCTCTTCTGCCAACTTGCATCTCTGCAGGGAACCACAACAGTTGTGATTGTAATGATAATGATGACACTGGGGAGTTGCCGTGTTTGCAATTACGTGCACACGCACGTGGATACATACATATCTGGGCACCTGTGTACCGCATGATCCGCTCACAATAACCAGCTTGGAATCTGGGTCAGAGCATAGAGAACAATGGGAGATATGATAGGACAGTGTTTTATTCTGATGATTAATATAAAAGGATATCCGTCAGACACATATGAAGATAGATACCTCTTTAGAAACAAGTGCGACGTTGCCTTGTTATCAATCATGCTGTGTGCACGCAAACACACTCCTTTGTGGTAATGAAGATGTCATGATGTAACCTGGATGACCAAGTGTTAATGCAGGTGGTACAGTCATAGTGTTTTTCTTCACATTAAAGTATTTTTAGATTTTCAGTGTAGAACTCTGTACCTGTGAACTCTTTCATGATGATGATGATGATGATGATGATTATGGATATCAATGAATGAATCCAGACTGGAATTAAAGTGATTTGGCTAACTGATCCCTGCTACTTTATCTGTTTCCCTCTTGACTTGAGACACGTGGCATTCCTCCTGATCACTGGGTCTGAAAGAAAGAGAGACAAAAAAAAGAAAGAAATTAGCTTACATTTTACTGTTCTCTCATACTTTTTTGTGTTTTATCTTTATTTGGAAAGAAAATATTCACCAAGTCATGGCTAAAGGAGATTTGGGTAAAGACTAAAAATTGATTTAAAATCTGGTGTTATAGTTACAAGCATGAAAAAGATGACTATTGTGTAATGTTTTGATGAAAAAATTTCCAATCATCGAGCAGACATCAGACCTGTTACCGACTGCTTCAGCCTTGGGCAAAAAAAAAAAGATGTCTTTAGCTGGAAGAGACCTGCTGTTTGTCTTGATAACATTTGTGCTTTGTGTGGCATGGGCAAAATGCTGAAAGTGTTTTGGTGCATACTTGTGTGATTTATTTATTTATTTATTTTTTGTAAACAAGGCCACAGAAGCCAAATCAGCAGTTGATTGCACTTCAAATTATGAAGAGCACTTCATCCACCTTAACTTGCAAAAGGGATGGCCTTGACAGACAGCTACTTTTTATGTACAACTCTGATGAGAAAACATCTACAACCCAGGTTATGCAGTCACATTTATCTTGTTCTATAACCACCAAGGTTTCTTATTCTTAGTGCTCTATTGTAGATGCTGAAACTGGGGTTAAAATACAGCAGAATCAAATAGAAAATAAAGATTTTCTGCATTCTGCTTATCATTCAAAACTGTAAAAAGGATAAATAGATTAGAGTCCACATTGGAAAAGCCTTGAATCCATAAATACCAGTGAAACTGCATGTTGGGGGTTCGCCAGTCCCTTGTTGAAACAAATTATTAAATGCATTCTGCTAAGTGCCTATAGATTCATGAGGAAAATGTGACTGAAAGCATTTGGCCAGCCCACCGACCTCCTTGTTAAACGCCAACAACTCTTCCACTGCTGGCCTCATTAGTAGTGTAATGTGAGCATGCTAAAATGATTAGCTGTCACATTGTGAGTAGTCCTCTTGGGGGAAATCTGGTGCTATTCTCAAATTAGTCATTGAGTGGTTGGCAGGAACAGGGTGTAGTCAGATGTTATTGGATAAAATAATAATAATAATAATAAACGGACAAATAAAATGCCTCCAGCAGTCCCCCAGTCTAACATCAAATGGCCAACACAATATCAGTTCATTCAGACAGATCAGTAACTTTGTTCCTAATGGGAACAAGTTGGCAGAACGTCTTACAATGTGTGACATTATTAGAAAAGAGAATGACAGGCAATAGTAAATAATTGGACAATAAATACCCAGACAGTGACATATAAACTACTGGACGACCAGAATGATTTTGAAATGCCAATGTTATTATACAAGAAGCACAAACTTGGGCTGCACGCACACATGATTGTCACCAACTATCTTTTAGGATATCTGTAATGATCCGTTAAATCAACAAAACATTATATACCAAGCGCGAATCCCAGGATGATTGAGAAGACGTTTATTATAAACACCAATGCAATAGTTTAGAATAGGGAACTCTAAAGGCTTTTAAGTTCCTGTAAAAATCAACTGCAGCCCCAGTAAAATCTCTTAATGTTAATATTTTACAGTGGAAAAGACATCACGTACAGTAGAGCTTTTACCCAGCGGACAGTCTCCTAATGAGGCTGGAGTCAAAGCTGATACTCCTAAGAGAAAACTTTGGGTGGTAGAAAATCCCAGAGCGGAAACATACCTCCGCAGGCAGATTGTGTCCCTTTTTAAGCTGTGTTTACATTTAAAGAAACACTGAAGTTGGGCACATGGAAGAGAAGAAAATTATATCGTTGCAGTTCAGCTACATGGCTTCTGTGATATTTGAGTACCTTTTAATATAATTAACAAATCTACTTTAAAACCATAAGACCGGGTCTTTGCATTATAAATGCAACTTAATTGCGCCTCTCTACCAAAAGTGTAACAAAGAAAAATCACTCTGCATCTGCACTAGCAAGTTCTGCTTTAAATCAGAAGCCTATAAGGCCATGTTCAGCACAACATTAGCACTTGGTAAACCAAATCCTAAACCCCTCATCCATTTTAATGAGACCACTACACTGGCATTATGTGAGTGCCCACCTAGAGAGCTCAGACAAAACAACAGGATGAACTTTGTTCTCAACTTTTTTCTGAAACACAATGCGAGGGTTGCTGCGGTTGCAAATCAAGAAGCACTTTTCCTAGGAGATTATAACGTGAACATTGTAATTCTGTATTTTATTGTCTCACCAGTAGCCGCAACAAGCCTCTTACTTTTGGACAGAACAAGCAGTGAGAGTAAATGGAGTTGAAATCACTGCTTGTCACAGTGAGTTGTTTTTTTGTGTGTGTGTGTTACACAAAAGACAGGTTGTTAAGACAGGTTATCAATGGTGAAAACTGGTCCCTTTTTAATAACTGATTCATGACAGAACAATTTATTAGCCATTGTTTCTTATAACTTCTCACCCACTACTTCCACTTTTAAGTGTGGCATACACTTCAACTACCTCTAAGCTCTTTGACACAAGATATAAGAGGTATGGACTCTCACTGACAGGCTACAAATTCACCAAAATGTTGGTCCAAGAGATAAAACTACTGCCAGCTCTCCCTAATACATACATAAGACACTCTCTGATTACTGCCTACATGTGAACCACAACCTTATTTGATATATATTTGAATTATACTTGAACTTCTGCTGGTGATTATTTAAAACACTTCACATCCTGTCTTGAAAAGGACGAAATGACACTACTTTGATTTCAAAGCTTAAGTTTAGCAAACACTGTATCTCAGGCTTGCATTTCCAAGGGTATATGGCAAACGTGAAGCAAAAGGTAAAATAATTGTAAGTATTAATGGATTTAGCGGTCCAAACTGTGCCGTACATAGACAGAACAATCCTGTGTTTGCTGACAAAGCAGATTACCAAAGACTAATTCCCTGAAAATCTGTTAAAAAGCAACAAATTTAACATCTAATTCACAATAAAAACATTCACCATGTCTTTATAAGACAGATCTTTATCCATAAAACCATTTAAACAAGACGCCAAGCCCAACCTTTCAACGCCATAAAAAAACTGAGCTTTTAGCGCCAACAAAAACACAATAACTCTCTGGCTTTGCTCAGCCTGACATTTTTGAACAAAATCTTGTCTTTTAACACTAAACTTCACTCTTTTACCCTCCACCCCATTATGTGAGTAAAGCTTTGAATCCACCAATAAACCGATAAGGCACAGCAGAGCACTTTATGTTTCTAACACCTAAAAGACTTTTTGAATTCAACTCTCAGATCTCACTATCATCTCATTCACCCCTATAATACGAATATGCCGCATCAGCTTTTTTGGTATAAAGCTTCCAATATAACAACCAAAGGGCTGGTCTGAAGCTAAAACCTTAAACCTGCACAAGATTTTAATCCAACAACAGTCCCATTTTCTCTCTTGCCTGCAGAAGAAAACATGTTTTCTGCAGCAGGAGATAATCATGCGGGTGCTAACTCAAAAAGCCTGTACTCAATAGATGTGTGCATACTTACACTTTCATTCATTTTGTGGGTATTCGTTAACGCTCAACATTACATTTCATTGCTAAGGCATTATACGCCATGGAAAGCACATTGAGACTGGAATGTGATAAAGATACTTTAAAAAGTGGCAAATATACAGTAATACAGTGCAGTTTTGAAAGAGTGTGAGGGATGATGCTTGAATTTTCAAAGTTGAAAACTTGCCATGGGAATTAATGGGAATTTACTGGAAATTATGGGAATAAACGGTAATAAACTGGGAAATTACAAAATTGAAGGTTAACCCTTAACAGGGAACTTAAATATAGTTGGGGAAAATATATTTTATATAATAATCTTGACTAAAACAACCAGATTCAATGCAAGTACACATGAATATCTGCTGTTCCTCAGTCACATGCACATAGCACACTGCTTACTGCGGGGCTATTGAGGCCATTAATTCACATGTAAATTTTTCATTTTGGAAATTTCAAAAATTCCATAGTTTAATTTCCCATGGAAAGTTTCCATGGAAAGTTATTGGAAATTGTCCACCCCTTTGCAACCCTAGTGATGAAACCTGTTAATAAACCTACATAGTGCACTGCAGTAGTAAAGGCATACAGTAGTTTACTTTCTTTTACCACCGCATACTGTAGCACACTACACAATCCAGTAACAACCTTGAAATTTTCACTCTTGAAATAGACTTTACAGTTAGCATTTGGAAAACACAGCCGCAGCCATTTATATGTTAATTTTCCAAGGTGCTTTCTAGACCATTTTATTACCTGCTAAATAGTGCTACCTCATTTGTTTTTGTTGTTTTTTTTATTTGTTTGCATCTGTATCCTGAAGGTGTACCGTGCATCAAACAGTTCCAGTTCTGTGCCACTAATGAGATGCAGATATAACTGGGTACAACAGAAAGCAGAGTGTTTTATATGAATGTTATATATCAACTAATGTGCAGTGGTATCTGCAGCATTCAATTATAGCTTCTCTTTCTGCAGCCACCGCTGCAATACTCTCTCTCTCTCTCTCTCTCTCTCTCTCTCTCTCTCTCTCTCTCTCTCTCTCTCTCTCTCTCTCTCTCTCTCTCTGAGTTTCAACACAATTGACTTTTACAGGTCCGTGTATCACTAAATGGCAGCCGGTTTCAGTTGCTATCGTGTTTAATTTTTAAAATGGTTATAAATATAATCGCTACTCCCTCATTTGCATCGCAGGCTTTGAGTGCCAATTAACAATTATTCTGCTGTCCTGAACCTGGAGTTTAAATTACTTCCAGTGCTACTGTGTGCATGTAACTGACAGATGTGCTCTAATAAAGAAAGAAAAGAAAATGTCCAGAGCCAACAAAACCATCCAGTAGATTTAGCACTGTTTCATAATTTAAGAAATGGTGCAAAAATACTGAGATCAGTGTAAAAGCGTTGGTAGTAAAGTAATAATCCAAAGTGGGAGCCATCAGAGTTCATGTTTTTGACTTTAAAAATCACATTTTGAAATCACTCTATTTGATAGAACAAGGATGGTGGGCTGTGCGCTTTTATTGAATACACAAATCGACAGCAGTGCTTTTAAACAGCTGAATATGCTGTGCTACTGACCTTCACAAACTGACGCTGGAACACTGAGAGCAAGATCTTTTGCAGAACAAATCCCAGCGGTGCTCACATTTTAATGCTGAACACTGCCCAGAAAGCTGCTTTTTTTTTTTTTTTTTTTTTTGAGGCTACTTCAGGGTCGTTTAGCATCCACAGCTTTTCCAGACGCTTTTCCTGGGTGGGCGACTGACAGAAATGTCAACTTTATCAGTGTGACTGACACATAAATCCATCTGCTGAACAACTTGCACATTCAAAGAGGGACACGGTAGCATGAACACATGCCCGGTCGTCACAAACATGCACAAATCAGTGGTCATGGGATCTCTTTTGACTCGCTGAGTATGTGTTGATGAATTCGTTCAGCTGAGCGCATGATCATGGGCCTCGCTGTCACGATCTTTTTTTATTTATTTATTTATTTTTTTAAACCATTTAAAAGGGGAAAAGAAGTCACACAATAATCACACATGGAAATAAACATGCACTGTGTGTGCATGTTGTGTCATCTATTATTCATACTACCGTGTTTTCTTTGTGAGGGACCAAAGACACCTCACAGCACAATACAGCTGCAGCTCAATGCACGCTGAGTAATCCTCCACACATCCCACTCGCTGTTCTCCTTCTGCTTTCCCCTCTATTCCACATCTCGCCCTTTTCTATAAATTCTCCTCCTCGTCCTCCTTTCCTCATTCCCTCCCTCCTTTACTTTTAATCCTTGTCTTTTCCCCTTCTCCTTTACCTCCTGTCCTTTTATAAAGCTGCTTATCTTGTATGGCCTCTCTCCCCCATTTCGCTCTTCTCCCTGTATTAGTTCAATTCAGGAGGCCATTGGAGCACACGCACGTACCAGAGGTCAGATGTCCACCTATAATCACACATGTTTATGCTAACTTTGAATTTGTTCACTAAGCACTCCTCCTTCTGTTTCTTTCTCTCCCTTGTATAAGCTATTTTTAACATTTCTTCCTCATATTCTCACTTTAACCCCCCCACCCTATCTTCCTTCCATTACAACTACACATGTCCCTGCTCTGTCTATCCCTCCTTGTCCATTTTCTGTTATTCCTGCCCTTCCTACTGCGATTCCTTCCTTCCACTTTTTTCTCCCCTCCTCCTTTTTCTCTCCTCGTCTCCTTACCGCAGGCATTGTTCACCTTGTCATGCTCTTGTAGGACACTCATCTTACATCGCCACAGGTCAGACAACACCCAGGTACACACACACACACACACACACACACACACACACACACACACACACACACACACACACACACACACATTTATACAGTACATAGACACACTATCTGTTTGTGTATAGGCTCCATATATGTTCTCTCCCTTTTCATCTTTCTCACTCACGCAGCTGGAAATCAATGTGTAATGAGCGCAAGATCCAGCAGTGACGTCTCGGAGAACCTGGGTCATTTTTAGACATACAGTATAGGTGTGTGCGTGTCTGTGTGTGTGCATGCATGTTTTTATTCAAATGCTGTAATGTATGCATGGCCATGTCTACCTATATTACTTTCACATCAGCCGCCAGATGTGATGTTCAGCTTAAATTGAAGTCATAGCATGGCCCATCAGCCCACATGGAGAGAGCACACTCTGCATCTTCTCTACATTAAGGTTGTAATAACAACTACAGTCTGTCTGTTTCTCACTGTGCCCATTTTAGATATGAAGTTAACTGAATGGTTGCTAGGAGCGACTCAGGAACGCTGACGTGAAAAGGCCACAGATGGAAGCTGTCACATTAAGTGAAACAAGGCCATGCTACAGTTCACATGTAATGTTTAACTGAAGAGACATGGTGCAATATAAAACATGTCTGGTTCATATCGTCAAGTTAACTTACTACCAGATCAAACCTTGTTGACCTAGGAGGCTTTCTGTCTGTGGCAGAGCAATAAAACACACATTCAGTGAACATATTTAAAGGGATAGTCTGACATTTTGAGACATACTGTATGCTTATTCTCACTCTCTTAAAGACGAAGACAAGAAATATACCAGTCTCATATTTATCTGCTTAAAATATAATGTTACAGTTAGGAGGTAGTTAGCTATGGTTAGCAGAAAGACAGAAAATTGTGGAAAAGGTGAGCTTAGTAGTAGCTTCCAGCACTCAGCCAAGAAATAATCTGACACGAAAACCTCCCTGTTTAATCCCAATTTGTTGTTTTTACATTTGTATAAAGGCTAGCTGTTTGAACCCTGTTTCCAGTCATAAACTAAGCTAAGCTAACCTGCTTCTGTCTGTAGTATATGAGAGGTATTGTTCTTATCTAAATCTTGGCAAGAAGGTGAATTAGCACATTTTCTAAAATGTTTAACTTTCCCTTTAAGGGTTTAAAGAAACTTTAAGGGGATCTTTAATTAAAATGTAATTGGTGCACATATGGCCTCTTCACACTCTCCATATTTGTAATCATACAAGATGGTCATATTTCAGACAGGATAATAACCTCCTAATGTTCCTTGGTGACTGGTACACTTTAGGGAGGAGGAAACAGCATGGACAGTGTCAGGGAGGAGGGAGCAACATGTTTCAGTCATTCATCACCATCATTATCGAGGTGTCTGCAGAGCATTTAGCAAGCTCCATTCACTTTTATGACTGTTCTGTCACCTCTGGAAATAAATCATGGCTTTATTCTTCTCTTTAGTCAGGTTTCTTTTCCTGCAAAGAGATCTTAAACTTTTAAAGTTGACATATTTCTCTCATGTTGACACACATGGCTCTAACAGGGTATGCAACATGTTAAAAACAAAGCAGTGCTGTATTGAAGTGTCATGCTCATGTAAGTTAACATCCCAGTGCTTTTTGAAGTCACAATTTAGCCTCTATCCACATCTGTCACACTACAGGAATAAGGGCATAAATCTCTCTTCTGGCCAATATTTAGCTAATAGCTTGCAGACTGGAGAGGCCATTACAAAAATATGCTGTCATATATTGACAGTGATATTCAAATATTTATTGTTTTGAGCTAATGGAATGCCAAAGAAAGGTGTTTTTTTTTTTTTTTAAGTTTTATAGTAAGAGATGTGTTCAACCTTTAAAACTTTCCAACAAAGTTGAAATGAATACGTTTCCTTGGCATTGCAACCATATTAATTGTAACAAAGGAGACCTTAGTAATCAAATGTCCTTTCTACCTGTTCTCCCATTGCCACCTTGTCCCTCCACTGTAACAAAATATATAATTTTATTTTCTGATGAGTGAGATTAGCTTGTCACTGTCAAAAAAAAAAAAAAAATGCGGCTCATGATCCATCCAAACAACATCTGCAACCAGAGAGTATAAAAACTAAGATGAATATTGAAGAGGGCACTTCATGGAACTATTTTCCTTTCATGCAGGCTCTTTTTTTTAAATTTTTTTTTTATACCATGCTTTTAGTTTGCGTGTTTGTCTCATGTTGTTGCTCTCTCTGGTTTGTGTGCGAAGGAAATGGACATGATGGTTTAAGCAATCACCGGCAACATCGGTAAGAGGAAATGTTTGTTTGTGTAAACAGCTTCTGCCGTCTGACATCTGCAATCATACTCATACTGTTCATGATGTCCAGAGAGGGCGCACACACACACACACACACACACACACACACACACATACTTTTGATAGCCACTCTGGTTTTTGTGTCTCTGTCCAGGACCAGAACTAGTAACTGACTGATTGCTATTATTACTGAATAAACAATGAAAGTGCCTGTGTCAATTTGTCATTGAAATGCAAGTTAAAACTGGATACAGTTGTCATTACTAGTGGTCCCTGCAACATCCTGTAACCCTCACTTACTGGAGAAAATAACATCTTTGGTTTGTTGTCTAGTCAAAACACAGCAGAAATTGTTAGATCATTCTAACTGTATGTTTTAATGCAGTTACAGATTCTATATTTGCATAATAGGATGTTGTGCATGACTCCACTGGTGATAGAAATCAAAATGACAACAACAAACAAACATGATGAAATGATGAAACAACAGGTTGTGACTGAGGTCTTTCTTTTTTTAGCGTCATTGCACTCACAGGACGAAAGTCCAGAATGAGGCGGATAACTTAAAAAAAAATCTTAGCACACATCCCTGGTATCTAATCTAAGCAGCAACCTCTGTGTTCAAACGGCCACTTGAGGCTGGCTACAAAACAGGTCATCTCTCAACAAGTCCCCATGTTAAGATGTCCAACTTCACAGCAAAAATAAACATGTTTACAGCCTGGCACAAAAAATGGTTTTGGTCTCTATAGCTAATTTTTCTTGTTCATGACAACTGTACTGAATTTCTATTTGACTCATTTAACTCTCAGTTCTATTAGGGCTTAAGGCATGCGTAAACAACAGCCTGGCTGCTTTGATTGACAGGTGGATGCCATTACAGATGGCTTGTTTGAACACCCAGGTGTCATTCAGCCCGCCTCAGGTCCATAGACAATCCACGTCTTTGCCCATTTTTAGATTAGCCAGAAGGAGACAGAGGCAGGGCTGTCATGATGGCAGAGCCACCACGCTGAGGGTCTGTGGGTGATGTCACAATGTCCAGTCTTTATACTGTCAATGGGTGGCAGTAGCTTAGTCCATAGATCTGGAACTCCACCATCCCTCTACAATTGCATGTCTGTGTGTCTTTGTGTGTGTGCATAGTTACATTTCAGGCATATGTATGTTAAAATCATCCTTCTTCTTTTCTCCTCTCTTTCTTTCCTCATTCAAAAAACATCTTAACAGTCTATTCATGTGGGTGAGTATTCACGGGTGTCAGACTGAATAAATAATCTTTTGCCAAACAGAAATCCATTTGTAATTGTCAAGTAAAGTAATAATGGGTGGGGAATAAATCAATTAAATGTACTTACATTTTTTTCAACACCACTGCACAAATAAGGAATCCAATTTGGTGTTATGCGGAACTGTTGTAATTAAGGGAAACATCCATGCATGATGAGAGTAATTCATGATAATTATATTCAATCGTAATTACTATATGTGGTCTGAAAAGTTTATTAAGTATACTTAACTTGTAAATAAGGTATTTGCATACCTTAAAGAAAGTCTGCATGGATACAGTACTGTTTGTTAAAGCATAAATCATTGAATAGCAAATTACTGGACCAATGTTCCAGTCCAGCAGAGAACACTTTGGTTGTTACTTGGTGTATTATCTGTTGAAACAGCAGTTGTACGCCAGAAACATAATATGGGGGACTATCAGCTGCTGCTGTGCTGTTTTTGTTTACACCCACATTCAGGTAGGAATGGAACGTGTAATACTTTTTCTGGGGGTTTATTGTGAAATTAGTTCATAACTTTGGGAATTCTCCATTCAGTTGGGAGCTACTGTAGAATGCTGAAATTTGACTGCTTGACAGAATATGCTATTGATTACTTCTAATAAATGTGTAACGCCATTTTGTCAGTGAGGATCAGTGTAATCTGGGGAGTTCAGTGTAGCCTGATGCTGCAGTTCTGCAGCATCAGAGAGAACCCTCTGTCCATGACTAAAGAGATATTGCTGACCCCCTCTTGTACAGGCCAAAGTCCTTCCCTGAGGCTGTGGTGTTAGCTCATAACCATATCTGCTCTCAGCATATTATATTTTCCTCCAGCATTCAATCACTGCCCTAGGCAGGCAGGAGAAACAAACAAACAAACAAAAAAAAAGACATCTGATGGACATATAGATGGAGTAGGAGAGTTGGAAAGAGCAGTAGGAGTGAAAGAGTGACTCAGATATTAAAGAGCAAGAAACAAACAGGAGGGGGGAGGTGCATTTCCTGTTGCCTGCTGTGATATTGTCAGTGGAGAGTAGTACAAAGCAGATCGTTTAGCCAAGGTGGCTCTCTAATTGTGTAGCTGACAGCAATTAGATGGCGCTCGTTAAAGCAATGCCCTCATTGGGTTAGACCACTCGAGGCGGAAGGTGACACTGCAGAGTGCAAGTGTGTCTTAAACTGTGGGGCAGGACCCAAAATTGGTGGACGGCCAAGGTGACTGCTGGTGGGTTACCATATGTCACACTAATTAATTAGACTGGATCGTTTGGTAAAATAACTTCTTCATTTGGCTTCTTGTTTGGTTAGGTTCATGGGCTAATCTGCAGATTACTCACCTGGTTAAATGGGCTTAGAGAGAGGCTGGTAAAGGTCTGCAAGGTCACCAGTCCCATCCAGTGGAGAGCAGTAGATATTTGACCAGAGTAGTGGGACACACAGACTAGACCAAAAGATAATAGGCCTCTCTAGTCCAGTTTTAGTCTGCATCTAATCACTGAATCCTTTAGCATTGCACAACTCCACTTTAGGCTCCATTGGGTCCAAGATTATTCAGATCAAACCAGTTCATTTAAGTTCCCTTGCATGTCCAGAAACAGACTTAAGATTGGGAGAAAGCATGGTCCAGTCAAGGTTACGATCCAGCTCCAGTTCATCCAAGCTATGATCAGCTCAGCTCAGGTCAATGTAGCAGGATTCCATTATTCCTCATGGATTAATTAAGTGGACCCACTTAGAGTTTAGTTGCAGAAACAGTGAGTTGTTACTGTGTTTGTATTTAACATATCCAAAACCAGACCCATCCAGAGGCTTCTGTGTGTTTGTTTATTCCCTTTGTTTGTGCAGTCTAACATATTGTATATCCAGGTTGAGTGTGATTATCTATGCATCCAACTTGTTTGTTTTTACCATCCACTGCCTGCGCATGTTGATGCTGCTCCAGATGGTGGGAAGTTCATATATTCAATCCATTCTTACTACGTGACACATCCACATGCCTCTTTTGTGTCGATCTTTAAATTATCTACCTACGTCCACTTGAACATTTGATGATGATCACACCAAGAAAAACTGGATCCTGCAGGAAGTGGCCAAGTCAACAGCCAAACAGATTCCAGACCTGGACACGGTCGTCCAATCCAGACATGAGAACCAAGATTAGCAGTTAAAAGTAAACCAGACAGTACAGGTCTATAACCCCATGGTATCCGTGGAAACAAAGTAATGGGTACAGTAAACAGGAAATAATGGGAGAGGAGCTATAGGGCCTTTTTTTTTTCTTCAGTTTTCACCAGCTTCTCCCTGGTGGTGACGTTCATTCTCCACATCTCCCACTCAGAACAACAACATCAGGGTTCTAGAAAACAGGAGAGTGAGAACACAAAGATTTGAATGCAGAACATTAAAAGTAATGCATTAGGCTAGAATGATAGAGACATCAAGGGCAACATCCAAGAGGATAAAAAGACAATTAGAAAATAGGAATCTGAAGTAAACATTAGGTTTGAGGAAAGAATAGAAAACCAAGGTTCTGGGAACGAAATGTTTAAAACAGCAGAAGTCTAAGAGACAATGTAGCATCTGACACCTAACACCAATTAGAACGGTAGTAACACAGAACATTAAGACATCACTGCCTTCAACATGTGTTGTAAAAGCACAATTAAACTTTAAGTGTCTTTAAGTTTTGTTGTCCGTGTCGCAAGTTGAACCAAACTTGATCATACACACAGGCCTTGGTTTCTAAAATTCTCTGGGGTTTCTGTTTCATTTGTTTTCATAACTTCTGTCATGAATTTGAAAGTATAAAAAAAATCTCATATTCACAGAGAGAACTTTTTTTTTTGGTGCACGTATTACCTCCTAAGGGAAAACGGAGGAAAATGAAACAATATGAAACTAGATGAAGTAAGGGTTCAAATGTCATGTTTTTCCTGACTTTGTGGTAACATCAGACTTGTCTTGGAGCCAAATAAATGAAAAGGATGAGGCTCACGATTCGGTGTGTTTTCACGTGTTTAGTCAGGTTCTTTTGCTGTTGTTGTTTCAAAAGACATATCTGGCTTCTTATCCAAATGCCACTAAAAGCATGGAGAAAAAAAAAATCTCATGTAGGAGGTGACATAATTTCCACTGACTCCTTACATAGAAAAATAGTTTTCATATGTCTCAAAACCCAACTCATTTTAACTTCATAGAATCTGTTTTCTTTTTTGGGACCTGTGTGAGAGTGTGACTGCTGTATAGTCTGGAGATACAACAAATGCCTGCATAAGCGAGATGTGCTGACAAGGGAATGCATAGAAATGCGATAGCTTGGAGAGTAATGAAGCTGTACTTGCTGTTGTGGTATATTGCCACAGCTGTTATTTGTAATGTGCATGTTTGTCAGAAGAGCATTTCTTAACTGTATTTGTCAGGAGGAATATTTCTTAACTGCATTTATGTACAGCTAGTGCTTATTGTGTCAGTTTAAGAATGAAGCAGAGTCTTCTTAATGCCTCCGACTGTATTCATCCATCACAACCACTGCACATCTCCCCTGTCCTCTCCTTCATCATCCGCTCCTCTCCCCCTATAACACTCTTTATACGATGCAGATGGATGAAGGAGATGAGGTGATACAGAGAGGAGAGAGGAGAAGTCTGTACGTGGGGACAATAATGCAGTGTGAGTGGTGAGGAGATGGATAGAAAGGATATAGGAATTGAAAAATAACTTCATAGACAAAGGTGTTGTAAAGTGAAAACAGACAGGGGGAAAAGAGGTGTTACAGGATTTAACATATGCAAACAGAGCATTAGAGGAAAAAAGGATGCGCCAGCAGAAAGAAGACAAAGGGAGGGTTGTGAAGAGAGAATAAAGGAAAGCAAACGTGAGCTTAGATGAGAAGGAAAACAATACAAGGAGAGATGTCATTAAAGAGAAAACAAGGGGAAACAGAAATAACAAGGCAGATGAAAGAAACAGAGCACATTAAAGAGAGAGACTGGAATATACAGAAGTAATCAATAGAGATGGAAAGAGGGAAAACAGACAACGTTTTGAGGACAAATGAACAAAGCTGTTTAAAAAAAAAAAAAGGAAAATCAATTAAAGCATCAGTTTATAAAAAAAAATGAAGTCACTTCTGCTGCTATCTAGTCATGCAGATAGTTTTGTCATGCAGGTGGTACAGGAAGAAGAATTGTCATCCACTAATATCTGGGTTTTTGGTCTCCTGTCCACATGTCAATGTTTCCTTGGGGAAGACACTGAACTCTAAATTACACCTGATGATGGACAGGCCAGCACCAGTGCATAGCAGCTCTGCTGTCAGTCAGTGTGTGAATGAAGGGCCAGTTGTAAAGTGCAGTCCATTTTCCATTTTTAGACACGTGTCCCTAGGATTCTCGCTTTGAGCCCAATAAGATAAAGTTGAACAAAATAGTTTGTGTTCCTCATGCCAGAGAGAAATTACAGTTAAAAATCATCAATCTTTTTCATGATTTTTAAGTTGAGGGTTTCTTGATGGCGCCACAGAAGTTTTTTTCGTCTTTCGTCAGACAGTAATTTCAATGAAAAATCTTCACAGTGAGGGACAGCTATTATTTTCATCATCAGCTGATTACAAATTATTATAATTTCTCAGATCCTAAGATTAAGATTGCTTGCTTTATGTGACCAACAGTCCAAAAACCCAAAACATCAAATCCTCACATTTGAGATGCTGGAATCAGTTTAATTTGATTAAATGATCAATCAAAATCTATTAAGTTTCTGTTGATCATTGTTCATTGTATTACAATGGAGGCAGAAATTTCAAGGATGGATACCTTGAAATCTGAACACACTGAACAACTAGAGAAAAGTAACAAAATATCTTTGTTTGGTTTGGTTTGTGTTATTTGTGTGAACTGACCCGACCATAAAACAAGACATGATCAAAAGGAAGGGTCGGGTGGCAGCATGCTACACAGGAGTGAGGCTGCAGACGAGTGAGGAGAAGTGTCACAGGGTGAGAGAAAGGGAGGAACAAGTTTTAAGTGCCAGTCGTTACTGTTTTTGTGTAGTGTTCGCCCGCTCTCTTTGTGAGGCCAAGAGACCTTCAGATCTTAAAGTCTCTCCATTCCACACTATGAGGCCGCCTGACGTCTGCTGCTGGAGGCATCCAAGACACAGAGAGAGAGAGAGAGAGAGAGGAAGAGAGAGATGGAAATACAGCCAGAAAGAGCAAGAGAGACATGGAGAGAAAAAAAAAAAACAGTGAACAACACTGACACAGATGCAGCAAAAAAAAACAGCACTACAATGTTGGAGAGAGAAAGAGAGAGAGAGAGAAAGCAAAACCTGTCAGAACAGTCAGAAAGCTGGTAAAGAAGAAGAACGTGACAGAGGGAGCTTGAGAAACACAGCGGGGAGGGGGAGAGAGAAGGAGATTCCGAGAGATGAATTCAGAGAGACATACAGCGGTGAAGAATGAGGCCAGGCATACGAGATGACAATGAAAGGAGTGATGATAGATTAAAATACACGGAGGACAGACAGGCTACAGGGTCATGGGTGGGCCATAGGGAGAACACACACTTGCACTTCACACAATCGCACACATGCCTGCATTAGACTCGGCTACTTTTCTATCTGGCCTAACCTTGTGGGAGTGTTTGCACTGGCTCAAGGCGGTTAAACCTTGTACATAACAACACACAAATGCATGCGCAGACCTGCAGGGATTTGGTATCTGACCCTCAGCTTCCAGACACACTTGTTTTGTGTCACTGTGAGGACAATGTATTGACTTACTTTCATTACCAGGAGGCTTGCCCTAAAATGAACCTAAATGTAATTCTTATCCCCTGAAAATGAATGGTTTAGCTCGTGGGGACGTCCCCACAATGTGACTGTGTGAAGAGATTTTGGTCCCCACAGCACGATTAATACATTACACACAAACACTCACATTCAATGTTGTTGGTTGGCTGTTCTTGAACTAATAGCACTTTGCTTGACATAATCACAATATGTTGGTGTCAAGCATATAATTACAGCTAATCCTGGTAGGAAAATTCCCCACTTAGTATTCAGGTTAAAGAGCTACTTCTGAATCCACATGCAGCATCCTTTCATGAGAGCCAGATCTCAAGCTCGCTATGATTGACAAAATGTTGCCTACTGTGTATTTGTTTATTGATTCATCTTTGTCCAATTAAGGCATGAGTTCATTTTTTTTCAGTAATGTTCACTGTGAAGAAAACAAAATCCACAGTCCTCCTCCCAAGCAAGAAATGCTTTAAAAGGTTCAGCAGAAGAGAAAGCAAATATATTATTGTCTTCCATCTACTGTATTCCCTCATTGTGTTTCTGTGGACAGTGTCTCCTTTCTGAGGCATACAATAGAAATGCAAAGACTTCATTTCATACCAAAAAGAGTGGAACCTTGATTTGTCTACCTTATCCCAAAACCTCTCTGTCACATTGTGGCCCCGACGCTATTTTGGTCTGTTCTCCATGCAACTTCAAACCCCACTGGGAGCGTTTCAGAGGTGGAGTGCTTTGCTCGCCAGATTTTGTTTACTTGCTCAGATCTGGTCATTTTCCTTGGTTTCGGTGCTTCTAAATATGCTCCTAAACATGTAAATATTCTACATACTTCAATTGTTTCCCTTTTGTCTGTTGTCTGCAGTTTGCACAGGGTGTTTTATTTTGAAAATCGACAGGATTCTCTATGCTGTCTGGCTTCCGGCCAGCTCGAGCTGCTCTATGCAGATTGACATGGGGTGCTCGCGGCATCTGTCAAAAATAGAACAGCCACGTATTCCCTGCAGAGACCTGCTTCTGGGACACTTCTGAACTGGACTGTGTTGCGGACGGTGGGATTTGAAACATTGACTAGAACAGCCATGTATAGCTCTGGCAGCCACACATGGAACACGGCGCATCTGTGCACAGTAGAATTTGGGTTTGGTTTCCTGTGTTTTACATTTCTCAAGGAGGGGATCACTTAAGCACCAATAGGAATGATTACAGAAACCAATAACTCTTTAAATATATAATAAGTGTCTTGATTTGAAAGTATATTAACCAGTCTAAGGTATATATAAATGTCTATATATATATATATATATATATATATATATATATATATATATATATATATATATATATATATAGACATTTAAACTAAAGAAAGACTCTGTTGTTCCAGTGAGAACAAAACTGTCTATGAAAAGCAAACAAACAAAAGAGAAATTATCACCCACAACGTGCCTATTTTTTCATGTCACACTTTTGTGGGCCTTTTAATGGGGTCTCTCTGTGTATCTGTCAGATTCTCTGTTCCTCAGGCACTCTGACTCACTGCGGCTCTCTATCTGATCAGATCAATGTTGCCTTTCTCTGCAATGCAGCAACCAGTGAAACACATCACAGACACAGCTACACCCTAAGAAACCCCAACAGCCTTTGTTCAAACACATGAGTATTATCCCTCATTGCAGGTTGCCCTCAAAGTGCCAACGATCCTGGAATCAAAGAGCGGAAACAAAGAACCGAAAGGCCAGATGTAACTTTTTTCCTCCGTGGGTAAAATGTCAAAATAAAAACTCTAATAATTGTCTTGTTTGTCTGACTCCTGGAGCTCTTTGAAAGCTCCTTTTGAATGACACACTTCAGTCAGTACAGCTTCAGATGAGGTTAGAGATGTTAATTAAGCCTGTTGGGGAAATGCTGGGACTTCCTTCGTTCGTATCATGACACCTCTATGCTACAACAAAGTAAAAGTTCTTGATTCAAGTATGCAAAACTCTAGTCTGTGACAGCACTAATGAGCTCGCCTCAACTCCTTTGCTTTCAAACTCTAATTTGGCCATCAACTTCGTAAAACAGTAGCTGAACCACATCTGCACAAACTTCCCCTACTAGTTGTTTCACTATGTCTTAATATAGCCTGTTAAGTAGTATGGCATCACACACACTACCAGTCCGTCAGAGTTCATGAAGGTGAAAACTTTGAAGGTGAAAACCTGAACTTACCGACTAAGCTGCTCTGCTGATCTATCGTTTCCTCCCTGCTATCTGCGTGAGGCGCAATGATACCTCATTTCAGCCCATTCAGAGAGGCCAATTGAATGACATATCAGCTGCTGATAAAGTATTTTGACTCAGCTGTTTAAGCTACTCATTTGAAATGGTGTCTCCATTTATTCTTTATAATGAAACCCCAATTTCCTGAGTGGATTAGTGTTAAAGGGGAAGTGCACTAGAGTGGGCTTAGTACGGGGAAAATCTTCCCGAAAAGAAAAAAATTCACAAGCTCTTGGTTTTCGCTACTATTATATCACCACTGAGGATTTCAAGCAATCTTTTGAGCATGTGCAAGTCACTTCAGCAGCTTGAATCAAGAGAACCGGGGCCTGATTACATAAAACGTAGGCTTTATCTAATAGCCCTTGCTGGTAATGACTGAGTTACATAAATCCCCATCAGTATCTTGCATATTAACGAAGAAGTATATCATAATATTATAATTATGCAACATTGTGCTTTCACTGTCATGTTTTTTCGCACTACTTGAATAATGCCGCACGATTTTAGAGGAGAAAAATGTCTCTGTACCTCTCTGTTTCTTGCCAACTGTCCTCCAGCTTCCTGATAACTATTCTGTCAGCGGCCACAACCATAGAAACTAAAAAAAAATACTTTATTCAAACTGGCACAAGAGGTTGATCCATGAGCAGACAAGAGAGGCGAGAGATCAAGAGACACTGAATGGAAGCCTAAGGCTCAAGTAGTACTAATAGTTGTGAAGCTTCTGCAATTAACAGCAAATTGGGTTCTGACTGTGCTCAACTTTAACTTGTCATGTGCACTCACTGGAACATCTTCAGAAATGATTTTTTGGTAGATTTTCTACACTGTCAAAGGTCATCTTGCCTTCTTTGATTCTGACTTCCCATCATCATACAACCATTTCCCTGATGCATTTAATTGATGTTTTGCTTCCTTTCTTGTCTTTTTTTTCTGTTTATTTTAGGATTTCTAATCATTGTGAAGAACTTTGTAGAATACATTTCGTGTAAATAAACATTACTTACAGCCCAAGGCTTTTAAGTGCTTGTACTGGTCATTCCTTCTCATTTTCTACCACAGCATCGTCTTCCTCAAGTTACTGCAGTGTATACATTAATAATAGTTGTGACTGCATCAGTTGTCTTTGTGCATTATGCATAGAATATTCTTTTTTAAATTATATGTCTGCTGGATTCTGCCTTGTTACCCCTGGAGGAGTTCATTTACACTCCAGCTGAATCTAAAGCAAGTCGCTTGCATTTATATAGAGAGCACCCTAGGGGCAGAATCTGAACTGTGGGTGTTTACAGTTGGATAAACATTCATACATATACTGTACTAAAGGTTTAAGTTTGAGAGAGTGCCTGAACAGCATAAATGTGTTGTTGTTAACTTATTTTTGTTTTGGTTATGCATTTTTATAGGGGAGATACATAAAAATAGAATATTCACAGAGGAGACTCATTTAAGCCTTTGTGTGTTTTCTGTTGCTTTTATAACACCCTCTAGAGACTTCACGGGGTCTTTTAACAAATGTTTGTTGTACTAAAAGACACACAGATGTGATTAAAAAAAAATGTGCAAATAAGAAATGTAAACCTTTTTTTTGTAAAAAGGGTCTTAGACTGCTTTCAATTTGGTATTTTAATTCAGCCAAACTTCAGCAGGAAGAAGTATTTTTCCTTTTTTATTCTTAAGCCCTCTGCATGTGTTATTCTTCATGGCACACTCTGTGTATAGTTTGTAGTACCCTAATGGAGGAACATAAGGAATGCTAACCTGAATAATGTTAGCTGTGGGTGATCCCACCCGCATTAAGAAATCCCTCTCTCTTCTAACACCAGCCCATTTCTTTCAGTGCTGACACAGTCTTAACTATGCATTGGGAAAAAAAAGCCCAAAAAGCACTGTTTCTGGCAACAAGTTAGCAGACACAACTCACTTAGGTAAACAAAATAAACTCATTGGTTTACCAAACTTCTTAACAGCTTTAAAGCTGTCACCATCTTGCATTGTTCAGAAATTAAGCCTGGGAAAAAAAAAAATCATTGAGGTCAACGTTGGGAATTTAAGGGCTAGTTAAAGGTATGTTTCATGTAAAAAATCCAATAGAAAACAACCTTTCTTATTCAGATTTAGAAAAGCAGTGACCTGATTTGTCAACAATTATAAAGAAGAGTTAACTACAACTTCAGCTCTACCAACACCCTGTCTCTCATAATATCTTCCCAGTGCACGATGACATCTCTCTTATTCATTCTCTCGTTCACACTCACTCAGTTTCTCACTGTTCCACTCTCTTTTATTGTCTTGCTCAATTTCACACCCTCTATTGCACATTGTCTATTTCTCATCCTCCATCTCTTTGTGTTTGACTTTTTTTTTTCGTACACTTTTTCTCTGTCAACTTCTTTTAGTCTTTCTTTCCACCTCTCTGAAATGCTTCCTCCTTGCTCTACTGCTTGCCTCCTCTATTTATATCTCTTCCTCCATCATCTTTCTCTCCACTACCTGCCAGTTCCTTGGGGGAGGTGGGCTCTTTGGCAACAGATGGCGGTCTGCTTTTCATCTCAATGGTGACCCTTGGGGAGAAGCGGGCCTTGGTGGGTGAGAGCAACTCCTCATTGGCCAAGGAGTCAGTCCTTGTCATGATGCTCCGTCCACTGCTCTCCTCTTCAACCAATGCCACAGTGTCTCTCATAGTGTTGCTAGGTGACATGGCCATGGATGACGCTTGGTCATCCCGACTGTCAGGCATTTTTGAGGCAGAGTGAGGGAGGACTTGAACCTGACCGCCTCCTCCTTGTCCGTTGCTCTGTGGTCTCGCCGCAGTTGCCGCAATGGCTGCTTTTCCATGGCCTGCCCCTTGGTTGCTGTAAACTTTGTATCGTATCATTAAGATGATAATAAAAACCAGCACAGAGGCGACAATAATCCCTCCAATGATAATGATCATAGTGCCACCCAGGAAGTGGCTGTGCAGTGCTTGGCACTGGCTGAACTCTGTATCTGTAGTGAATGTCAGACAGCCCAAAGGACGCGTTGCAGTCAGTGATGTGATGACATCATCAAACACGGCCAGGACACAAAGATCGTAGGTGCGCCCTGCGGCGAGGTCCCGAACCAGGAAGTCATTGCTGCTGGATGGAATCATCCTGCCAAAGTAAAGACAAAAGAAATGCACAGTCAGAAGGTGTAATAACTAACATATTTCAGGGCTGTGTAAGTTAGGGTTAGGGAAGGGTTTGGAAATATAATTAGGTAATAATTAAAAAAACAGAGACCATAATCAATCACTCCACTTCAAACTCATTAATTCACATTGATTTCTGCCATAACAGGTCAACTAACTATGTGAAAGTGTAAAATGTATTGACAGGAAAGCAGACAATAACTAATAAATTATTCAATAATAAATTACTTGAGTAAATTAATGTTTTCCTGGGTTTAAATGGAGCTTTTCCTTCACAGGAACCCCTTTTTTTTTTTTTTGCTAACTTCTATACAATAACAGTCTTACAAACCTATAATCAGACATCCAAAATAACTGTTAAGTGAGATACATACACACAAATGAACAGAGATCTATCTGGACAGCCAAAACTTAATTCCAAGGAAACTTTAAATAGCCAATTCAACCAAATTACAAATAAACAGAAATTAAAAGTTATATCAGGTTCTGAGATCCTTTGTCTATTGGGGCACTCAGTTTAATGGACTAGACAAGAAAGCAGCACATTGAACCTCTGAAGCTTCTGATACATGGCAACTGTTCTTTGACAAATCACCTTCACGACACTGATTGTGCTCTCCAGTGCTCTATTCTGTTATCTTCATCAGTGTTTTTTTTTTTTTTTTGTAGTGCTTCTTTCGTGGACATAAACCAAAGGAACCTTCTTGTTATCGCCATTTTATAGCATACACTCCAAACGAGACACAAATATTGAAGCGAGGTTATGGGCTGAATATGTGCCACCAGAAACTGAATTCAAATTACAATTCTGTCCCCCTCAATTCCCCCCTGTAACCCCTCACTGTTGCAGCCTAAATCAGCTGCCCCTGATTTGGTCTGAATTGGCCCTAACAACAGGCATAGAGCCGAATCAGAAAGCCAAATTACCTGCTAACACAAATCCGCTCTGTCCATCCACCACTACCATACCAATCAAACAAGCAACACCGACTCATATAACAAAAGAATAAATCAAAATCAACTCGTACTGCTCCCTTGTATTGCGTTGTGTTCTATTATATGAAAGCTGCAGCAGTGACACATGCACTATCATCATATATTTCCATGCGGGTGCTGCCTGTGGCTCGACAGCCAACTCATCGCTCTTATTTCCCCACAGAGTTCGAATTCATAAGCCTGTGATCTGACAAACACTCGCACAGATCCATCCCCCACAGCTGCAAATCGTCATTCTCTGATTAAACACAGTCCTGATTCTTACCATTGTCAGCTTCTATCTTGGTCTCTCCCAAGGTAAACACTGCATCTCCAGTTTTTTCCTGCCAGTATACTGTCCTTGGGGGGAAATCCTTGGGAAAAATATCACCCAGGTAAACAGGAAGACAAGGCTTCTTTACTGCTTACCTTAGCTTTCTCTTGGATTCTCCGTGTATGTCTGCTCTCTCTAGGGGGCTTCACTATAACTGGTGGAATTGCCAAACACCCATATGTCACTGCTACATTTTATCTAAATCATATTTCCCTTCTGCTTCATTCACATTCTCCCCAATGCACTCTAAGTCTTTATGCCCATTCCTCCCCCTTAAATGTATTTCCACCTCTGCATGGAGACAGACAGGCTTTTGCGCCTTGTGTGTGTGTGTGTGTGTGTTTGTGTTTGTGAGAGCCAGTGGGCAGCTGGGTCTAGTCTCAGTGCCAAGCTCATCGATGGCATTGAACCTCCACCAGAAAGTATATCTTGGCATAGCTGTGTGTGTGTGTGTTTCGACCTTGTGTGCTCATGAGGTTTTGTGTGAAAGGATCCCTGGACTGAGTTCTTAATAAGAATCGAACCAGGAAACTTTGACCGCCCTTATGTTTTGCTGAAGAGTAACAGCATGATTTGAGAGCAGAGCTGGACTGGAGTTCCCGTAAGCAATTTCAAAAAGAAAAAAGTCATCGAAAAAGTACCGCCATCCCCATCAATAAATGTCAAAACACTACAGACTGGGAGGTCTCCTAACTGTGTTTGAACAAAATGATACCATGGTTGTTTGTCGCTCTCCTCATCTTTGCAGTGTAACAAACTAAATCATAGTTTATTAGGGGAGGAACTTTGGGGAAATCAGTCGGGAAGACCAGGGCTGGCAGCGTTCTTCAGTGAAATTCTCAAAGCACATGTGGGCTTCGAATACGATATCTGCAGTCTGACACACTGCTTTATTTTAACGTGCAACTTATTGCTTAAACTTACACCATATCTGTGTAGTTTGAGAGGACAGTAGCTGTGATTCTCATGATGCAGAATGAGGTGTGTGAAGGTGTTCTTACAAGCGAAATAATAATCTGACTCACAACACATTATGTAAGAGTTAGAGCAACTGATTGTACAGTAATTAAATTGTCATGGAGACAGAGGGAGCAATTTTCAACACTTACCACTCGACAGATATATTTGTTTTAAGTGCAAAATATCATTTTAAGTAAATTTGAATGCTGGAATTTAGCTGAGACACCTTTCAAATGAACACACAGTGTTAATGATGAGATTCCACTGCCATCACTTCAAAAAGTGAAAATCCACCAGAGAGAGTAGTATAGCATATTATTTTGCCAATATATAACAGAGAGGAACTAATGAAGAAGCTCCAGTGTGTAATGCAGGATATTCTCAGCCAGTACTTGACATTTTCTACTTTAATGTGATTTGCTGTCAGTCGGTTTCATTTGAGTGAGCGCTTTGTCATGTTGATTTGATTAGTTTTATTCTATTTCATTATGACTAGGCCACACTGAACAAAACATGACGGATATAGATCCTTTTGTGCAGGACACGCAATCATCAATCAGCTTGCAGATTAATTAGCAGTGGAATCACAAAGTGTTAAACGCAATTTAAATGCATGCGGAATAAATGATAAAACAAGATTGGATAGTGAGATACAGTTACTAAGTATCTACCCTTGGCATATATCTGTAAACCCCACACACCACTGGACTTTATCATTGCAGATGTCAGGTCATAAATATCAATTATGTTATCACTGAAGCGGCTCAAATCAATCTGATCTAATCCAACCAAATTGGGTGAGACTGAATCAGTGAACCCTTTCACGCTACCCGGATAATCTTTGCCAACCATCAGTGTCGCCTCCAAATACAATTCCTCCTATGATTGTCAAGAAGTCAATGTGCTCTGTTCTTAAACTTCCACTGGCTCGAGGCTTTGCTAAAAGGTAGCTGCACGTGAACCAAGATGTGAGTGGGTGGTATGAGGTGGGGGATGTTATTATTAAAACATAAAATACCACCACCATCTGCCTTGTTAAAATACGATTTGTTAAGTCAAAGATTCCCAAAATGTTCAGACCAGAATTTAATGCTTTAATGCCAACTCTTACACTACATACATTTTTCTATTGTTCTACAGATGTTTTTCTTTCTTAATCCCCCCCCATTTGACTCTAGTTAGCTGCAGAGCAACCTTTGAGCAACAAAATAGAGAAATGAATGTCTTGCTCAAGGACCACTTCAACAAGTTATTTCTTATTCACCCCCTATACGCTGTTGCCAGATGTACAAAAATGATCGCAGCAACGTCGATTATATCTAATGAAATCAGCATATGGCATTTAATTTCCTCAGTGGCTGGCATCTGTTCATGTTTTGTACATTGACAGTTTTACAGATGCGTAAGGACTGATGCCGGGTTTCCATCCGATCAATAATTAGCTGTAGCTGGGAGTTCTGGGCTTTTGTCATGACTTAAAAAAAAAAGGAAAAAGGACTGCTGGGCAAATGGTTCAGCAAGCCCATTTGACACCGCAATCATACTGGATGATTTATTCAGTTAATGGGTTCAACCACGGACCCATACGCACGCACATACACACAGACTTGGAGTGAGTTAAACAGCTTAATGGATTCATCCCCTCCACAATTCAGATCCACAGAAGCACAAAGACACAGCTTTGAGCTACTGAGCAAAACTAATGGTTTGTACGACTCTGCTACTCTCACACACACAACACCCAAATAGACCAACAGTCAGTTTTGTTTTGTCACTCCCCGGTTTATCCTCACACCCACAGGCACACATGCAAACACACACACATACGCATGAGCATGCGCCCACACACAGATAAAAGACTGCAAGACTCATTCAAATACACAAACAGATAAACTATCTCACTGTTTGAATTGAACAGATTAGCACTCGCTATGTGATCTGACTCTGTGTACACATGCACAGAAATACTGCAAGCATGACAATAGCCTGATTAATGTGTTTAAATGATGGCATAAGCTGACAATTCCTCAACATAATCCATTTTTCCTCCCAAAATTATGTCTTTCTTTAACATGACTAAGGCTGAATAGACATGATCACTGGCAAAGGGACATGAGTAAGAGCCATTGTTTTCTTATAGAGAGCAATGGCACCAAACACTGCTCAGAATTTACACCTTGCTGCTGCAGTGAAGTATTTAGACTTTAAACCCATTTGCTTCTATCCTTTCAAAGTATGATTAATCACGTCATGATGCTTGAACAGCTTATGTCAATTGTTAAGTCACGATCAGGTTCAGTTACAAAAGTACACAGATGGACTAGCCTAAACAATCAGCACTATATACTCATAATAAGCACTACAGGAGGCCAATCAGAAACCACAATGCAGGCATAGTGCACTCTGTATAGTACCAGAAGTGAGGGCAGACAAATAATGCGTAAGAGCATTGGTCTGTATCAAAAATGCTTTGAGCACATGAGCAAACTGTACCTTAAAATTACAGGTGCACACTGAATGAGGCGTGTAAAATAGCACAAATACACAGCTATTATACAGCTGAGGCTGCAGAGGGGAAATGTAACTGTCCTGTTGCCTTAGGGCAGCTATAGGAATTCAATAAAATGAAAGAGAAAACCTGAGCTGCTATGGACAACTGTAAGAGTAACCCCTTGAAATTTATTTTTAGCACAGTGTTCCACCTTCATACAAACATGATGTGCTGGAGAAATCCCCCTCATAATCCAATATCTTCTTGTATAAATCCGAATAGCCAAATAATTTGTGCTCACAGTGTTATTATTATCTATTCATTATATTAACCCTATTTTTTACCTCAGGCAGTTTCTTTGTGTATCTCCACCACCCAAATAATGGTCAGTAGTTCATCCACGTACACTCATTGTAACATCATGGTGTTTACACTGACTAAAAACACTTCTCTGGCCTTTAGGAATATCCATATAGACATGACTGTAATACTCTCCATCATACAGCATTTCAGCCCATTTTCTGCACTTACAAATTGTAACACTTCAAATTTTGGCCATGTGCGAATCTTCGGCTTCCTCATTCACAATCTTGGAACACATTTCCTGTTGCTCTAGGACTGATTTTTTTTCAGTGCTTCCAGTGCAACCAGCAGATATCAGAAGGATATGTAACAGGAATCTGGGCCAAGACTTAAAATAAAAAAATAAAAAAACACATTTTTCTGTTTCTGCTAAATACCTGCATGAATGCAGTTCAATTAAAAAAGCTAAATCTTTGTCATGCAATATGAGTTTTGAATTTTGTTTTACAGCAGATGTGTTCCTCGTCTTTTGCTCTCCAAATGGACTGTTTACCTGCATGCAACCAAGCCCACTCAAATGTGATTGGTCAACACTACTCAGACTACAAATGGAAACCAGAACACCTCTGATGCCTACGCATTCTGCATTTGTATGCAGATATCTCTTTAAAATCTCTTTCAACAGAATTCTTGACTTAGAATCAATTAACGATTGCTGCCAGTTACTAAGTTGTCTTAATTCTCGGCACAGTTCACACTTTGCCCGCCGGTGTTAATAACGCCTTTTCATACAAATTGCCCCCCGAATCTCAACTATTTTTAACCTCCACTCAGCCCAATGAGATTTCACAGTATCCAGTTGGAAGTGGGGAGTAAGAGATTCTCCCCCTGTGCTGTGACAGAGAGCAATCTGTCACAGCGCATGTACCGTTTTGAATACTGAATAGCTATGGTAGTGTTGCCGTCTCTGCCTGTTTTTTTTTTGTTTTTTTTAAGGTGTGATCTGTTTCAGAGGAAAATGTTTGAAGCCATTCTTCCGTCAATGTGTTTTGAAACCGCGAGGCCTGTTTTCTCATATATCGCTGCATTTTAGCGGAATTCATATTGACATGTTTCCCCCCTTCATCATCTCTCCTTTCTTGGCTTTTCATCTCTAACTGCTTTCAACGCCACTGCAATCGAACACTGGTAATTACTGTCTGACTGTCATTTCCCCAGGTTATTCCTTGCCCGTGTGTCTCAAAGCACAACTTAACTGTGCAATTCACCATCTGACTGTTTGATACCGGCAATGGGAAATCCCAGAGAGAATATAACAGAATTTGCATACTTTTGATCAGTCAAACCATATTTTCAAGATGATCATAAATAGATAGATTGATCGATAGAAACTAAACTAAAAACTAGCATATATTGTAACATGTATCAGATAGACTGGGGCAGCTCAACAGGATTGGTAAACTGCTGTCCAGGATTATAGGCAGACTGATGCCTCGAGAGACCTTTCCCAGCAGCTCAGTCTATAATCAAGTGCTCTACCCACCCAAGTCATGACTTATTTACATTGTTGCCATCAAGGCTGCATTACTGTGGTATCAAAACAGGCACTACTCAACCCAAGTTTCTATCTACAGACAGTTAGGAACTGTTGCGCTTGTAGACTGTTTTAACTTACGCACCAGCTGTTAAATTTTGTATTTTCTATCATACATGTGTGTATTATCACTGTTTTATTGTATTTTATTGTTTGCTGCATGTGTACAAGCAGATTGTTGTCTCTGTACATGTATGGCTGCTTGTGTGTGCATACATGTATGTACACATAGTCATATTGGTGGGACTCACCTTCCTTTTGGGGACTAAGACAAGTGATTATACGTGGAGCTCTAATATAAATTAAATGTGTCTAATTTAAATATATCTAATCATATAGATATGCATACACAATTTAAAGTAAATATTAAAACAATACCACAAACATAGACTAGCACATCAAGTTGCAACCTTGACTGTATGGCGAAGGAAATGTGGATGTGCTTTAACCTGCAAACCTAAAAAGAAAACAAAAATGAAAGTGAAGATGAAGTCTATTAGGAAAGAGAAAATATTAAGGCGTAATAAGGGGTAAGGTTACAGGTATCGTCTGCTAGATTGACAGGTATCTCAGCTTGTCACACTGAGTCATGGTGGGTGCCACTTGCTTTTGTCACCTTAGCTCTAACCACAGTTATTACCTTTTTGCCCCAGGCTGAATTTTTTTGCCACCAGAAACTGTCAAAGATGCAGAAAAGCCAGTCATAATGTTTGTATGCATTACAAATATTCCTTCAGAAACCTATGACTGATGTCCTGTTATTATTATTATTTTTCATTATTATTCTACAGTCTGCGGCTGCAGTCACAAAAACAAACTTAGGGAGGCAGATAACGCATTATCCCCCAAAATGGTGTGTGCATAAGAAAAAGTAGTGGTGTCACAGTCTTTCACACTGTTGGGGGTAGTGAAGTAAAATTGTACACACACACACTCTGTTAAGTCACAATAGCATGAGAGCTGTCATTGTGTCTGTGCAGCAGAGGAGTGGTCAGTCTGAGGTTGACGGAGGCCTTGTGCGTGCAGTCAGATGCTGTTAATAGATACTAATAGACCTGTTATCAGTGGCTCTACTTTATTAGCATGTCATTATTGCCTCGTCTCGGGCGAGAACAGCGACAGGTTCGTTAGAGACACTTGTTACAACAACGGACTGACGATGAGCTGTTGTGTGTGTACCTTGTGTGTGTGCATGTTCGTGAGTGAGTGTGGCCAGTTTGAGTGTGGCTGACATTTCCATGCCCGCTGTGGCTACGCACACTCACGTGCACATCTGACATTTTCATGCTGTCTGCGTTCAGTTATGCTGATTGACGGGAGGACGTTTTGTTTGTAAGTACTGTCCATCAATCAGCCCTTGGGCGCTGAAAACGCACACACATGCACACACACACTCATATGGGATATCGTGAAGTCACATCCAGAGCTCTGGGTTCTGACTGTTGATCTAAGCAGAACGTCAAGTGAATATTTATGATAATGTGCCCTGGCTGTTTTTTAAATAATTTAATGTGCCAATTATTTCTCCGGTGCGGGCAACGCAGAACAGAGGAGGGCAAAGGGTTGACAGCAAAGTCCCTGCAGCACACACATGCTGTCTGTCCTGCTAGACACACAAAAAAAAAAATGCAAAATGCAAAAAAAAAAAACACACATGTGCCACTGAAATGAACATGGATGGATGTGTGGACGTATATGTTAAAATTCAAAGGATTTTTCAAAACCTGCCAAAAAAGTGAGATTTCTTCATTGAGATAAGTAATTTAAAGAGTGAACTTTTAATAAAAATACTTTCTTGTCATGTTTTGCAGCACACATTAGCCATTAGGTATTCACAGCACTCAGGGGACAAAATTTGATGTTACAGGCTTTAATTATGAAAATAAATACCACATAATTAATCATTCTGTGTGGACTTTGTGAGTGTCCATGTGAGCTGTGGGCCCTGTTCTGTCAACCCCTCTTAAGAGGTGAGCCGCCCCCCTTTTTACCTTCCCCTGGGGAACTGAGTCAGTACTTTTCAGGTTACACTATACGATTTTCACTACAACAGTGTTTTGACACAACCCCCCTCTTTCTTTCTTTTTTTTAATTTATTTATTTTTTTTATAGCATCTCTCCCTTCATCCTACATCCTCCCCCAGTCCTCTTCATTTTCAGCCGCTACTTTTTGTAAGCCTCTGTCAGCCCTCACCCGTTAATTTCTCCAATCATCTCCAATTTCTCTGCCTCTCTGTCTGTATAATTTGTATTCATTTTCTCTCTCTCTCTCTCACCCACATTAAGACAGATCAGATTTCAGAGTTGTGAGACAACCTGCGCAAGAACATTTGCACTTAAATCACTTTTATAGCTGATGTAACCGGCGGTTAAATAATCACATATTTTTCTTATTAACAATGACAAAAATCTAGGAGCACATGCATAAATGTGGATTAGTACTTACTCCATTTTTTTAAGCATAGCACCCACACTGACAGGCATAACAATTTAAATGACGACAGCCACAGTGTTACATACTGCTGTGCCATTTGTTTTCTCAGACACTATTACACTACCATCACCTTTTGTCTAATGTAACTCTCAATATGCATTGCATGGATACTGTACATTGGTGTAAAGTATTGTCCATGCATATTGAGACATACAGTATGCATATTGTACTGCACCTGTAGTCCACTGCATTGGCAACTGCAATACTGTATGTATTCAAAATAAAAGCTCCCCTTATATTTGAGACTCTGTTAAACTATTTCCATTAAATCTGCATCCATTTATTTTCCTAAGATGAAAATAATTAATTTTTATGAATTTGAATCTTTAGAATCACAGAACAAGGCAGAGGATGCCTATAATTTATACTTAATTTAGAAGTACTTTCCATAATTTATACATTGGTTAATGGGTGAGGTCAAAACACTCCTATGAGGTACTTTAATACTTACTTATCCAATGTATAACTTACATTATTTAAGTAGTTACTATTTCTATCTGGGTAAGCAATAATGTAAAGTACCTAGTTGATAATTTACTCATGACATTGATTAAATATTAATTGGACTTAATTAGCTACAGTAATAAATAAATGAAGCATAAAACAAGTTCAAAAGGTACATTGTGAAAGGCACCACGTTTTTCCTTAGCAGGGGGAAGCTGTGTGTTATTGTCGTCATTTATAGTGCTGGCTTTATAGAGTACTGTAGCAGGCAACACAGTACAGTGTTTCTGTTTTATTATGGCCCTGTCCGGTTTCTATCCAACTATTCCTCGTACAGATGGCCAGTTTCTACTAAATACACCTAATTGTACTGTAAGTAGGTGATCAGTTAAGGGTCATTAGGCAGCCTGTTAGGCCAGCAGCTTGACCACCTTTGAGATTGGTTTAATTTGGTCCATATAAATACGTGTTTGAGTCTGCTTCCTTTTATTTAGCCAGAATACATCACTGTGGCTATAAAACAAAAATCAGCTTGTTCCTCTGCACTATACAACATGAGAAACTGTCCAGATGTGTGGTAATATTTCTTTCTCAGGCATTCGAAAAAATTAAATGTATTTGCAGCAGGTGACCTCTGCTTACATAGATGTATCTTTTCCTACACACTACATACATTTAGATCATTAAAAATGAGTGACAAGAGTACTCTTTGTTGCTTTACATCTGTTTTTCACAGTGTCACAGTAAGTGTCTGCCTCACACTTCCCTTCCTCCCATTTTGTGCCTTAAACTATTCTCCTCCTACTTCTGCTTTGTCTCTCTTTGTCCTGCATGGACAAAGCAGCAAGTTAATACTTCAACATGTTTTTACAAGGCCATCAATCTGTCATACGAATGTTCTCCCCTGGATTTCTATTGAGGAAACAAAACTTTCACAAGGAAATAGACAAACGGAGATAGAGCTGGCCTCGAGGATGAATTGAATTTTTATTATTGTTATTTATTTATTTTTTTACAATAAATTCAGGCACAGAATTTCAGTCATGAATCAATTATTTTAAAATTGTGGTACCAATTATCATTCAATGTAAGATGATATAATCTCACAGTATTTCCTGAATGTTTTCCAAGCGTAAAGATAAGCCAAGCGTATCTTTATACGACGGTATAAGACAAAGGCAAAATAAACATGGCTCTCCTTCATTACATGCATCTGGAACCACAAATGAAATACCATGAATGTCACTGTTTACGTGTAAATATTAGCATCACAGCTCCAGATAAGTGTAAAGCAGAAAATCAGCAGCTGATGCAGGATTAAACCACACATATACTGTACTGTATAGTTCAAAAGAAAGTATTTTAAATTGGAACCAACACAGAGATCACATGATGCCTTGCAAGGGGCAAAATAACTAACAAAAGGACTATATTTCATTGCAGCCATAACTGAAGAGGCTGCATTGATGAGCGTGAACTCCAGCTGTCCCCTGGACTGAACCTATAGAGTGGGAGCCAATATAGAGCCGGATCAATTATGAAGAGCAGGGAATAATGAAAACAAAATCCAAATTATAGATCCTTACAGTGGAAGAGGCTTGCCTATTTGTTTTGCACTCCACATGCCCTTTTTAAATCAATTTAGTATTTTCTTTATGTTTTTAGAAGAGGAGTATTATCGATTAAGTCTGGGTCAGTGGAAAATAACAAAATTATTAACAGGATCCTTCTTTTGTGAATGACTTTGTGACCTATGTAGACAGTGTACACTGCATAGAGTGATTTAAAGCTAATTAATATGCATTATTACAATTATTCTTTATAGCCCTATAAATAAATGAAAATAGAAAACATCTGGTAAGAAATCCACAGAGAAATACCTATTTAACTACCTTAAATAAAGTCTTTTATTTACTCTTCACAGAAATGTATAAATAATTGAAAATGTTGATAATTCAGAACTAAGTGAAAGAATATTGTTCTAAACAAAGAGGGGCTTTCTCAGCATCAAATCATGGCTAAACTTAAGGTTTCTACGGGGGCAGTGTATAATGTGTTGCAGAAACTGGATCAGTTGTATCTGAAACACGATCAAGCATACCAAAACTGACCACACAGCCAGAAGATGAATACATAAAAGAAAAGCAACTTCCTCACTGATACAAAATGTCTCCAATCAGGTAGTGTCAAAGGTACTGTCAAAATAAGACTGTCACTTAGTCTCAGTCCAGTACCAAATCCTAAAATATAATTTGTAACGAAAAACATCGTATTACATTGGAAACGACTGTAAAATGGAAGTATCTTGACCACAAAGTTGGTACTATATGGATAAAAGAAAATGTGGTTGCAACAACAGAGAACACAAGTCACTCACTCTCTTCCCAAAAGTCAAGAACAACAAACTTAGATCTCTGTGATTTGCTGATTTCCCAGTTGAAAGATAAGCAAAAAAAACAGACAGGCCTTTGCAAGTCTCAAGTGTTGTCTGCTGACTTCAGCACTATAATTGTGACAAGAAGACAGCTGTGACACACACTCACTAACAATGATACGAAAACAGCACCAACAAACTCATGAAGGACTCTATACAATTTAACAACCAGAGGCAGATCACATGGATGACAGTGATATTGTAAGTGTACTCACTCTGGAGAAAAAATGCATCGTCTTAACTAACTTTTCTTTATCATTTATTTCCCTCTTGTCCTCAGTATACCCTGTCATCTCCTTTCTAAATACGCTTGAAATCCACCTGTTCCCATTCCTCTGACCCAAAGGCAATCTAACCATCCCATCTTTGCGCCATGAACATAAAACTTAGATAAAGCTTCCATTAGTTCGGGCGTCTGACACTGTGGGCCCGCCCTCAGACAAAGCCTGGAAAAAGACACAACCTCAGCCCCTCTTAGTATACTTACTATGTTTCTCTCAATTCCTGTACAGGGTTATGACTATGCTGTTTGATCTCAAAGACACCCAGCAATTGAGCAAAGAGAGCACAATATTGCTGTTTGACATATCTTCCGACTTTACCAAATACATAAAAAAACTGTCTGTCTGAAGGCATTTATTAGTTTCTGACTGAGGATGTGTGAAAACGGGCATTTCTCCAAACTACTGTATCTCTGAACTATCCCTTTGAAGATCTTACAGAGATTTAGGCCGTTCTACGTGATCTCCTTTTGATAACTAATGTATTGTATGTTCACTTCCATTCATTGAGCTTTGCTTGAAACCCTTTGTTTCCCAACTGGGAAGGTTCATTTGCAGCTTCATATAGACGTGTTTAAATTAGACTTTAAATTAGACCTGCAACCTGGAAGGTAGACGGTGATTCTCTTTCAAGGAAACTTCAGAGGCAGACTTCAGAAAACTAGTATCTCCTCATTTCACCTTCCTATGAACACCTGCAGCAGCAGTAATAAGGATGATACTGACCTTGTTACTGTGTGTCCTATATTTCTATATTATCCGCAGCAGTGATTGTTGAGGGTGAGATAGATTTTGACACCACAACTGTTTCAGCCCTTGTTTAATTACAGTGTGGGTTGTGGATTTAACACTAATTACAGGCACACCTTAAACCCTGTCTCCTTAATTACTGCGTATTGTATTGTGTGTAATTATCTAACACCTCTAGCAAGCCCTAACTTTGCTGAGGTGGCATATGCTAAATGCTGTAAAAGAGAACTTTTCCCTCTCATAAATACCAGAAATGCGTAGAAAACGGCATTCAGCTAAGTCGTACAACAGTCCAACATTCTCCTAATTCTTTATGAGTTTCGTGTTTATGTAGATGAATACCCTGCAGGTTTCAACTTCTTCTAACATGTAGATTAATTTAAATTATACCATTATATTTTAGTGTTTTTTATTTTGTTATTATTATTTTTGGGATGAAGGGCTTATCTCTTTCTAAGAATAAGATTTTTTTTTTAGTATTACCAGCACAAATGGCCCCATCATATTAGGGACACTTGTGAAGATGTGGTTGGACTCTTTAAAGTGGAACCCTGCAGGATAATCCCTGTTATTGCTCTTGATCAAACTCTTATGTTCACTGATTCTGTTTAAGAGGCTTAGATGCTTCGGGTATCAAGATGAAGCACTACATGGATGTGATTCATTATTATCAGTACTTGTCCACATAAACTACAGTGATATTTTATATTGCATAACTACTTGTCACATGAGAAACTAAAGAAGAGATGACATCTACATTTCTACAAAATACATGACTGGTGTTCATTTGTTGTCCATATTTAAAATTCATTAGGATGCATGAGAACAGTATGCCCGCTTTCTTTTATGAATTACCACAAATGTGGAATAGTAATTTGGATGACTTTTTTAGATAATATAATGGGCTGATCTTTTATCTTGCTAGTTGCCAAAAGAGATGAAGCAGTCGTGGCATGCTAGAGGCTTCTGAGATATGTCAGGAGTGTGAGGTCGTCCACAGTGTGCACTGGACATGGATAAGAAATCAAAGCTGAGCTAATGTCTGAGAGTTTCCAGTTCTGTGACATTATGATGGCATTTCTGTTTGAAAATGATGTTCTCGCTTTGCTTAACAGACTGTGATTTCCCGTGCGCAGTGGAACATTTTGCTGCTGAATTTTAGATGATATCAGAATCAAGCAATGGTTCCCAAGGTTCATGGGTTGATCTGCCGGGTAGATAGAGCAGCTATATAAATTCAGGCACTGTATTGGACTGTGGCTGCAAAATGTTCACCCACAATGCACCCAATGACTTTTTATTCTGACCTTTACCTATAGCCAAGAGCTTTGGGTAGTGACCAGAAGAATACTATTACGGATTGCAACAGCCAAACTGGGGTTTATCCATGCTGACTGAGCCTGGCATCAGTGACACAGTGAGGAGCCTCAGAGTTGAACTCCCACTCCTGTACTTGGTTTGAGGAGCCAACTGAGGTGGTTTGGCACCTGGCAGGGATGCCAACTGCCCTTTCTGTATGTAAAACGGTCACAGCTGACAGAGCAGGCCAAACCATGGTATCCCAAATGGAGCATTTACTGTAGAAAAAAAATAGACATGTACAAAGATACATACACTGCTGCTTGTTCCATTGCCACCTCAAACATGAAGTGAAGAAAGAAAAAAGTGTAAAATAATGTCCAGTCTACCTTATTCATAAAGATCATAAATCTTACAACACCTGATTAGCAATGCCCATACTTGCTCTCATGGTATATATCAAAAAAAAAAAAGAATTCTGACTACAGAGGGATTTCTTTTTGTCTGAATGTTGAATCCAATATTATTAGGTTTCCCTGCCATAGATGCCTCCACGGAAATACAGTAATCAATCATTCTACAATACCTGATAATTCCATTCAAATCTATTCATGGAAATATAAATGTCTCTTCTGTCTGCAGTATTTTCTATTGAAAGGTCACAGTGGTCTTATTTTACTGTTGAAAGCATTGCAAAGGCACAGTGAGCCTTAAAATACCAGAATGAGTGAGTGCCTGGGTAGCTGGGAAGGGTGATAATGACAATAAACCTCTATAAGAGTCAGCATACAGTACAACTGCATAATCCCCCCGTTACTTTGAGTTGAATAGTATGTCTCAAATATGGTATGCAGGCAGCAAGGAAATTAAATCCCTCTGTGGTAGACAGAGGTTGAACATGACATCTTGCTGCTCAATATGGAACAGACCTTAGGGGGCAGGTTGTTAGTGGGATACACAATTCAAAGTGAATGAAGAATGGAAGGCAAGTGGTCGCACGAGTGTGGACTGGAGCTGTCGTTCTTGTGACAAGTGGAGCTGGCTGACTTGCATTTCATATGCCCACAGTAGGGATGGACTACAAAAGCCACTTGTGAGCACTGCTATAAGTAGGTCAGTTGATTTAATGGTGCTCTCCACCTGAAGTTTCATTAAATCTCAAAAAAAACTGCCTGTGATGAGCTTTAATATACGACTAGGTACTGTCACTGTTTTCTCCTGCACAAAGCTAATATTTACTATTAACATTGTGCCCTTAAAAGCAGAATAAATCAATATTACTCCCTGCTAGACATATGATTCAACACTAAGAGATGCATGACCTTGATTCTCATCGAGTCAGAGGGCAGAGGATAACCAATATTAGATAATGTCAGCGCTAATCCCCACTGTCACTATTCTATCTACTATTCTACCAGTCTATAACAACAATGCAAGACTTAACGTACAGCTTAAACACTTTATATACTGCAGGCTGTATAACCCTATGGCTTAACCCTGTGATTGAGAGACAATGCCCTTTAATACAAAACAAATTTCCTGAGTTAATACTCAGGAATGACCTTTGGTCAAATTCTGACACATTACATGGGGATAAATACATGTTAGGCATGTATGGAATGAAACAGAAATAGAAATGTGCCTTTGATTACATGTATTATGAGCTTTCATTTCAGATTTCCCCTTACTTGCTGCTGTGATTTATATTGCATTTTATTAATCCGTGCTTATGTATGACTTTCTCTTTCATCACACATACACATTCTGTATAATCGTTTCGCATGTTGTGCAGCCTGCTCTCCTCTTTAAAATCATGCTCCTCCATGGCCCAGACATGTTATTGATCTCTGTAGGGAAATTGTCTCTCCACATGTCTTCCCACAATACAAAGATCAGAGTTCACGGTCAGCTATAAGCCTGACAGGAAGTGTCTGGATAAAGGACACCTCAGCGGGAAGGACTGTAAACACCAAGGTCCTGTGGTGGTCTCTTTAGATAGAGAGATAGAGAGAGAGAGAGAGAGAGAGAGAGAGAGAGAGAGAGAGAGAGAGAGAGAGAGAGATAGAGAGATAGAAGAACATATGTATACTGTGCATATATATGTATATATAACACAATATAACATTTATATATCCAAGCTTCTCCCAGAGAAAAAGGGACTATAGGGAAAAAACAAAAAACTGTACTGCACAGTGAAGAGTGGAATATTTCCTAACTGCTTTGTTTGAAGATAAAAGGTAATATCCAATGCGATGAGCACCAGAGTAATCTCCTCTGCTGCTGCCACTGCTGCTCTATAGTAATGATCTTTGACTTAATAAAAAGTGACCTTACTACAATATTTGAGGACAATAGGTGACCTTTGCAGGACAAAAAACATGCCATAATTTCATATTTTATATTAATGCTGTACTTGTAGTAATGGCCTGTGTTGTAATATCACACTATAACTCAGCATGTTGACCCCAAACATGTTTTAATCCTGACCCAGGAGAGTAGCGCAGAAAGACTACAGTGGTGGTGTTTGTTTAAAACACATACTAGCATCAATGCTGAAGATGTTGATATTGTTTTGTTTGTTTGTTTGTTGTTGTTTTTTTACTTCTCCCATCCCTCCAAAGGACAAGCGGCTTCAGAAAATGGATGGATGGATGGATGTTTTTTTTTAACCTGGTGTGTTGCACCATATAGAACCATACTTGTTTAGTACAAACAATAAAGTAATGAAGAAGATAATTAATACCTTAAATACAAATTTAAAAAAAACATAAACACCCTGCCTTAAGAATGATTTATAGACATATATGCAAGCATTTTCCTGAGGCGAGAGTTTTTCTTTTTCTTTTTTTTATTTTCAATATGCACATTGAGATTGATTGGATGCCGATAGAAAAACAAGCTCAGCCAATCACAAATATGTAAAGGTCCATAAGTGTTTTAATTGCATCTGCATGGTTTGCATATTGAAGGTACTGTAAAAGGCAAAGGCACAACCCTGAGGAAAAATCCTGACATGGGAAAAGTATGTGCAAGTGCTTTGGAATTCATTTCTCTGTTTCATGTATTGTGCTGATGTGCATTAATTTATGTATTACTTCATTTAAAACAAGTCAGCTTTGGTTCTGGAAATGTCCTGCAAATGTTTAGTACACAAACTAGTATATTAAGTACCTTTAATATACCACAAAGGATTTTGATTCCAAACACTAAGCTGGACTCCAAACACGTCTGTGTGACTCATCTATTCTCCAAGCAGCTTGTTGATATAATATTTATAACGATACTTTTCAGCCTGGTTTATTGTTTGAAACAGTTGAAGAAGTAACAGCTCGAGATAAACTGCTACTAAATACAATGACTCAGAAAATGCAGCGTAGAAATGAGGAATGTCTATAATAAACTGTTCCACTCTTTCTAAAATTGTCATTCTGATGCAGTAAAAGAAGCCAATCAGTCTCCTTTAACTTGCCGTTGTTTCATAAGACATTTCTGCATGAAACTAGAGAAGTTTTTGACCCCAATAACTCTAATCTCTCTCACTTCCTCTGTGCCGCCTCCAATTCCATCTCTACAGCAAACCAGAAGAGATAATCCGGGCAGAGATTATTGTGAGATTAGTTCTGTCTGCTATATGTTGAGTGTATGTGCTCTGGTGGGCCATCTAGATTCATGGTCGAGACATAGGCAGATGGAGGGTGTGGAGAACGGATGTAGGGATGGACGTAAGGACGATAGAGAGACAGGTGGACAGATTCATGGTCAAACAGAAAACTACTGACACAAAAAAGAAAAACTAATAGACAGGAAGGCACAAGATAGACAGTGACATGTGGCTCTGAATATGGCTGAGAGATTGTCAAGTTGGCTGTCAGCTATTTAAATATTAATGGTTGCCCTCACACATAACCCTGTATGGTTATTTTTGACATGCACTATGACCCATGCAGTCGTCATGCTTTAAAAGTCAGTTATTAACTTTCGAGTGCGTGGCATGGTGCTCACTGACTCTTTATGTTATTTTTGGTGCGTATATTTCTATAGAAAGCACAAACCATAAAGTAAACATGTTGAATGTTTAATAAAGGTTGTACTCCATACATCAGGGGGTACATAAAGGGACCACTTTACACACAATTTCTTTGTTAATGTCAAGATAAAAGTTCACCGTTCTGCTGTCATGAGTTGCCGGCTCTGCCAACAGCAATCTCTGACCTCACGGCAGATGTTTACAGATTTTAAATTCGGGGACTAAAAAGAGAGCATCAGCAGAAAACTCTCAGTTTCAGAGTCATTATTGGTTGATTTGGATCTGTGCTCCACGAGTTGAAATGAATTCTCCCTTCGATCTACCTTTGATGTACCAGGAGAGTTTAGCTTACATGAGTGTGGGATCATTTTGGCCCTTGTTGTGATTGTTTTAGTCAATTTCTGAAACCGCTTGACTCTGCTGATGAATTTTCTGTTTCTCTTCATCTGTGACACAGATTAAAGAACGCTTGTGTTTCACAACAATAACTGTCAAACTGATATTTGCAGGCTGCACAGTGGTCAGAACGCTATGTTTGCTGTATCTGTGCGTGTGTGTGTGTGTCTGTGTGTGTGTCTTTCTCTGTATGTATTCAGGTAGGTTTGTGTGTTTTTCCCACTGCCAATCTCATATCGTTTGAAAGGGCAGCAAAGAGGGCCTGGAGTGTCTGCACTGAAGTGACTGCAATACATCAACTGCTGACGTGTAATGAAATAAAAATGATGTAGGTGCTGTTGACACTTTGGTAAAATGCTCCCCTGGTTATAATGATAGACAGACATACAAAACTAGACAAAGAGGGAAAAAAAAGAAACAGAACAGAATTTAATGATTGAATAGTATGTCTCAAGATTTAGACAAGGCAAGTAACATATACTACTATACTATTAATGAGCAACTGACTGATCCTAAGTGCCTTCTCTGAATGCACCAATCACAGTTGAGCATGAACTTTTGTCCCACAGCTGCCGAGAGACTACTGTTAGCTACCAATGACTAAGACTCGAGACTCTTTGAATGGCGTCAAAAAAAAAAAAATGTACATGAAGATGTGCAACCGCAGCACTGGATATTCTCATCATGTATATTGGTGGAGCTAAACCAAATAGCCGTATTTACATTTAGTCATTTAGCAGATCCTTTTAGCCAAAGCGACTTAAAACAAAGGGAAACAATCAAGGTACAGTGCGACCACCAACGGGGAACAACAGACAAGAAGAGTCTCAATTGCCTTGAGGGAAGGGGTGGCAGAGCCAAGCATCGTTCATTGGAGGAGCGCAACGGACGTGAGGTAACACATGCCTGTATAAGGGCATCCAAGTAGGTGGGTGCAGAGCCGGAGACTACTTTGTAGGCGAGCATTAGTGATTTGAATTTAATGCGGGCTACTACAGGTAGCCAGTGGAGCTCAATGAGCAGCAGGGTAACGTGTGACCTTTTGAGTTTATTGAAGACCAGGTGCGCCGCCTGATTTTACTGATGTTGTGAAGTGCAAAGGCCATAATTAGAGAAGGTTAGTTGGTCATAAATCATAACCCATAGGTTTCTCGCTAACCTGGTAGGGGCGAGACATAGGGAGTCGATTTTGATGTTGATGTCATGGTGTATAATTGGTTTGGCTGGGAGGACTAGCAGTTCATTTTTTGACCCTCATAGCAACAGCAACCAACGTGAAGTGTTGCTTACATGTAGATTGGTTTGAAAGCTTGAGCCTATGTACATTATAACATTTCATTTTTTGACATTTTTCATGATGTATTTTCATCATCACCGCTGCGTGCCTCTGAGCATTAGAACATATAAATCCACACAAACACACAATCCTAGCCAACTTTGCTGTCTGTCCTTCTAAATTAGTAATGTTCTTAGGCGCCCCCTTAGATGTGCACACACACACACACACACAGAGATTCCTGTAGCTCTGAGTAAATAATGTGCAAGGGCAAACACACACACACATACAATCGCTCACACTGTGACAGTCATAACCACGCAGGGGGAAATGTCAGTCTCTTTGTCAAGCAGAAGAGCCTGACAGAATCAATTAGCAGGCAGGGAGAATGGAGAATACTGGATTCAATTAAACTGACAGCTTTCCCCATAGGCACACCGCTCACTGGGCCATTATTCAACCAAACTGTGTGCGTTTCTGTGTATGTGAAAGAAAGAGAGAGAGAGAGAACGGACTGAGAAGAAATGTGTTGGGGAGAGTCTGTGTGTGTTTATCTTGAGGATGAACTCATTTCTCTCCATCCGCCCTGAGGTCAGCTAGCTCTGTTAAGGATTTAGACCAGCACAAACACAGTCAAAACCTAATCCCTCCTTCAGCCGTCCCCACCAAGCCGCACACATGGAGTCCAAAGAGCAGCTTTGATATCAATGCAGCGGATTCATAGGCATCAGTAGGAAGAGGGCTTCCCAACATTGGCTTTGAAGAGAGCTCCAGCAAAGGGGGAAATATTTCTATCACTCTTGATATGGCCAAATTCACAGTCACTGGCAGGGAGGTTGGTGTGGCTCAGCCCAAAGGCAATTACAAAGCCAAATCGACAATCAACAATCCAGGTGCACTCACCCTGGGAGAAAAACTGTCACATTTTAAAATCAATAAGGTAACCCTAGCTGCAATATACATAATGTAGGTGTAAATAAAACAGCACAGTAGCTGAGTTCAGGTGGGCATTTATAGGTTGCAGTTGATTGTTGGTGTTATTCTTGTATGTTGAGCACTTTGTTCAATCCGTCTACAACGTGGGATGCCTTAGCGAATGTTGTTGTTACTTATTTACAGTAATTTATCTGTGATGGAATAGTGTCTTTGTTGCTGTCAATGTGTTTTCTTGTCTGCTGATCTCATAAGCACTGAAACTAAAGTAAACTACTGGCAGTCTGCACAGACATGCGGTGGATCATACTGTGAAGTCTGGCTTATCTGCTGCCGTCTCTGTCATTCTGTCTGTGCTCAGTTCTGAAAGGAAGAGATCTCTCTTCATCTCTGTCCTTGTCCTGTCTGTTATTCAGTTCAGCTTGTACCACAGAAAAAGAGAGAGAGAGAGAGTTACAAATACAGTTATAAAATGGCATGTTTCAGGAGACCAAGCAAATTAGAGATACATGGGACAATGAACCTCGCAACACTTTCTTGGTAACTATTAGTGGGTAAGTGAAGTCGCAAGATACATTTTGTTTACCATAATCCAGTATTATGTTGACTGTAGTAAAAGAGACCAAATCTTTTAAAATATCTGATACGCATTAATAAACAATGCAAAGTTTAGCTTGAGTACACATATATTATTTCAAGGTAAGCAATTAGCACATTGCAAAATACAAATGGCATCCAAATAGGATATATGCAAAAGATAACTGTAGTTAGAAAACTCCTGACAGTGAGTTCCAGTTTATCCCTTTTTTTAATCCCATGTCCTTTCATTTCTAAACTGGGACTAAGCCATGTGGCAGATGGGTGCTGAAGACACTTGCAAAAGCAACTCCTCATGCCTCAAGTGTCACTTTTTAGACTAAACACATCAGCACTCCGAGTAAATGGTGTTTTTGTATGGAAATAAAACTATGCCTTGATGGGACACTTTTCATAGAACAGAACACCTTTTTCAACATTTAAGTGGATTTTATTACCTTAAGAAATTCTGACAAAGTCAAAGAAATGTGTCCAATTTTAGTATTCTCTGCAGAGAGGCACGTCTTACACATTGTATTTTAAGAAGATTTGTGAAGATGGAACAGAAGGCAGTACAGAGGGAGAAACTTAAAGGTGAAAGTGATTAAAGTTGAACAGGCCTGGCAAAAATAACAGTTGTCTGGTTAGCTTCTGCTGCATTTATTTATTTATTTTTTCTCCCAAAGGTACAATATGGCAGTGATTGTGGCACAACTGAAAATAGTGAGAAAAGGTCACAGCAGCATGAGGGTGCTGCTTTCTCTCTGAGACAATAATTTGCGAAATTCTGGGCTCTGTTTCCCAATAACAATCAACTCAGAGGTTCAGGGTGTTTTATTAGAGCATCTGTACAAATGCTGTTAAAGTTCACTCATGATTCCCCCAAAAACAGCAGTCATAAAGCTAATACGAGTTTCTCAACAACACTGCCCATGGTGCTCAGGAGGATGATGACAAGGACAACAAGCCGTTATGTAACAGCCAAGTCTGTTACATACACAATCTCAACAGAAATATTATCTAATGCTTGTAAAATGTATATTCATCAGCAAATCCTAACGTTGTGAATTCTGTGCAAATTACATATACTCTACTTTCTGTTCAATATAACATTGATCCAGATCGATCTAGAGACTTGCTTTAAAAGCTGTCCTGGTGTGCTTCCCTTTGGCCTTTCAATGAGTCACCACTTACATTTATGCTACATTTAGAATCTTTTTTTTTTAAACTCAGTGGACCGAAGTGCTTATTTAGATAGACTGATTATGTACTATCTATAGTGCTATGGTGTGAACATGCAGTTCTCATCAAATATGGGTCTTTGCACTCATGCTGTTTTAGAAACATCACACACATTTATGAATCTAAGGGAATAAGCACAAGTCTGGCAGGGTGAACAGTTTTTGAAAGGGAGGGAAATACAACTGCTAAATGCAGAGCTCTGATGTCCAAAGTTGTATAGGAAAAAAAAAAAAATTGTGAAACAGGTGCTGTCTCAGTATGGCGAGAAAGATTTTGTCCCAATTTCCATGCAGCTTAAGCCGGACAAAGTCATCATGGTCGTCTTTTTGGCCAGAAGCCCAGATCTATAACTCGAGTCATTTTATGTGTTTATTTTGGATCCAAGTAATGAAACCGGGCCAGAAGCTCATTTGTTTTAAGTCGTCCTCTCTGATTCCATCTAAGATCTTAAAGAGAGTAAACCCTCCCACTGTTCTACCATGTGATGTTTGCTGTCTTGTTCCATACTGGCTTGTTTATTTACACTTAAGTGCAATAAAGTGAACTGATTTTATTTTGATCTTGTTGCAAATGAGTGTTTGATGGATGTAAAACAATATTATTGATTTCCTCATGAAGGACATAACTTTGAAAACACCACAATGAAATTATATATCCTGATAACGTATAGAAAGAATGCAGGGCGATATGATATGACAGATATATTGCAACCACATAATGCCATAATTGTAACTAATGCTGAGGCAATGTGTTTTTTTCTTTCTGTCTAACTTTTTCTTCGTGTCCCTCTGTCTCTCTCTGCATGTCCAATTCACTTTGCAGGCTCTTTTTTCACATGCAGCCGTACGGCGTGTTGCTATTTTTCTGACCTTGAAGTGCACGAGATTGAAGAACAAAATGGGAGTTGCATGCAAATTAGGTAGCACACTGCAAGGTGCTGGTACTTTTTCTGAAATAATTGCAGGGACCACGTCTATCGTCTTTTATAATTTGGTGATTTTGCCCGGTAGTGTGAAAGGAATGAATGCTAAAAAAAGTGCAACAGTGACACAATGATGCAAAATAATGAGAATATACAAGACTAATCTGAATAAAGTATAATCAAATAGGCTCTGGGCAGTGACCACAGGGTATGGTGTCCACTGGGAATATGTGTCATATCTCACAACCGGCCTGCAGCTGAACAACCAAGTAATACTGCCTAACTATCTGCATTTCTTCCTGGCTGTCTCTGCCTATAATTTCAGCACACACACACACACACACACACACACACACACACACACACACACACACACACACACAGACGCAGACACTTAACCAGTTTGCTCCTAAACCAGCTGTAATAAGTTAGATTTTCAAGAAAAATTGCCAGATTTCCTTCCATTTATCAAAAGTATCGATCCACAAACCGCCCATGGCCCATCAACCACAGAGAGAGAGAGGGGGGCAAACGGGAGACAGAGATACAAAGGCAGTGAGACTGAGAGAGAGGAGATTAAATTCATTTAAAGTGCAGTGTTGACAGTGGGGGCCATGTACTAAATTTAGCACATCTATCACGGATGAAATACAGAAAGGGAGAGAAGGAATGAGATAAATAGATGAGCGGATCTGTTACTTTGAGCTTTAGGAAGTGAAAAAGAGGGAACACAAATGTAGAAGAGAGTAAGAGAGAGGAATGAAATATTATGGAATGAGCAGTGTTGACACTGGGGAGCATGTATTTAGTTCAGCTGGCGGATTAAAGCCTAATTTTACATCCATCTAAGTGGGCCATAGGGGGAGAGAGTGGGGGTGAGGCTGATTCTTGTTAATGGCTTAGAGTCTTGTAAGGGCTGGGATAGACTTTGAGTTCAATGACAAGCTGTGCTTGATACACGCTCGAGGTTTTAGTGGCTCAAGGAAAAAAAAAAAAAAAAAAAAGTGTTCGATACTGCTAAAACCCTTCAGTTTTAATGCTGTTCTGGTGCTAAATAAAAACCGCATAACACCAGTTTTGATTTTGCTTTCTCGCTCTAATTGAATGCACTGTCCCTCATGTGCTGAGTAAGGTCCCTGACCTGAGGCCCACTCAAAATACAATACACAATCTGCTGGATAAACATATACTGTCAGTTGTGATAAACTGTGTCACTAAATGTATGTACATAACATTAGAGTCTGCAAAAAAAGTCCAAAAAAGCTGCAGCCTATGTAACTGTGGCCTGCAATAGCACATGCATATTTTCTTTTGAAGTTTTTGGGACAGAGCGACCGACAGTGACTTGAGTTAGCGGCACTCCTGCTAAGAAAACAGTTCCAGAGCTCTATAGAACCACACATTGTGAAAATATGAAGTTCTTACTGGGATTGTCCATTTCTGCTCTGATTTGTAATGCATACATTAAAACATAATGAATGCAGAGGCACTTCAAGGAACATGCACAAAGTGGAACAGAGAAGACGGGGACACTGCAAAGGTGTACAGAGAATGAGAGAAAATAATACAGGAAGTTAAAGGGCAAAAATAAAGAGTATGAAGTAAAAGAGGAAGGAGAAAAGGAGACTCAGTTTTCCAGCTGGATGAATATTTCACACAGAAATCATATTAATACTGATGTTCTGCACAGTTAGGAGCTGGCATGGTTACATGTTTACACCCTCACACATAGAGTCCTTGCAAATGATGTACTTGGCTTATGCAAATACAATGTCAGCAAACCCAATAACACTATTAATATCAAAATGTATGCACAGAACACCAAAGTCCTCACACACACACACACTCACTCTCTCTCTCTCTCTCTCTCTCGTAAAATGAGGCTTTACATAATTGATAAACATTTCATCTGATATCATATGTACAGATATACATAAAGAGGCGCTCATGCATGCATGTACACAAAGCTTGATCAGCCATTACTTGGCTGCATGCTGTTCTGTGTCTACAGCATACGCACGTTCACACATGTAAATTATGAGCACAGGCAATGCAGTGAGGAGTTAGTAGGTTGTAATTATTCTCCACTGCAGACTAATGCCTTTCTATCCCACCCTCACCTCCTCTCTGTCCTTGCTCTCTCCATCTCCTTGTTTATGAACCTCGTAATAAGGACTCACACCTTTCCGTGCAGCATCTATAGCAGTTTGTGTGAGCTGAAGTCTTGCTCGTATAACTGTGTGACTGTCTGTGCATGTGTGTGTGTGTGTGTGTGTGTGTGTGTGTGTGTGTGGTGATTATTTAAGAGCTGGTCATTACTGTAGCTTCCTGCTGTGTAAAAGCAAAGAGGTGGATATGAGATAGAAATGAGTGACAAAGGAAGAAAGAGGAAGGAACAAATAGATACACACAGATAGTGACGGGGCCTGGAAACAGTGAGACAGGAATATGTATTCCAAGCCTCACTAATAAATAACAGATCCCACACATGAGCATGCATGGGCTCATGTGTGCACTCGCTCACTCACACACATGGAGTACACGCCCCAGCACAGTTTAACAAACTCAAATGGGTCAATTAAAAGAGACTGCTACTGAGACTTTGGCCTATTAGCGGTGACGGGACGATGTTTTCAACAATTAACAGTGATTGCTCAGTGCCCATGTGAGGTCATTAGCTCAGGACACGAGAGAGGCATAAATTGCTTGGCTTTGAAACAACACAATCAAAATCATTCTGAAGATTGCCCGACCTTTTAACACTTCACGTGCAGTGGTACTATTCTCAGCAGGAATACCAACAGATTTAAGACAAAGGCTACAGGTAATAAGGGCGTTTAGTTATGAACATCTGCTGAGCACAATGGCGGGACAAAATACAGTCTGTCTTTAAACCAGCAGAGGCTAAAGTCACCCTGTCATGCAAAATGTGTAGCTTGTATATTGCACACATTCTCATACGGATTCTCACTTAAATATTTTTAGAAAATGTGAGAATCCCAAAGAGGTTCCCAAAGAAACTGATGACATCTTGTAACATAATTTATTGTTAGTGGGCTTCATATTTAATGTTCATTTCCAAAAATAGAGGGCAATGTGCTGTGTGGTTTAAACAAGCAGGGGTAGGTTATATTTTCCCATCACAGTGGGGTTTTATATTTTAGAAAAAAAAAAATGCAACTCATATAAATTTGGTGGAAATGAAGAAAATTCAAATTAAACATGCCATCAAAGTCTTCACCGAGTCAATTTTTGTCTCTAGGTCTGTTACATGTAAACCTGATCAAACTGTGAAAATTCAAAATAACCTATATTTATGTCAGATTTATTTAGGTCAAAAAACTGCAGGGAGTGTGTATGTTTTCGGAACAACGGGAGGTACCAGTGGGTATTATCTTTTCAGAATAACAGGCTGTCGGACAAATGGGCTTCAGTCCAGTGGGACGTGTTTGGTAGTTTTGGGGATAATAATGGGCTGTTAAAAGAATGGGCAGTCTATGTTTTATGAATAACAGAATATAAACATTTTGCTTGTTTTCGCCATTATCTTTTTTTTTTTTTTTACAATACATGGTGCTGACACTATAAAACCTGCATCAGTAGAATACTGAAACAAGACTAAACAAGTCTGCAGCCATGCTCACGACACTGTGAGGCTGCATTTAAGCACAGCAGAGCTAAATGCTGCTGTCAGTCTCCATCCCTCTTGGTGGGATGTTTCATGCAGAACAACAAATTTTACCCTCATGGCGGTGCTAGAGGAAAAGTCAGGGGATCAGTAGTGCAAATCAGTAGGATTCATCCTCTTGGGAACATGAATGTCTGTCAATCTATCCAAAGCTTGTTGAGATTTTTCAGTCTGCACCAAAGTGGTGGAGCTGAAGGTGCTGATTTGAGAGAGATGTATTAATCACAACCACTAGTACTAATTTCATTTGAACAAAAACATATTTATCATTGTAACCTACTGTAGTATCCGCAAAACTTTATTCTGTCAACTAATAAGGCAAGCTTGTAGTTAATTGCATGCACTTTTGTCACTCAGTTATCCTCTGCAATGCATTTCAAACAGACTGGCGAACAGTCTCTTTTCCATCTGTCGGACAGCTAGCACTGACCTGACTTGGTATCATCTGTTCTTAAATGATTTATCCCAATTTATAAAAGAAAAAAAAAGTGTTTTCATGTTGTTGTACTCTATATTGGCGGTAAGCCAATATATTTCCAGGCACAAAGGAGTTGGTTTGGAGCCCTGGACAGCCAATTGTCTGGGCACCTGTCCAGGCTCATGCATGCCAGTTCTGTGATAGCATTGGTCGCCCAGAAGTGCACATCGTAGCCCCTTTTGTTTACAAATATTCAGACTCGTTCTTCATTCATTTTCAACAAGAGAAAAACCTGGATATACGCCACATATCACCACATATCTGTTGCACAAAAGCACATGACAGCGATATACAGATACCACTGAGATACACTGAAATTCAAGTGCCGAGAAAAAAAAAACTGAACACTCAGCAACCTGTCATCAACTTTCGATTATTTCCCACTGACAGCACTCTGTCCAGGCATGTGTCCTAAAGTTCGATATAACTCTCGATGTGTGTGAGTATGTGTGTGTGTGTGCAGAGGTATACGTTTTATTATCAGTTATTCATCCGGATTTGTTCAACCTTGTCTCTCAATCTGAAAGAATAAAAGATGCTGGTTGTGTGTGTTCTGTAGGTAGGTGACCCACTTGTCTCTTGAAGGCCATGCAGTGGGACCCCAAACTGCAGGTCCTTCATGTTAAGCTGAGCCAGGTTTCTAACTCATTAATGAGTCATTGTTTCCCTCCTTCAACCCCCCCCATTCTCCTTTATTTCATCTTTCTTTTATCCTTCACTCTCCTCTCACCCTTTGTGTCCCCCATACCTTCTGCTCTTTTCATCTTGTTCTCTGCCCTTCCACACTCCTTCACTGTTTCCTTTTTTTGTTTTCCTGCAGTAGCTCCTTTCCTCCTTCTGCTAACCTCTGCTCTCAACTCTTTCATGTGCCCTCAACTCTAACCTGTAACTCCTCCCATGTTTCTTGCATCTCTCTCCTCATACTTCCCTCCCTACATCTCACACCTCTGCCCTATTTTCCCTCCTCTCAGCCTTGCATCTCAATAATATGAAAATTAATGAATAAAAGTGAAATAAAAATGAAAATATGCACCCCTTTGAAGTTATTGTAAGTCACCCCCAATAAGAGCATCATGCGAATGCTTAAAAAATGTTTATGCGAACGAGGATCAAAGAATAGCACACTGAAAGCTATATTTGTCTACTGGATGTTATGTTTGTGGGAATGCAGCACGAAAATGACATCAAAATGTCAGGTAGACATTAAAATTAGTAGCAAGTTTATATGTTTATTATTAGCATAATAGAAATGGAGAAGTTAAGCTACAGTATCTGAAATGCAGTGGAAGAAAATATTTCAGGTCTTTACGCCTGTGAGGTGGTATGTGGGTTACTAAATTGTTCTAAGGGGTTTTATGGGACGATTATTAAACTTAATTTTGAACCTAATGACTGATGGGTAGAATAAATTTTAGAATTATCACAGCACATTTAACACATTAACAAGGTCATGATTCAACTTTATGGCTGTGGGAGAGCAGAAAAGGTACATTTTACGATTGGAAAGCGCTGTTAATTAAACGTGAAGTAACACAATGAGAATGCTCAGCGCTGTTGTTTTAATTACACGTTAACATGCTGACATATGAGCTAATATCATCAGAAACTGAACACCTAAACACAGGTGACTGACTGACTAATAATGTGCAGGTCTGTATAGAAGACACAATGCAGAATCTCCTCAGCAACACTGCCCATTACTTAAATTTATTAAGTGCACAGGCTCCTGTTGGTTGAAATAATCCACTGCCTATGGCAACCTTAATCTCCATGTATTCATGTTTTAGGCAGATGGTATAAATAACTGATTAAAGCTCTGTAATACAGTGCAGCAATTATTCAGAACTACTGATAAAACATTCATATCGAGGTTGCTCAGTGTTCTTTTGTTAAGGAGCTGCAGAAACGGCTCAAATGCTGTCTTATTATTACACACCCGTGTCTGGTAATAACTGGTAATACTGTAGCCTCACATCACCAGACATAAACAAAAATCGAACCAAAAAAAAAACAACAACCATCTGAGAATTTAGACTTATGCATAACACCCAAACCTGTTATGAAGTTTTATTGATCTCAATACTCATTTGAGATGGCCTTATAAATACTCATGTGGAGGAGTCAGTGAAATTACTAAATGAATGAAAACGTGTTCTTACATATTGATATTTCACATGATGCATGTTATAGAGCAGGAAAACAAGACACGAGAGATACAAACCAGCAGTAAGGCCAAAGGTTCCTAGTCCTAATGACATAATGACAAGCTGTAATAGGATATGACTCATGGTGCATGGTGGAAAATCCATATGGTCCTCCAATTTACAGGGATCAGTCAAATATAATGTTCCAATATGGATAGTTCAGAGGACCTAAATGGGCAGTCGATCAGCTATACAGGTAATGTTTCTCTAATTGTGACAGAAACAAGCCCCACACTCCATTAAAGATATCTTCTCTTTCACATCAGTCACTTGTTCATATGAAGCCATTTTACACATTAATTCAATTCACGCTTTAAAAGTAGATTTGCAATTGCAAGATTTGCAGAATGAAAATACAAACTCCCATGTTTTGACAATTAAATATAACAGGGTAATAATCCAAATAGACACAAGGTGTGTTTTTCTGCTTTTTCCGAAAGATTCACAAGCGCCTTCGCCTCCTTACCACATCTCCAGCACAAGTCATTATCCTTTGGTTTTAGTTTTACTAATTAACAAGGAGTCCATTCACTTCTGTTAATTATTTTATAAAGTATTAGCAGAGATTGTGCATGCCTCATGTGAATAAGTATGCCAAGAAGTTATGGGGTTCTTGCAGGAGTCATCTTCTTTGATCTGTCTTCTCCTAACCTATCTTTACCCTGCCAGCCATATGAACAGATTCCTCAAACTGTATATGTTTCCTTTTTAGGAGCTCTCAAGGATCAAAATATAGAATGTCTGCAAACATTTTTAGAGACCAGACTTATTTCATATCTATAGATTTACCACTTCAGATGTTGGGTCTTAAATAAACTGATTTGTCCAAAGTGAGATCCCAGATAATCCTCCAGTATCTCTGCGTCAGACTGTTTAATGTACAGCTAATTATATTGCGGTCTAATAATGTGATATAAAGCACACAATTATACCAATCAAACTCTTTAGTATAAACGTGCAATGCAGCTTAACCTCTAAAGGGATTTGGCCATACAACAATGCAATCAAATGGATTAAAAAGCAATAAATAGAGATGGATAGAGACTGAAAGATTGAGCCAGTGTACAGAGGAAAGGCTCTTGATGCAGGCAAATAGCTCCTAACAGCCAATACTGCAGGTCAATATAACAGCATGCACCTGCTGCAAGAAGAAATGCTGTATACGTATATGAAGAGGCAATGTGTTTCTGTTTATTTATAGGGAATCTTAGATTAGGAGATAGGAGGAAATGCAAGAAGATACTGGAGAAAGTGAGGGTATGAATAATGGAGTGATCAAGCAAGAGAATGACAGGGAGGGGGAATAAAAGGGAGAGAGACTCAAAGAAAGAGAGGCAATCAGAGTGTTATGTTTCAAGTCTATACCAACAGGAAAAGAATAGATCTTTCCATGATATCCCACACATCCACAGAGCATATTATCAATATCTCTGTTGTAATCGTGTTTCACATGACCTGCGAACAGACATGTTCCTCATTAAGGGTTCATGTGTCATGTCTTTGTTCTTATATCAAACATGCATGTCATGCACAGGAAAGAAAAAAAACCCCAACTTATTTATAGAAGGCTTGTTTCTGCTCTAAACACGATGCTGCTTTTAAACAGAGAAATAGTTTTTAAAGGCCATTTTGTTCTTTTTGTTTGGCAGGAGAAAGAGGTGCTTTCATTATAGGTACAAGATGTATTCAAGGTTGGAATGATGGTGAGGACGGGACTAAAAATATAATGGAAATTTGATATAGAGAATTGAAGAAATTAATAATTTTTATGTCAGAATTTATTCAGAAATAGCTATTAGGGCTTGTGAAGTTCAAAAACAAGGTCAAACAGGGTTTTCATGTCTTTGTTCTGACAGTTCTTTTTCTGTTTTCCTGAATATTTAACGACTTCTTTTGCTTCAGTCCATACTTGGACTGCTCAGTGTCAATCTAGTGTTTGGGTGTTTAGTGATGTCCTTTACTGACCTTACAATTTTCATGTGTGTTTGGTTGTTATTAAGGATGGGGATTTGTAACAACACTATATTGTAGCTTATACACCTTTGTGTTGTCATGCAGTTAACATTTATTTAGAGCCTTGGTTCTATTTTTTTTGTCTGTTTGTCTTGTTCAAAAATATTCCATGTTCAGTTTTTATTCAGTTTTTAGATAGCCTTGGTACTAACTCCCTAGATCCTGTCCCTAATCCTAAACATATCCACTAATAACCCTTGACCTTAACCCCTGCCTCACCCCAATGGATAAAGAATAACAGGATAAGACTTCAATCAGGATGGGGAATGGGAAGTAATCAATGTAAACAACATAAAACCCCAAGAGAAAAAAACAACAACTAACCGTTATAACAACCAAACTGTACTTTCAGTACTTTATATGTACATTTCATATACATAAGCATTAACCCAAGTCAGCTACAAAGCAGTTGCAAATAGGACAAGGACAAAAATGCCTAATAATTTGTTAATCTAATCCTGGCTTACTGCTGGACTAAATTGGACTACGATAGATTTTAATGTATTGGGTTGGGTTTCACCGATAAGAAGTGCTTAGACTTGTCTTATTTACTATTGATCCTTATCTTGAAAATAGCGAGATTGACACATTTATTTATGGAATATTATATTCTTACATCTATAAATGGATTCTTTATCAATTTATTATTATTTTTTTATATATTCATCCATTTTTATCTATTTATTCCTGTACAGCAGTAAAACAGGGCGTCTACAGGATCCAGCAGATTAAATTTAAGACTTTAAGAGGCTTTTTTAATACCATATAGGATGCAATTTAATACCTGTTTAACTGTTATGCCGACTAGCAAGTACAGTATGATTGAAATTCAGTGGGGATAATATGGCAGAGAATTACTGTCACATTTATTTTACTTTCCAGCTGTATGTAGCCTAACCACAGTCCTTAAACTATCCTCGATGAATTAACTAATTGAAAATAAATGTTAAAAGCAAAATAACTGTATAATTGGCACTTTGAGACAATGAGCTTCCAAGCTAATGCACCTTGCAATAGTGACAATGCTTCGTTTAGATCAGAAGGGCTGACTGAAACACCCTCCAGTAGACTTCAAGACTAAACACGATGCTGTTTTTAAACCCTCCATACACAATGCAAACACACAAGTCCTGCTGCAGGACTGTACAAACACAATTCTATATGATAAGAAAATTGACAAATTATAGTATTTTTAATTTAGCTGTCATACATGTGCATGTTTGGACTGTGGGAGCCAATGGAAAAATGGGGAGCTCCACACAGACGATTAGGAGGATTAAGAAGATTTTCTTGTAATTTGTTGGTTAACAAATACAGTTTTTATATGTCAACATAGTTTTGATCACTTTATCATGCACAGCTGTCACATATTCATCAAAGCACTGAGAACACACTGGTGATCTTTTTTTTTTTTTTTAATGCATAACACCCAAACCTGTTATGAAGTTTTATTGATCTCAATACTCATATGAGATGGCCTTATAAATACTCATGTGGAGGAGTCAGTGAAATTACTAAATGAATGAAAACGTTTTCTTACATATTGATATTTCACATGATGCATGTTATGATGTTATAGCCTCTCACAGCTGCTGTCACATCCGGAAGTCCGGAGTTAAATACTACCAGGCAGCTTAACACATAGATTAACCATGCTTGAATATTAAGCCCTTGCAAGCACATGATGGAAACTCAATCATTAATGTAGAGTTTGTTTACTCATATTTCATTGAGTGTTACAGGATGCAATTCATCCTCCATCTCTTGCCTCTTATCCCTACTTATCATCCAAATCCCCTCTTCTCCTTGCCCCTCCTTCTCTGTGCTCTGCTCCTCCCCTGCTGCCCCACAGTCTCCTCGTCTAACCCACTGCCTCTTTCATCCTCTCCCCTCTTCCTTTCGTCCGTCCTCTCCTCTCATTTACTACTTTTCTCTCCCTCCCATTACTCGCCTTCTCTCACTGTGTGTCATGTGTCTTTTTAATTACTCCTCCGTCCATGAAGATCTGTCGGCTGGGTATGGGGCTGGGGAGGGAAGAGGGCAGTGGACGGATGATGAGGGGAGGAGAGCAGGGAACTGGGGGTGGGGTGGGGGTATGCCGTGGGATAATTAAACATCGATTTGGGACGATGATGAGAATGGCAACAAGACGCCAAACAAGGGGATTATGGGTTGGGCAGCCGGCAGCGTTCTGCTGAGCTCCACAGATATCCAGGAGGGAAGGGATGCAGAGCAAGAAAGGGATGCAGTGGAAGGAAGAGATGGATGGAGGGAAAACATGGAGGATGAGAGTGCAAGAGGAGGAAGAATGGAGATGGAAACAAGAAAGGATAAGAAGGAAGGAAAGCATCAAGGTAAAGATGAGGAAGGAGCAAAAGAGGGTTGTAATGAGGCAGAAAAAACAAGAGCAAAGAGCAAGAAACATTGGGATACACGAAAGTGTTACAGTTGAAAAAAAAATGTTTAAAGGTAAAAGAATGTTTAAAAGGTAAAAGAAAAGAAACAAGTTATAAAACAGAGAATGAGAAATGCTGTAGACTCATGAGAAGAACAAGACTGCAGACGTGCAAAAGAGATGACTAAACAGACCATGTCTTCAGTGTCTTTGAACTTAACCTCTCTGATCTGACTCATTAGTTCTACATTTAATTGGCACAAATGCAGCAGGTACCAGTGATGCAAGGGTGTGTGCATGGGCCCACACGTGTGTGCGTGGACAGTCATTTACCATTAGGCCCTTAAGCTCGTCATTACGTTTGCAGTGAATCATTCAGTTAAACAGACAGTGACCTACAGCAAACTGACTGCTCGTTGCCACCAGGGTGCAGTGGTAAACACGAGCATTCCTGAATGTGTGTGCGCACGTTATGATCGGGCAGATATATCACTTTGGCACTGTCATATGTTATGCTAATACGAGCTTGAAAATCCTCTCTTTGGCAGAAATGAAAAATGATATGTAGCTTCTTTGGAAACATACCATGCTTCATGTGAATTTAATGAATGTTACACTTGTACTTGTACTACTACTCCACAATTGATAGTAGTTGTGGTCGTAATATTTATAAGTGCTCCAGTTGTAAATTTAGTAGAACAGCAGGAGCATCCTACGATTCAAGTTGCACTGAACTAGAAATATGCAAATTGTCCGACTTGCAAACAGTAAAAATTATCAATGAAAAATGACCACTATCACCAGCTTCAGTCCAAAAATGTTGGAATCAGCAATGGCCTTTAAAATGCAATCCATCAGACCCTCTTCTGCATGTGCATAAAGCATGTAAACAGCCATCACAGTCTCTAACAAGCAGTGCATTTCAGGGAGACTTTCTAACTCACTGATCAGAAGAATTCCTCAAAATTGGCAGTGTTCAGAGAAGATGTTATCAAAACAAACTGTTGCCACACACTATGGCAAAAAACAATGCTTTATCAGCCCCTTGTGTTTAAATGAGCCATATAATATATTATTTCCCATTCCAAGGTCAAACGTGCGAGGCCGGGACTCACTCATTAAATTGTAATTTAGTGTGCAAGAGGGCTAACCAAGACTAACTCATTATTCATATCACTCAGTTTACCACAGAAGGTTTCTGTGATTTGTTTTTTCGTTGTATTGTCCACAGAGCTGATTTGCAAGTTAAACTGCAGCAGTTATAAATTGACAGATGGTAGTGCTTCTCAACTTAAGTGGTAAATATGTTCATTTGGCAATAATGCCTAGCTGACAAAAATATAAATACGTTAGTGTTTTTGGTCTAATTTTGTCGAATGAAACAAAAAGAAAATAAATACATGGAATACATTTCTTTTTATTTATCTCTCTGTATTGTTCTCCCCTCCATTCATTCTCTCACACCAATAAAAATATAGAGGTAGAAAGCAGTGAATAGGATTGCAGCCTACTTATCATTACATATCCCCATGTTGTATAAACATATTTACATGTAAATAGTAAAGCAATAGCATTATATCAACAACGTGATAAAATGCTGCATCAATGTACTAATTATAGCAATTGTAGTTTATGTAGTCTCTTGTTGGTTCTGGTTGGTAGAGTGCAGCGGGTGTTATTTTCATATGTGGAAAAAAAAAAAAGCACTGAATACATATTTTCTGTAAACCTTAATCATCCCTTCATTTTGTTATTGCAATATTGTCAAACAAAGGAGTCTAAAATGTTACCATGTAACCAACATTAGAACTAAATATAAGCTAAAATGAGTTATGAGTAATACAAAGGGAACACCTTGACATTTTCTGTCACGATAAAAGACTGTTCCTATCTTTAATTTAACCTTTACTTAACCAGATAAAAACCCATTGAGATCAAGACCTCTTTCACAAGGGTGACCTGGCCAAGAAAGGCAGCAGCATACGTCATAACAATCAATACATACGAACAACAACAACAAACACAAAAACATTCAAATATTAAAATACTAAAGTGCGAGTAAATAGGCAAATAAAGTGCAGAAGTTATAGATACAGTAACAAATTAAGAACATAGGCACTGTTCAAAAGATTTTCATTGACGGTTTCTTAAAGTAGAGCGGAATGCTTCCAATGAAACAAGTTCTGATATCTTCAGTTCAGATTGGAGAGCAGTCCAAGCAGAGGGGGCAGAGAAACTGAATGCTTTTTTACCCGTTTCAGTCCGAACGCGAGGAACAGAAAAATGCAGAATGTCATTTGATCTTAGGGTATAATAGCTTCCAGTTCTCTGAAGAAAAGTGCATAAGTATGTGGGAACCAAGCCAAGAAGAGCCTTATAAACTAGAGTCATCCAGTGTGTGTAGCGCCTTACATTGCTGGAAGGCATGCCAGCTTTTGCATATAGTTCACAGTTGTGGGTGAGGCGGCTACAACCAGTGATAAACCTCAGAGCACAGTGATAAACAGGAGTTAAGGACTGAAAGCAGCTGGTTGAGGCTGACATATACACAACATCGCCATAATCAAGTACAGACAAGAAGGTGGCTGACATCAGAAACTTCCGAGCTCTGAGGGAAAAGCATGATTTGTTTCTGTAAAAGAAACCGAGCTTTACCCTTAATTTGGAGATCAAATTTTTAACATGTAATTTGAATGAAAGCTCCTCATCAATAATGAATCCCGGGTACTTATAGCTGGTGACCAGTTCTAGAGTTTCACCCCGGACAGTTCTGATTGAGGGGATATTCTCCAAGGGAACAGATGAATTTGAAAAAATCATTAGTTTGGGTTTATCAGCATTTAAAACCAGTTTCAGTTTCTACAGATGAATCTGCACTGCATTAAAGGCCAACTGCAAAAAATTCAAATGCCTGAGCAATTGAATGTGAGCAGCAGTAAATTACAGTGTCATCTGCATAGAGATGTTATGAGGCATTTGATATGTTTGCACACAGATCATTAATATAAACTGTGAACAGAATGGGTCCTAAGACTGAGCCTTGAGGTACACCTCTTTTGTTTCTAGTTGTAACATACAGAAGCTGCTTTTGTAAGCTTATGAGCATAATTTTACAATAGTTTACAGCGTTGCTTTATCTGATCTTTGCTCTCTCTGTCTCTTTCTCGTTACATAATGCACCTCCTGTCTTTTATGCAACATTTAAAGCACTTAAACAGCAGCCTTGTTGAGCAGCTAAAATTGTTTGAACATATTTAATAAATATGTGAAACATTAACTTCACTATAACTGAATTGTATGGGGTGATGTATAACTGCTTATCAAAAGCAGGTTTACTGATTTGTGAAGTTACACGCAAAAGAATGAAAACAATGGACTACTCAGCTGAAGCATTTCTTTAAGTATTATTATTAATTTTCTTTTCACCATCCTGCTTGACACACACTCATTGACATGCAGACACACCTCAACCCACCCGGCTTTGCTCCAGATGCTCAAATCACCTGCTCCAATGGTATTACCACCCACCAACACACATAAATACTACATGTACATCCATATTTCAGTTTAATGATGCTTGACACTTCACTATTAATGCCATACCAAGTACTATAATGGCTTTTAACATTCTATACTGCATGCACATTAATTCAAAGGAGAAGTAAAGGTATTGCAGATGAAAAAAATAGACAATACTTTAACCCAGTATTCCCTAGCCATGATGGAAAAACAGTCCTGCTAAAGCAGCTCTAATGATTGAGTCTGACATACACTCAGACATGAATGTCAAAGCTAGTCATCATCCATGTAATGATACGGTACAAAGAGTGCATCTGCGTTTGCTAACGTCACAATAATGCACAGCATCTTGGAAAATACATTAAGCAAAGAACTGCTAAACAGGCATGAGAGCAGCTAGCTACTGTTATTAATGCATGTTTCCAGTCACTGCATCCTGAGTCTGCTAGTCTGCACAGATTTTATGTGTCTGTGAGTCCATTATCCAAAGAACCACAAACCATGGACAATGCAGAAATGGTAGAGGCGAGTGAGAGAGAGAGAGAGAGAGAGAGGGAGAGAGAGAGCATGCTTGTATTTTTGTGGCTGTATATGAGTTTCTGTGTGATTGAGAAAGGCCCTCATTGACCTTCTGCCCTCGCATGGTGAGGAAAAAGTGAGGCAAATACAATTCTTTAGATCGACCTGGTCACACACAAATACAGACGCTTAACAAACACATTGGACATACACTCAACAATGTACTCATTAATACCTGATACCGACAGACAAAGGGTTACATTTAAAGAGGAATTAAGAGTGCAAGCTTAAAAGTAAGTTTACATTTACAGGAAGTGTCTGAGTGTGTGCTTATGTGTGTATGATGGTGCTGTGTATTGATGGCAAAAGTTTAATGTACTTTAAATGCACCGTAAAAACCCACACCAGGATTTATTGTAAGTGTAAGTGTGCTTTATGGAGCGGGCAACTGAAGACACACCACACTGCAAAAAGCCTATAAGTTATTTAGCATGTTGCTAGTCGTTTATTTGCTTATATTGTTTAATGAAACCAAACATCTGCAAATATATATATATATATATATATATATATATATATATATATATATATATATATATATATATATATATATATATATATATATATATATATGTATGTATGAATATATGTATGTACATACATACATACATACATACATATAGAAGTGTCTATATAACATTGTCTAATATGCGAGCACACACTGGGAATGGCGTTGATTGGATTGGACTACCCTATCAGTCAAACGCAGTGCTACCTGATGGTCTATGGATCAGATCAGATCAAGAGAGCTGATAATGCAGGTAAGACTGAAAGCAGTGGGGATGACTTGGAAGTCAAGGCAGTGGCAAAATGTTGTAAACTTACTGTAAATGGTAAAATTTCAACAATACCAACTACATCTTCCGTACAGCTAAAGTTATCACTGCAATTTTAATAACAGGATGAAGTCAGATTCCACTCACTCACACTCACAGTATGTTGAGCCTGACCACATCCATTAGGTGGTAAGTGTGCATTATGATTGTTGACTCGCATACTACTGAAATGCCCCCAAGTCATAAGTACACAGGTTGGTTTTCCAGAGCAGCCATCTCTGGTTGCTAAAACTGCTTCCAGGCATCACCATGGTTACAGACGTCTCTCACGGCAATAGCAAGACTAGTGACAAAGATTGACTCTATTTACCTGTTCATACGCAGCATTTATTTCATTCTGTCTCATGTAATGTGTACAACACATATAGGGGGTCGCTCTCGGTAGGAAATGCAGCTGTCATTTTCAAACATTGACTGATTGAATGTTGTCAAAGATAGGCTGAGAGGGAAAATGTAATGCATGTATTGAAGAAATGGGAAATGGGTTGGTGTGTTAGTGTTGTATGTTGTAGTATGTTGTCCAAATGTGAAACCCAAGTGATACATCACCTCAAATATTTCTGACAGGAACTTCTAAATCAAACTGAAATGAGAAGTGCAGTTTTAGGCAAATATAGCTCTGGATTGGATTCACTCTGTCCAGCCACAGAGTACAAGCCAAGCTGATGCCAGGCTTGTATGGCTGGATAATGTGCTATCCCTGGTGAGGCCTGCGGTGGAATCTAAACTATTGATCCTTCTTGACCTCTGACAGATCACAGATCAGTATGTTTGATACAGAATTGTCGCTTGTCCCAAAAGCTCAACCAGCAGCGTAAATCAAGAAATGCACACACACACGCAGTACATGAAAACACTAAATGCCACACTGTTAACCAGCAACCTGCTGTACATAATGAATCAAACATCATGGGGGAAACAGTCTGCTTCACATGGAAGGCAAAACATGAATGAAATGGATTATTATTATTTTTTTTTTTTTATTTGTCAGTCACTCTTGGTTCCGAGTTTGACAGCTCTCCATTACACAATCACTAGAGTGAGAAGGGAAAATTAAAAAAAAAGGAAAAACCATTGCAATCAGGTAATTATTATGTTCCTTCTATAAAGCTGTCAGCAGCATAGTTAGAATAAAATGCACTGGAACTGTCTTTCCTGAAGAAGCCCATTCATTAAGAAACACATACATTAAATAATGGTGACACATTTTAAAAACTCTAAAATACACCAATAATCACATATGGAGGAAGGAGATGCAAAGGAAAATCAGTGAGAAAAGTGCACAATAACAGAGGGTAAAAAAGATAAATAATTAAAGTAGGAATTTTGACATAATTGTAAAAAAAAAAAATCCCCAAAAAGGGAGTTTTAACAAGAAGGCATCAAGTTGATTATCCGTCCAGGTAATAAAATGTCAAATTAAACTACTCAGTGCACTATGGTAGAATAAAAAAAAAAAAATCTGTTCCACTGTCTGCTGGTTGAGTCCAACCTAGACCATAAAAAAGACTCTTATGACTCAAACTAAATAAAAGGATTATGACATCAAATGACTGCTTATATCACCGTGTCAGCGTTTTTGTAACACACTCCAGGGGACACAATTTCAAAAAGTTCTGAACAGCTACAGTAGTCAGAATTCTTTATAACAACCCCAACTTTAATTCTTACATTCATATACTCCTGATTTGTTTTTCCCAGCTACGCTTTGCAGGGAAACGTAATTGCTGACTTGGTTATATTCCCAGGCAATATGAAGAAATGCTACATTTAGCCTATGATTCATGTGAAGTTGGCCAGAGTGGATGGTGGATGTACAAAACGCAGAACACAGAATTCACATTCCTGTAATATTTGGACAGGGCTGGAGTATGGGGATAGGTGTGTATCAGTGACTAAAGTAACACATCTAAAAGAAATGGCAGTTGTGTTTGTCATTGTTGGCATTAAATCTTTAGGTTTGACTTTTATCATTTCTGCATTTTTACAGAGTATAGTAAATATTGTTGTACCTTATGTGGTTGTGTGTGAGATACAGGCAGCAAAAGGCATAAGGGTCACTGTGTACTTTCACTCTTGGACACGCTCACACACAGATATCGACACTAGAGCCACTTAAAGAAACCCCTTGCAGAGGTCTGTTACCATTAATGCTCCTAAGACTGACATTGGGTTTATGGCTAATACACAGCTGCTAGCTGGTCTCTAGTGTGCACAAACACATGCACACACACACACACATATGCACACTTGAATAGGCATTGATTATATTAGTCAGGGGGTTTGAAGAGCATGTCTCAGACACAGGGTTAACTAATACAGTGCCGACCGATGCTTCCCAAGTACATACATTCAAACGCACATGTACACACACACACACACACACACACACACACACACACTCAGTGCCATAATGGCATTGATCGTAAGTAGTCAGGGGGTTTGGAGACTGCGTCAGAGAGCTCTCTCCATTCTCTGAACTCTTCAGAAAATCTCTAGACTATTGTTGTCTTTCTAAAGTGGAAATGATTCTAAATTGAGCTGCCCGTTCAAATAGAAGTTAAATAAAAAGGACACCAAGGGCAGTGTATAGATCAGAAGATGCCGTGATCTGGATGCTCTGGCTGGAGTAATTTACTCAGTGGGGAGGAGGGGAGCAATATCAAGAATGGTAGCCATTATTAGGCAGTAAATTTAGAATGTATTCTACGTGCATGCAATGCCAGAAAATGACTCTACATGTTTTCTGTGCTGATTAAAGAGTGACAAAAATAATAAATATGGATACATGATAGCCATGTGACCTCTTGCCCAAAGTCAGCTGGAATAGATTTGAACCTATGGATACATAATAACTGAATTAACACCCTCTTTATTGCTATTGCATACAAACAACAAGATTTTTTCAAAAGAATGAAAATGTGATACCGTTTGCTGTGTGTTCAAAATCATGCTTCGGATGCTGCAACCTGACAACCAAATCATATGTCAAATAAATTCACCTGTCAGCTTGTAGCTTCAGCATGCAGATCTAAAGTAAGAGTAAAAAAAAAAAAACCTCATGCATGAGATAGTCGTCAAAAACATTATCAGTCTCACATCCATCTTTCAGCTCATCCGCTGGAAACTATAGCAGCCACTTTCAACGTACACGTAGACCGTCCTCACTAGTGCTTGTGTTGCAAAGCAATCTTTCCCCTTTCCGGGAACACACTTTGATTTTTTGCTATTCAGTGATATTGACAAAGCTTCGGAAGACTGTGACATGGATCAGTTTTAAAGACATGCTGCTTGACAAAACAAATAACAGGAATAAACAAATGTAAATTACCAATATAGAGCGGAATACATTTGTTGAGTTCAAATGGTCTTTCCTAGAGGCAGCAATATATTCTTGGCATATTCTTCTCTTTCCCTATTCCCTGTCTTCTCTACTCCTCAGCACTTTGTATCCTCTCTCCCTCGTTCTCCTCCCCCACCTCTTCTCTCTTCATGGCATTGTGCCTCTCCCCTCCTAATGGATATTGACCAAAGAAAGACAGAAGAGAGGAACTGTACACTCATTCGCACAGACACACTCAGGGCTGTTTTGTTCTTTTTTTTTTTTTTTTTTTTTACTGATAACAGAGCTGGTGCAATGATGATGCCCTCTAATGGATGTTAATTTCATGTTGCCATGTGATTCCATGAATCAGAGTCATGATTCAGCCGCGATCTCATGTCATGAAGAAATATTACAACAAGTAAGCTTATACTAGATGTCATATTTTGTTTTCTTTTAAATGGTAAGAAATGATAAAAATGTGTGCCAAAGCTGGATGAAGAACACTAATTATAACAATAATTAATTATAATTCTGTCATCCTTGTGTCTATAGAAGAACAGAATATAACACTACCTACCTGCCTACTTGTTTATCAGTCACTATTGTCACCACGTAACTGCAATATGAGCACATGTGTACAAGGTAGCACAATGGATCAGACTAAACTCATGTATCTTATCTATGATGCCCTGTCACACGTGTGCACTAAAATAGTCTGGTAAAATCCTGCTTGTATCCTGGTTCATTTGGTGACACTCATGATTACCGTGATGACAGGTAAACATTGTTTATTGCTACGGCAAACGCTATTGTCAGAAATACAACAGCAGAGCAAGTGGTGCATCTGTTTACAATAACAGTTATCTGATTGCATGCTCCACACAGCAGGACACAGTAACGTTGGTTACCTTGCCCTGCCTCCTGCAGCTAAAGCTCAAAGCGGTTGCTTGTTTCATTAATGCCTTGCAACACTTAAAAAATGGTAGATAGGTAGGTGAAGAAAAACAATTTAGTGTGCATGTGGGAAAAAAGCATGCTGTGTTCATGTATGTATGGCTGCAAAGTAAATACTTATTATGTTATGTGATGAATGCTGAATGCTTTAGGTGGGAGTCCATTTAAGGGCTGAGATATGAGGTTTAATTAGTATTGCAAACATCCAGATAGCCTCCTTCATTGATGTGAGGCTGAAAGTACACACGCACACACACAAACACACACCTACACCTGTCCAGCAAGGAGAGTATTTTGTACAAGCAGAGCATTGAGCCCACTAACTGCATCCAACCTTGAACAAGCAGGTGCAGATGGATGGTTGCTACGCAGGAGAGCGGTTGCCATGCTTAGAATTTTAAGAAGCTGCTTGTCTCAAACTGTTAACTGAACTGTCTCAATAAACAAGTGTCCTCTCTAGCATTGAAATAACATCATCATCATCACTTTTCAGTAGACACCCCCCCATTTTCATATCTCACAAGTGTCGACTTTCCACAAATTAAGAGGAACTGCCTGATTCTCCTGATAACATGGACAGATTTGACACATTCTATCACAGGGTCGTCTGTCAAAAATTATATTCTTCCCCTGAGACACAATTTCAGCTGTTGATCAAGAGTAAAAAGGCCAAGAAGAGCTAAATTGGCTATCAGAAAATTCTGCCCGGCACTTTTGATTTGAAAACTTTTCTGATTTACTCCTGTAATCACAGAAGACAGAGTGATATATTTGGCCATTTCATTTACACCTCTGATATAATGAAATAAATAAAACATCCACAGTACTCATCTGTGATAGTATTAAAGCCACCTGTCACTCATAACAAGATCGAGGAGGCTTTCCCAACCAGTTGCCATGACAACACCACAACATATGAAAACTCCTCAGATCTGAAAATAAACAGGATTTTGCCCGGCTTTTCCAGGAGATTGAGGCAATAATGTTACCACTGCTTTGGGTTGTACAAAGAGTCTCATGCATAGCAATAACAAAAGTGTAACATGACCTTATTGTAGTCCTATGACTTATGATTCACCACGAAATGACCTTTCTACATAACTAAATGCCATGCATTAAATGAGGCTCATTACAGTGATAACATTTTTAGAATTCTATGGCTGCAATCAAACCACTATCAACCACATGTTTCTCTCTGTTAAAATTCTACTGCTGCTCATTCCCATTTTACTTACTTTGCTGCACACGAAGCAGAAAACTTACCTGCTTCTTTCAGGCATCTATTAAAGTGGACATTCACTCCTTCTCCACTGAAACTTTTACATTTTACTGAATGAAAAAAAAGTCAATAAATGTCCTTGTCAAGTCAAATCCAACAAAAAATTGATAGCATGTGTATACAGCGATAATATAAATGCCAGCAATCAATGTGGCAACACCATCAGCACATCAATGCAGCACTGAAGCAAACTGACAGACAAGCATTAAAACTTGTTCAACAGCTACACTCGTCACATTTGGCCCAGTCGTTCCTGCATTCAACGAACCCGACAATGGCTCTCTTCCACTACAGATGTCTTTATCATTTCAGTTGATTAGACTTTTGCAACTGGATGGCTGGCTAATCTCCACTCACATCATCTATCATCTGCTCTCATCCTCATAGCAACGGCTGATGTCTACTGATTAACTTACACAAAACCTCTCACACACACACTGGCACTTTGAAGCACATACAGGCTTTTTACTACAATAATAAGCCTTAAGAGATTCATCAAAGTTACTGTATAACATTAAAGCACACAGACACACAGATCATATATTGATAGTGTAGATAAACAGACCTGTAAACCAATGTGTCATCTCCAGAGCTGTTGTACTGGACCTGGAACATCCTGACTCCAGATGTAGGCGTCTGACTGCTCCATCTAATGAGAGCTGAGTTTCCCGTCAGTTCCACCAATGAGACCCTCCGGTCTGCCCCTCTTGTCTCGTTGTTAGGCACCTTAGAGGAGGTTAGGATGTCGGAGGGGGCAGGTTCAGAGGACGGGTCTCGACTGCGGCTTGTGCTGTTTGCCAGATGGGGCATCGCTGTGACAACTAGCTCCACCCTTCCTGTGGATTCACCTGCTGCGTTGGAAGCAATGCAGGTGAAGTTTCCTGAATCCTTCAGGGATGTTACATTGATCTCCAGGCTTCCATTAGGGAAAACCATTGTTCTGAAACAAATTAAGATACATAATAGTCAATGAAATGGTAATGTTATGACAAAATAACAAACACATACAGAGAGCTTGAGAAAAGTTTTTCCTTTTCCACTAATCCTGTATTTTTTCAACTTTGTTGGCTACTAGACATTTAGATATACAAGACTGCAACTTGGGTTGGCATACTTAGAACTTAATTTTAACATAGACCAGGCCATTTAGCAGGCCATTCATTTCATTGAAGAAAGGAGCAAGGCACTTTCACTTCTGTTTGTGAAACGATCCACTATTATTCTGTCAGTTTAAATTTGTGAACCATTCCTCCTGGTTCACGCTACTAAATCACGTGAGCCCTTCTTCTTTTTCACACACACACACACACACACACACACACACACACACACACACACACACACAGGAGCCACTTGCTAATCAGTGTTCTCCTTATCAATCCATTTAATCACATCTGTACTTTGCTGCCTACAGCACCTGATTCTTTTGCCAACTTCCACCACCAGCATCCACCCAGACTCTATCCAAGATTCAACACAATGTCTGCCAGGCTGAGAGGCTATGTTACTGATTGGCTGTGGACTTTATTTGCGTGATCATAGACATTCGCCACAGATCCACCAGTGCTTTAAATCCTTAATCATTCTGAAAACAACTAAAGATACATAAATGTGTGTTAGTGCGGGCTGTGACTTTACATTTTAATTATCAATAACAGATGTCATATATGTAACACCATAACTAGACACCTGCATATTTGACACATATGCCAACTAGGTTACCAGATGGTAATATGAGAAAGGTGTGAACTCAACAACTACCGTCTAATCCTGATTCAGAGTTCGCCCACACAAGTCATGTGCCTACGCCCTACCACTACAGGCAAGACAAAAATTATGTGAGACACACCGTCTTTTTGACTTGGTTGCACGTTGGCACATTGCACAGAGCTGAAGCAGTAAAGGGGAGAATATTCAAACAACCCCTCTGTTGCTCCTGCCAACTGGGATGCCAGGTTTCTGACATCGTTGAAAGTGGGACAGTGCTCTCAGAGGAGAAGTCATATTCCCTTAATTAACACACCTTGCCTTTAGTTGTGAAAAAATGTACAATCTAGGCCTATGGAGGAAAGTATTCAATTGTAGATCCAACAAAACTATAAAATGGTAAAGAAAGAATCTTAGTACCTGGAGCCATTAGATATAAGTCGACCTTCAGGGCTGATCCAGTGTACTTCAGGCTCTGGGTCACCATTTGCTTTGCATTTCAGGCTGGCGGGCTGGCCTTCCATAGCCACTGTATGAGGTGACTTACGGGTCAGAACTGGTGGGTCACAGATAAACTCCTAAAAGGCAAAAAAAGAATAAGTTCATACTTCAGATACATTTTCCAAGTCTGAATTACTTTCTGTGATATTTAAATGATTAAAGATCTGTCTTAGTTTCAAGGTTATGAGACATCTTTTGCGTTAGTTTCCTGCATAACACAAATGAAAAGCACAAAATGTCACCTCTTCAGGTATTGTCCAGAAGTACTTGGCACTGAGGTCAGGGGGAGAGGCGCATGTCTCCAGGTCATCTTCTCTGGTCAGTCTTCTCAACCACAGAAGTTCACAGTTACAGTGAAGGGGGTTGCCACCAAAACTCAACACCAGGGAGGAGAGGGGGGAGCCTTTGGACTTGGCATAAACTGGAATTCTCAGGAACAACGGGTCCGGGGGAATTTTCTTCAGCTTGTTGGATGTCATGTCTAGCCTGTGAAATTATGGATTATGGAGAAGATGAGGGATGGACAAAATGAGATAGGAAGAAAGAGAGAGACAGATATATTGTCATTAGATCAAAGTAAACCAGCTAGTTTATCTATACATTTTATAAATCTTCCACTAATTCATCCATCCTTTCCTTTATCTATTTACCTGGCCAGTTTGTGTAGGTTGGTAAATACTCCTTGGGGAACATTTTCTATGAGATTATGATCCATATTTAGGGTATTGACATTGGTTAGACGCCCGATTGTGTCCCAGGGCACTTGGGCAAGATTGTTATAACTGAGGTCGAGATCCTCCAGTGTGGACAGGAAGTCATCAAAGGCATGGGGAGATATTGAGTGGAGCTGGTTGTTGGCCAGAATCAGGTGACGAAGGTTGGTCAGGCCTTTGAAATGGTCATCCTATAGTTGGGGAAAAAGTGAAAGCTGTATCACAAATATCCTGTATCTATCTACAGTACTGTTATTTATAATGTTTACTATGCTTCAGCTATTGTAGCTCCATTGTCTTAATTGTGTGTATTCATTAACCACCCATCCAACCTTGAGTTGCGTTGCTCTGATACTTTTAAGTCTGTTTATCAGTTGAGTGATCCATCTGACTATTTATTCCCATCCCACTTTCATTAATCCGTCCAGTCAACCGTCCATCAATCTTACCTTGATCACAGTTAATCTATTAGAGTCTAGGTGGAGTGCTCTCAGTCGCCGCAGGTCAGTGAAAGCCGAGGGCAGAATCTGACTGATGGTGTTTCTGGACAGCGTCAGATGTAGCAGGCTGGTCATGTTGGCAAAGTCCTTTCTTCGGACGGCTGAGAATAAGGAGAATAAACACAAAGAAAGACTAATAAGGAAAAAAATAAAAGTAGATGCACATGCACTAAATAGGTTTAAAGCATAGTTGTTTGGCTGACCACAGACAGAAGTGCTTTGATTATTGACTGTAAAAAAAATACTTTTTGGCAACAGCAGATCTGATATCCCCAAAATAAATCATATATCGCACAGGGTAGTGCTAAACTCAAATTAATTTGGACGTGAACAATGTGACTTAAATAACCATGCCTGTGTGATATTGTTAATGGAGTATCAAATTATATTTCCAGACCCTGTGAGAGCCTTTTTTTAGCTTGTGCATCTTTTGTTTTGGTGAACTATATGAACAGAATTTCTTCTAAGCTAAGCCTTAGAGGATTAGGTAGCTGCCGTGGTGGGAGCTAATGGGAATCCAGATTAAAATAAAAGGATATAGCAACACATCAGTTCTTAAAAATAAGTACATTTCAAAGTATCCAAGAGAGGAGATGAATCATGAATGTGAGTTGTTAGACTTGAACCACAAAACAAAGAAAAAAAAAGTTTTAAAAGAATGAAAGTTAAAAAGACTCATGGGAAATATTACTCATTATCATATAGGGACCAACAAAAAAAGGGATTGTGAATTGAGGCATTTGTTTTCAGTGCTATCAGACTCTCATATTATCAAACTGCATATACAACCAATTATAGCATGTTGGTACATATACATATGACTTGTTGTACTCACTGCACGTCCTTTGAAATTTTAGCTGTATTTAACCTGTCAAATCATTGCTCAAGCTTTTGCTGTGACTATGCTGTTGTTTCACTATTTAATATTCATACACTGTTGCTACAGCTGCTGCCACTGAATATTAGTAGGCCTATGTCAAAGCCCACATACATCTGTAGGCACCGAATGTAAGCCCCCTGGGAAATCTATTAAGACAATGGGTGATGACAATGAACAGACTGGATCATGTAAAAATGTCTTATTACCATGTCTTGATTGATGGCAAAATGGAATACAGGGCAGGCGGGTGTGTTACCTGTAATGAAGTTCTCTTGAAGCCGTAGCTCCACGGTGCGTCGGTCAATGGCAGCAGGAACAAAGAGCAAGCCTGTCTTGGAGCAGAGGATAGCGAGCGACGGAGAAAGGCTCTGGCACATACAGCGTTTCGGACACGGCTGTCCCCTGCATGCTGCTGCCAGCAACAGCAGAGAGAACCACAGCCGTTCCATTATCCTCCACTGGGAACAGGGCAACTGGAAGACAGAAGGAAATAAGCAATGAATTGAAGTAGATAGAAAGATGGGATCACTCAAGGGGAGGCCACTGGCAGGAAATGGCAAACCAGAGTGAACACATCAACTGACTTGGTCACTCACAGAAAAGACCATTATTATCTTAAGTACTAGACATTTGTCAAATCAACAGAGACTATAGACCGCATCAAGTGATTTAAAAGTATCTATTTAAAGTTCTAAATTGCTTCATTACTTCCTTGGTAGCATGGTAAATTGGCTAGCCCGCTAACAGCAGCACATTTGTTAAACATCGCAACTTTGTAGACCAACAGTGCTCTATAACTTCAGCTCTGATATACGGGTGTTAAACACATTAATAAGTAATGTGAGCTGATCTAAAACTCCTGCACTCACAGTTTTACAACCACTGTAGTGTACCAAGCCAGATTTACTGCCTTTTCATGCGGAGCCACACTAAAACACATACATAAATAAATAAAGAAATGTCAAATGCCTTGTGTCCCAGACAAGCCAGAAAACAGATCAATAACACTAGCAGAATATTTTTGCAGGAATATACAGTATAATTATGCAGTATTATACAGCCAAATTGCTATTGAGCACAAAACTTAATAAAAAGACTTTTTTAGCTTCACAGTACTGTCAGGAGATTGGAGAGTGAGGAGTAGATCATAGCACTGCTCACTAACTGAACTAAATTAAACAATACAATACGAGCTCATAATGTGCGCTATCATCACAAGGGTACATGGTGGGCTGGCAATTTTTCAGAGGCACACTGGGGATTTTTTCCTCTGCACCTGTTTGATATTTAGGTAAGATGTAATAAGGTGCTGAGCATTAATTCAAAGGTAAACTGCAAATTTGGTGTCAAGATTGCATAATGGCAACATCTGCTGTATTTATATTCTGATTATGACAATAATGTCAACAAAGCAAAGCAGAGGTTAATATCTGTAACACTCTTACATCTCTCAATAACAACTGATTGTATGCTGAATGGAGGACTTTTTAAGTTCAATAACTCCCTGTTCACTTCACATAAAGCTGTAGTCTCAGATTTGAGTGATGCACCTTGCCAAACCAAGTTATACACTGAGCTGTTGTAAAACATTTCTATGGTCTAGACATTTTTTTTTTTTTTAGTATGCAGTGCAAATTAACAGGAGTGCTTGGTGACTCTTAGCACATGGAGGACATGTTTCACATGGTTCCATCAAAAATTGTCACTTCAATTTATACCACTTAAACCCCATCAGGACTGTCCTTCCTAATTCCAACAACACCCATCTTTTCAACATCTGTAGCAACAGTAGCACCTGAAGCGTCACATTTATATAATTGCAATAGATGTTGATATCTGTCTGTGATGATATATTGTGGTAGAACAGATTTGTGATAGCTCCTCAATGTAATGATGAAATTTCATAGTCGTGAGCAAATTCACAACTGTTTGTTTTTTTGTTCAATTTACTTGAGTGCAACTTTAATAATAAATCAATTAATCACGTTTAAAATAAAGACATTTCAAGATGGTCTAAAAGGTAGTAGACCACAGTATTACCTGTACTTTTATTTCATTTGTTAATATACAATATTGTTGTTTAGAATTGGAAATATGGCCACTGAATGCACCCTTATAAGTGACAAATGAAACACATGAAATATATTTTAACCTAACGTCATTGGGCTATCCCTACACTCAACATAATTAAGCATTATTCAGAACAATATTCAATTTAACCTGACATTTTCAAGGCGCTGTCATATCCATTACAATATTTCCAAATCCTAGTTTTTGAGACCATCACAAAAGCCTTTCTATTTCTTGTAATTCATCATACAAATGAGCAAGGACAGGTAATCACAGCAGATCATTGATTTGGAATTCCTTCACCTGCTCTCGTTGTTGAACCCATTAAATTTTCATAGTTCATCATAGAGCAATCTCCACAAGCCTAAGGTAAAGGTTTATATTAACGAGTCTCTGGCCATTTTTTAAACTATTTTTTTTTTTTTTAAAGGATCACAATGTACTACAGCATCACAAGATAAAAAATACCCAGTGTTGCTAGATGCTTTTCTCTCTTAATCTTAGATTTTTCTGTATTTCATCCAGTAAGGTGAACCAGCCAAATATATACAAACAAGTGTAATCTTATGAGCCTGCTAAAAATAGATATGCTGTAATTTGATACTTCATGTTCTCCATCCTCCCACAATGTAGAACACAGCAGAGACAATCTTTAACTTGCATACACACAGACACTTCTGTTCTTCTATCAGCATTTCCATGTCACTGAATATATTTCTCTCCATTACTCTTGATTATTACCTCTGCCATACCTCCCCATCCTATTCCCCTAATACATGTTATTCACCTGTTGTTTTCTCAGTCATACTACTCAATCAGGCTTTCTCTCTTCAATCTTTCCTCACTCCCACATGTCATACATATAAATATATATAGCAGCACTTGCTCATGGTCACTTCACCCCTGCCCTCCTTCACTTTACTTCTATAGCTGTCCATCTCTCTTATGGATTTTCTTTCAAACCAAGTAATTTTCTTCTCAATTTCTCCACTCTCAGCTCTTCTTCCACTCTCCAACCCCCCACTTTTAAACCTTCATTTATACAGCATGTTTCCTACAGAGGACGTAATTCTCCTTCTTAATCACCCCCCTACTCTTGCTTTCATTTTCACTCCCTTGCTTTTTCTCTGATCATCTATCAGCAGACCTCCACCCTCAATCTCTCCATGCTGCCTTCATGTTTTTCCCCAATTATCCATCCCTCACCCTGCTTCTCTCAGTTTTATCATGGTTTTATTGTCATGTATGTTTAATGCATTTATGTTTCAAAAACTGGTGCTAATGGTGATTTTTAAATGCACAAATCATTCACTTTGTTCACCCACTCTATGTGTACTGCCTGAGTCTACAGTATAATAACTATTTAGGCACACCTCGCTTGGTTCTCCCACACATCCAGACTATGTGTGTTTTTGAGGCCATTCAATTATGGACATATGGGTTTTTCTGTGTAATTCAGTGAGGATGATAGTGATCAGTCACCCACCATTACTCACTGCCGTGCTTGTTCAGCTATGGAGAGTTAATAACACAAGAGAAAATAGATCCAAGCTGCCTGCCCTTGTTACTAGTCAGATTAGGTCATTATAGTTGTTGGCAATGAATTGAATGACACTTTAATGCTCTGCAAATTCCAACTGTTGAGACATCTTTGGTGCATGGTACAGCTTGACAGTTCTGTCCCAATTCAATGAACCTCCACCTGGTTTGAACCAGATGCGATTGTGACTGGCTGTCTTATACACCCTCATACTCAAATTTCCATACTGCATGATAGTCTGAATACTGTACTGCTGAAAAAGTATGACTCAAAATAGATTAATCAAGTGGAAGACAACCTTGGAAGACCTCCAGATGTCATCTATCATAATGTTCTCCATAATACAAATCAAAAATCCTGCCTTTAGCTTTCTCGCAGACTCACCCAAGAGTACCAGAGATTCCAGGAACAACTACACAATGAAAGGTGACATGAGTGTGAAGTTAGCTTTTGATGTTTGATGTTTTGTTGTTGCCAGCTGAAAACAGGCCTATGCCTAGAAAAAAATCACAGAGAATTGCTTGCAAATAACCATCAAAATTTTAAAAAGTTCTGATTATAAATAATTGTATCACATAGATAGTCTGATCAAGTTGGGTCAATACCAGGGGATGCTAGTTAAATCCCAGATTAAGCTTGGTCTTGGAAAGAAACTTGAGTTTGGGAAGCCTTCTTGGGCCAATACATACATTTATAATTAGTTTATTGTCCTGGTGGCCATACATTAAAACAAAACAGAACCCATTCAGCTTGGCAAACCCAAGCAGTGCTTAACACTGACAAACCTAGTTACAGCCCATAAATCAGCAACACATTTAATTAAGGTAGTACCCACACGGAAAACTGCCCACTTCTGACTGGGAAGTGGGGACCTAACTAGTGAGGGTAGGTGGTGCTGAGAAAGGTGGCAGTAGTTTTAAAAGATCAGGACTGAAAGTAAGCAGGCTGTGCCACCAGCAATTTTAGCTTCATCAACATACAGTTTCAGTTAGCTAAACTATGTTAAACTGTGCTGATGTCTGACAGACCATGTCATTCCAATCCCATGCAAAAGTAACTCCAGGGATTGGAATTGAAAAACATATCTATTTGGTATACTACATTCATGCATCATTTTGATTTCAATTAAAAAACTATTAATCGCAAAGAATGACAAGTAACTGAGTCTTGACAAAGCTCTTAAGTTTGCAGAATGGAGGAAAACAGAGCAGAACTGTAAATTTAGCTGGTAAATCAGACCACACATTGAATTCACCTACCGAATGCCAGATCGCATATTTAACATATTTTGAGACTCATTGTGCTAAATGTGAGATTATTAAATGTTAGCATAACGTTCCTTTATGTCTGAATGTCAGAGGTAACAGACAAAACATATCCAGCATCATTTTGCAGTAATTACACTGGAGAGCTCTGCATTGATATTCACTTTCTACAAGTGACTGTAAAAGCTGTCAGACAACATTGGGGATGTCTCCAGCAGTGAGAAATGTTAATGTTTTTATGTTTTTGCAAAGTAAGGCACAAACACACACTGACAGTCTCTTTGTTTTGCTTGACAGTATGATCTCTGCTTTGCACTTGTGAATCAATCAGCTTCTCCCAGGCAGAGTATTTTTCCATGTGTTTAGGGCAGATATTCTGGCAAACTGGCATGCTGTTCCTGTGTGTGTTGAAAATGGGAATAAAGTGCAAGATATATACAAAGCACGTATGTAGGTATTATTGCTTTGGAGGAAAGGAAAACAGTCCTTTTGCTCGATCATAGTTCTGTGTTCTGAAAAAAACAGTAATTTGCATAAAATGCTGCCAAAACACACCCCACGTCAATTTTTCTAAAGGAAAAAAAAAATAATAATACTAATAAAACTTCACAGGTCGTATTGACAGCTGTGAAGATTAAAGACAGCCCCTTATGCTACATTCTCTTATTTTTCTTCACCATTTTACACCCAATCATTGGAAAACAAGGTGCTTTACTAATGTGTTTATTGTAAAAGATATAATAAATAAAAGACTGCAATGATGTAGTGTTTACCCTGTTTGAAGAAGAAATGAGCCCGAGTCAACTCTCAATTACAGCAGACTTTCTTCTGATTAAGTCTGTGCTTTTTAGTCAGAACAACATGTAATGAAGGTATCCTAAAGCCAGCTAACAGTCCTTTATTTAATTGCATACATAATGGATTTAAAGAATAAGGGAAACAAAAAGACAAGTTTACAGCATTTGCATTTAAGAATTTAGGATCAAAAGTGCCCAGCACCACCTGCAGGGATAGGCATAGGTGTCAGGTGCTTTGCAAGCTATGCATCAGTCAAAGGCGGGGAACTTGGCATACTTACTCCAGGTATTGTAGACTGGGCCTAGGGACATGAAACGTCACCTGGCTACTGGGTAGAACCTGAACTTGGTACAGGAGCGATACCAACTAGATATAGTTGGGTTGACCTCTACATATAGTGCTGGTTTTTGGAACCAGAATCCTGGAGAGAGGCTGAACTCCTTTCCTTTTCCAGAGTTGTCTTGGGTGAGAGGCCCTGGACAGGTGTGGGGATACTCACAAGCCCCCAGCTGAGCGTCGCTGTGGAGGAGTTCTCCTCAGGGACTGAGAGGGTCTTCTTTATGCGACTGAGATTGACTGAGAAGAAGGGTCTGCCTGTTGTGTGTGCTCATGCACACAGCAGTTCAAAGTATCTGGACTTCTTGGAGTCTCTAGATGGTGTTCTGGAAGGGATTCCATCTGGTGGCTCTTTAGTTCTACTGGGAGACTTGGAGAAGTTGGTCCAGGGGTCTCTTGGGGAAGCAGACAATTACTGGGGAATAAAAGGCCTGCAGTTTCGATAGTCTCTGAAGCAAAAATCCCAGTGTAGGAGGAGTTTAGAGAAGTCATGGAGAACAACTTTTGGGTGGCATGCCTCTTCAATGTCCCATGGAGGGGAAGAACAGTACCTGTGGAGTGGCAAAACAGGGTGGCGGTTCCTATTTTCAAAAAGGGGGACTGGAGGACTGTGTTGCGGACTGTGTCTGGTTGTCTGGTCAGATGACATGGTTCTGTTGCCTTCATTAAACCATGACCTACAGCACACACTGGGACAGTTTGCATCAGTGTGTGCTTAAGTATCTTGGGGTCTTTTGTGAGATGGATGGGCAAATTGGTGCAGTGTGAGCAGTAATGTGGATGCTGTTCTGGTCTAGATTGCCTCCTGGGCACCTTCCTTTATAGTTGTTCCTGGCATGTCCAACTGGCAGGAGACCCAGGCACAAAACCAGAACTTGCAAGATGGACTACATAGCCCATCTGGCCTGGGAATGTCTTGGGATCCCCCAGGAGTGGCTGAAATACATTGCTGGGGAAAGGGACGGATGGATGGATGGATGGATGGATGGATGGATGGATGGATGGATGGATGGATGGATGGAGATCAGATCAGCTAACTAAATTTGGCAGTGGTCAATGGACATATACAGAAACCAAAATGACTTTCACAAGAACAATGATATTATAGTCCCGTCTGAAGCAATTAACAACTCACATCCCTACATCTAAAATAAGCTTATTAGAGAGAAGGAGGAAGAGGCAGATTTAACGAGAAGGCAAGAAATGATAACAGAAAACTGCACAATTCTTAGGCCAGTAGAAGGGGAAAAAATATTAAAGAAAGTAACAGTTAGTGAGGAAGAATACTGTTAGAAGATAATAAGGTGAAGGAGGACAATAGACTAGAATTTTTAATCAGTTCAGCACACAAGGAAAATACTCAAGGTGTTGGCTTAGCTTTATTTAATTTAGGTTGCTCCACAGAATTCACCTTAGACAGGCAAAACATTCCAGAAACAACTTCCTCACCTGATGACTTGACCCACATGCTATGCTAATACCCCTGACTGAGCGGATTATGGGAATCGTTTTTCAAAACGATGTTCCAGAAATCAGTTCAGATTCTGCCCCCAAGTTTGCTGTCTCTGCCTTAACAACAAAAGGCTGATTGTAATGCCTGTGCTTCAACCCAAGTCCTGGCTATGTGATGTTATATCTTCATGAATTTCAACTGTAAAGGCCTCCTGTAATAAAGTGGAATTTGGCAACCTTACACTGGAGTAGCACTCTAGTTACATAAACAATATACTATATGTATCAAATCATACTATATCCTGTAAACATATACAACCACTGTAATAAAATGAAATAGAATAGCCCTGAAACAAGAGAATTAGTATGACAATATCAGTGTTTCCTTACCTAATGAGCAAAATAATAAATGACAACAAGTATGAATACAATATACATATTAAACAATAGTCATATGAAACAACAATACTCAATACCTCTTTTGATAACACAACAAAAAACGTCAACACACAATAGAACTTTTTCTTTTTCTTTTTGGGCAGTGCCAGCTGCAGCCGGTATTCAATGGGTGTTGGTATTGATCCACACAGCCACATTTCCGTGAAGCATAAAGGAGAAGATAAAGAAGAGTCTCAGTTTTTCCCAACAGTAGATGAAGTTCATCCAGTGTGTTGGTCAGGGAAAGCATGTTGTACAGAAATATTCCACTCAGTCCACACTGACAGAGTCATACGAATGCACTGGCCTGTTTTCCTCTCCTGCCTGTGTTTGGCCTTTCATTCTGTGAGCAAAAGTGCACCTTTGGCCAGAGTATCGACATGTTTGGCGATCCTGGTTTGAAGACTCAAAGTTGGTTATGTGTTTGTCAGTGATAATATTGATATTTGCATGTGAAATCGCATCTAACTGTGAGTGCTAGTTACTTTGGCAGATGTGTGATTTTTGCCTTTTAAACATTGCTGGAATACTACAGGGACGTGGAGTCTGTTAAAACCAGCACTCGATAACACTGCAGGATGAAACAGATGATTTGCTTTTGAAATCTGCATTAAACACCTATATATTAGATGTTGTGGCCATAAACATAGATTTAGTGCACTTTTGGCTCAGCAGTGGCTGATATACTGTTGCTATATCACCATCAACTTAGTTCTAAGCATCATCATTCATTAGATTATAATTGGAAATATTCCAATGATGTGATCTTTGTGCTCTGTTCCAGCAATTCATCCATGTCTGTGTGTGTGTGTGTGTGTGTGTGTGTGTGTGTGTGTGTGTGTGTGTGTGTGTGTGTGTGTGTGTATGTGTGGGTGCTCTGGTGTGTTCTATGTTATGTGTGCCAAATTGTGTGTGTATGTGTGTGTATTTCTGGCCCCTTACTTCTGCTGTGTCCAGCCTGCTTTCCCAGAGTACGCTGCACCTCGCAATGGAGATGGATTACCCTGTCAGCTTTCTCGCAGAACCACTGCAGAGTGTCTTATGTGTATAATTTACCGTATATGTGCAAAAGCATGAGCATGTTTGTGTGCGTGCACATGCTCACTGAGAGCTTATCATATTTGCCTCTTTGAATCTTTGAATATGCAGGTGTGCCATTGGAATCGGCTTGTGTGTGTGTATGTGTGTATGTACAAAGCATTCATTTTTGTGCATAAATCTGTGTATGGATGCTTGAACATGTGCTTCTGTCTTTAGTGTTTGTCTATAAGTGCTTGCCTGACGCTCTAAGTGCATGTTTGTGTGTCTATGTCTTTGTGTGCACAAGAGAATAGCCACATGTACTGCATCTGTGTGTATGCGTGTGTTTGCGTGTGTTTGTGTGCATGCTCCGTCTATTTCTGCAGCATCTATCCTAGCGAGAATGCTGGGTTATTAACAGCCTCGAAAGCAGCGTCATCCATCTGCTGCATACACACACAAACATACTGTACTGTACATACACACTCACAGTTCACTTAAATTAGGCATTGTATAAGTGTGTTAGTTTACATGAGTGTATACTTACATGTACATGTACATGTACATGTGTGCATATGTATATGTGTGAAGCTCTAAGGGTACAAAGCTGTACTGCTGCTTCAGAACTGTTTCCACTTTCACGTCATCAGTATGTCAACTGTCACTCAACCAATTCACAACCTGATCTACACAACACACCTCACAATTTTTTTTATGTCCTACTACTCGAATGGATGAAGGGAAATTAAAAAGGTAAAGAGTGAGTGAGAATTGGAGCAAAAAGAATGAATTTGAAGCGTAAATGCAAGTCAGTGGACAGGTAGAAAGCAATGAAACGAGATAAAGCTAAAGCAAAAGCAAAGTGCTCCAACAGAATGGGGTATCTGTCAAAACCAGTGGTGAGGGCAAAGCTTTTATTGGTCACAAAAAAACTTGGTGGGGGCCTGTAACTTAGCAACAGCCAATGACACATGGATGGTAACAGTGAGGAGGTGGGAAGAGTATGTGTGTGTATGTTATGGTTGTGGGGGTGTAGTGAGAGTGTGTGTATGAAGGCTATGTGAGAAAGTGCAAGATTGGTCCGGAGATCTCGCAAGTAATGAATCTGGAGTGTTGCCGTCAGAGAGGGTGAATGTGTGATGTGTGCGTGTGTGTGTGTGTGGGGAGGGGGGACTGCACTTGTGTTGCATAAAGAGTGCAGTGTGTAGTGGTCTAACAGTGTAACAGTGTATTTTTGGCCAAGATACACATTGCATCAAAGTGTCCTTGTATTATCATAAAAAACAATAGAGAATGATGTTTACCACGGGCCCATTAAACAAACTTTTAATGAGATAAATACAACCATTTGTCTATTTTTAACATTCCTCATAACTTGGGAAAACCCACAGTGCATCCAGACTCTCTCCCGAGTCCCTCATCACATGGGTAAAAGCATTTTGTTTCTTTCTTATCATGCCAAAACTCAGATCTGTAGGAATTGTGCATCAGGATGTTTCCAGTTTCCTAAAAGCATTACAGAAATTGGTGAAGAACCAATGTGATTAAAAAACTCAAATTATGTAAAGAGTTCAGCAACCTTTAGACCACAGCAAAAACTGTCTGCAATGAAGCAGTGCAGGAGCTGACAGTATAACATCAGCCAAACCTCGGTGTTATTCTGCATACTCTCTTCATGGTACATTAGTCTGTTATGGCACAACTTAAAACAACTTGCAGTAGACTTCTACAAAAAGAGTTTTGCAGCACTGTCTGATGTACTGTGCTGTAGGCAAAGAGTAGAGCGTAATTACTTTTACAACTCAAGATAATTACTAAGGATGAAGAGGAAAGAGAAAAATGTTGAATCAAGTTCAACTCACTAACATTGTCCAGAGCTTTCAAGAAGATCACAAGATCATCAGCTAAACGTGTCAACAATTCAGTCTCCATAGCAACTGAGCAAAGTCCATCAACTGATGAATACAAGGAGCTAAAGTTTCCATAGATGATCACAAAGTTGGATTTTCTGCATCATAGGCAACTCTTACATTATTTATTTATTTATTCATTTATTTTTTTATTCATTATTATTTATAAAACAGGTTGTGTTGTTTTACATTTTTTGAAAGTTGTTTTTGTACTTTTCTAGATTGTAACTCTTCATCCAAGTTAAATGAGCTAGCCTTTTTTTGCCTTCTATTTTAATAGACATTTGCACATGCAATTAAGATAACTGATTCAATAAGCTAAACTATCATTTTCTCATAAAACGATATGAAGACTTCTGTCTAACTTTAAAGGCCTCTGGCTTTTGTCATCTAGGCACTGAGGCTAGTCCATCTAAATGTCTCTAGGCTACTGGAAGAACGCACCATAAATATTTGATAAGAAACTTTTGATCATTCTGAGTGATGATCTTTTCCATGTTCATTCAACACACACTTAGACCAGTCTTCAGTTGAAGAGTACAAACCTCTGTGCCAGCAAGGATCTGCCCCACCAAAGTGTCCTCAAACAGGAAACCCAATCCCCTGTTGGCTCCAGTGGTGCTGACCCTGACTTTTCTATGGCTGGAGGGCAAGAGAGCAGACACATTCTCTGTGGGGATCAGTATTATTATAGTGTGAGGTGTGCTGCTCACCTCAATGGGAAAACTATGTGATATACTGCATAATCACCTGAAAATAATCGTATGTCTTAAAGTGCTTCCACAGAGTCTGCCATGTAAGTAGCCAAGAACAGACCAATCAAACACTGGCTTTAGACAGGGCCTTCCACACTTTTTGCAGCCACTGTAGTGTTTCCTTGAAGCGAGGAAGGAGAGGGTAAAGCGAACAGGTCGTATATCAGCAACTACACTATTCAATGCCACTAAATCCTGCACACTGGCCCTTTAAATGTGTTTCACAAGTTGAGTGATATTAGGACAACTAAACTTGGATCACTGCGTTCACCCTCCAGACTCAACCGCATTGACTTTGTTTCATTGTATACACCTGTGAATAGACATTATGTAGGCCAGCATAATTTCCATGTTTTAGGTTGGTGTGAATGGGTCAGCAGGCATTATTCAACCTAGAACTGCAACCTTGCTTTCAGTGTGGGTTTAATACAGACACTGCTTTGCTGTGGTATAAAGTATAAATAACTTATAGTTAGAATTTGTTTGGCAGGCTTTGACTTGGCAGTGAGCTCAAGCCCACTAAAATGTACCTTCTGTTTTTTTGCAGTCGCAGAGATACTTGAACATGACTGCACAATGCAAGTTGCATTAACTTTATTGTACCCGAATTTTAAAAGAAGTTAAACATATCTGGGCACATGTTGCACATGCAACAGGAAGACAATTAATATAATATGAGCCTCAAGGAGAATGTTAAGAAGGAGCTCCCAAATATGAAATACTTGCTGCACGTAGCAGAACGTAATTTAAACATAAGAGAACTAGCTCAGAAAAGTTGATAATTTCACAGGCTAATGAACCTTTTTGTAGGCAGTCAACAAAGTCAGATTTGAGGAAGACTTTCCTTAGTGTGTTATGCTGTCAGCCAGAAACACAAGAATAAGTAAGGATCATTTTATTTTCTACAAGAAGGACTCTCAAGACGGCCTTATAAAAGTTATAATTGCTACTGACTTACTCTGAAAAAAGCTGTAAGGTCAGAAAAATGGCTTACATTGTGATTTTATGGTGCTGAAAAGACAGCTCTCTGCACTTTGCATGCATCTTTAAATATTATCTTCCCCTTTTTTTCAAATTAGTTTTCATTGTATAGTTATATAGGTATCTCTGAAATGTTTATGTGACGGGCCAAAGTTGTTTGATCTCTCTGTAGCCATTTATGTCTCTCTCACATCCTTTTTCATTTTTTTTTTTTGTGATATGTGTCTACATATGATGCTGTTGGTGGCATTTTTGTTCATTTTTGCTCATACATGGTATTGTCACAACAAAAGTCAGTAATATTATCTTTTTTGATTAGAAGGTCACAGTTGTAGTCTGTCTGTGTGCATCACCCCGCTGTCATCCAAATCTCTCTCCAGCTAAGCGAACAAAGTTGGCTGCCCTGCAAAAACAACACACAGTGGCACAAACAAATACACGCATCCACAAAGGTACACAGGTGCTTACAGACACACACACACACACACACACACACACACACACACACACACACACACACACACACACACACACACACACAGTTGCCCAGACAAACCCTCATCTCCAATGTGGACCTGATACACCTCTGGGATCTGAGCCACACACACATGCTGTCTTTCAGAGATCTGACTGGAGAAGGGAAACAGACATTTGCTAATGGTGCTTTTGTTACATGACTCCTGCGCTCTCCTCTGTCTGTTTCTCTTTCTCGCTGTTTCACACTCTGTCTCCAATTCTGTTACTTTCAATCTATTAATCTCGCTCTCTTTTTGTGTCATTGTCATCCTCTTTTTTTTTCTTTCCCTGTCTGTGTTCTTTCCCTCTGTCCCTCTCTGTATCTTCTTTCTGATGCCCTGCCCTCTGTCAGTACAGTAGATAATGAGGTGATTGCGGCTACTAGCTCAGTGCATCAATGCTTGTCGCTCTGTACTCCATTGTAACACTAAACATGGCCACTGGTTTACTGTAATGCTAACTGCACACCCCCATGCACACACACACACACACACACACACACACACACACACACACACACACACACACACACACATGTTGTCCATACTGCTCACTCTCTTCTTCCTGATCTCATCTATTTTACTTCCTCCTCCTCTTTCTTTCTCTTGCTGTACATCTCTCCCATCATTCTCAAATCTAATTGGGGCCCTCTCTGTTACATCATTCTCGTTTTTCGGCTCAGACAGAGATGCAGTAACTTCCTGTCAACCTTCTGTCCCTCTAAAGGAACTAGCAGTCTCCATCTCACTGTGTAGTGTTGCATGATATAATTGTCAGCTCTGAACATCAATAATGCTATTGTTATACCAAATGCTCTGCCTGTTGTTGTGTCTAGTCTCAACCTTCCTGTCTGTCTCTTTTTGGCTACTTAAACATTAGTTTAAAACGATTCAAATGTTTGAAAGTAGCTTGGCCTTGCTTCAATGCTATAAGTTTGTCATCAGGAGATGTTTCCATTAAAATGTTCACACTTTAGGTATTACATGTTTATTACATGTTTCCATGCCCATCTTCCTGCTACATCATATCATTTATTTCCTGCTTTTTTTTTTTTTGTGTGTGTGTTTGTATTAGCCACCATGGTGACAGAGTGATGGGGGGGCTGACATGCAACAAGGGTCTCTTTGTAGAATCAAACTGGGGGTGCTGTGGTTACGTGGTTACACCCATGACACCCTCTGCTCTTTTTTATTATCCATTTTGTGGGTTTTCTGATAGAGTCGAGGCAATTATCAGTGTGTGTCAGTGCAGCATATTGCTGTGTGTAAAGTTTAAAAAAAAAAAACTGTTTTCACCAGCCTCTTCTTTTTTTCCACATCAGCCAAGCATGAAAACTTGTTTTAAATCATTTTTTATGCGCAAGTTTAAAATGTGAAATCTTGTTTAAAAACTTCCTCTCTCATGTCTCTCTCTGTACTATTCCACCCTCAGAATGGCTGCAGTCATTTCTACTCCAATTTCACTGATTTTAATGTTAGGACATGTATCAAAGAGGTAATAGCACAGAGGAACTGCAAACCAGTGACAAAGGCAGCAACAACACGACCATACTATCAGTGCAACGGGGTAGTCAAGGGAATATGAAGATCTAGAAGCTGTTTGATCATCAGCTGTTTGATATACTGGAACAAGTCAGGTTGACCTTGAACAAATCATAAATCTTAAAAAGCTGACTGCAGGATGTTAGAATGTAGATTTTAATATAGGCTCAGAAACACAAGGTATCAAATATAAGTCTGGTGTGGTGTTTTTGCTTTCACCTTCATATCCGTGTGTGCTTTCTTGATTTTTTTTTCTGATACTGTGACCTTGAGGTTCACAAGCCAAGAGGTCATGAAGCATACTAATGAAAGGTTTTCTCTCCATCTTTCCAATCTGCCTCGCTTACACACACACTTTGTCTACACAGCAAGATCTTTCCAAAGACTCACTACTGTAGCTAATACGGTTCTGACATCAAACACTTCCTAATCTGAAACACTACTAAATATAGAGCCTTTCTTTTCATCAGGGTTCCCTACATTCTTACTCTATTTGCCTCTCCTTAATGGTTTCTCCACTAATCACTTCATTATTTCTCTTTCTTTCTCTTTTCCCACTCCAATGATTCCCTTTATGCTTTCTTCCCTCCTTTCCTTCCTTCCTCCTTGCCTTCCTTATCTCTTGCTTCTGCTCTTATTCAAGGTTTTATTACAGGTTTAGCTGTGACAGATGCATCTCATTTTGTAGACAGCAGCAGCGAGCGTTTCAGATTCTGGTGGTTATGGTGATTGGGGTGTAATAATAAAAAAGAAAAAGGGATGGGAGAAGCAGAACTGATAGGGTGGAAATAAGTAGAGCAGAAGACAACAGAAACATGGAGGAAATAAGAGGCTGATCAGCATACAACCACTGACGAGAGGGAAATTGTAGTGTAACACAGAGATAAGGGAAAGGAAAGTAGAAGAGAAAGAAGACGAGAAAAGAGGTTGGAGAGACGTGTGTGCCACTTGGTAGTCATCACAGAGAAGCTTTCTCCATTCAGGAACTCGGCGTGCAGCTGTCGCTTCAGGGAACTGATCACACACACTCAGTCACACATACAAACACACACACACACACACACACATGCACACACTATCTTTCCCTCTCGCACACACATGCCCTCATGCTTTGGGCTGTGCTTTGAACTGATCCCTGCCACTGGAGAGGCACACACAGAGAGCTGGCTGATAATAATATTATCCTATGGCCTTCATATGGTAATATGGTTTTATTGCTATGAAGAAATATGAATATTATGGCTTTCAGATGCAGCTTAGGGAATTACATGGCTGTCATGCTTTTCAGCTTCAATAGAATATTTAGATTCTCTATTTATCTAAGGTCTCTGGGTGGCAAATCTATTAAGTTATTTACCTTTGCAGCGATATGTGCTGGCAAGTTGTATATTCATACCTATGAGAACGTACAAAGGCAAAATGCAAGACACGCCTTGAAATTGAGTGAAGGTTACAGCTCAGTAGGGTAGAATGACACACATCTGGATAGAAAGGATTGTGTGAGACAGGCCGTGGCATGACAGAGCAGAATAAGCAGGATGAGAAAAGAGCTCAGGCACTCTCACTACCATGTTGGCTAGTTTAGGCCATAGTATATATATATATTGTCCAATATCAATACAGAACCTGGTATCTAGAAATTAAGCAGTTGGAACCAAATGTTATGCTCATTTAGTTTCTTGCCCTACCCTATTTATAAGAATATTAAATACACTAAATCAAGGCACTCATGACTAAAATCTTGATCGAGGCATTGTTTTGTCCTCCATCTTGGAGCTCTAATCATCATGGCTGCTGTCCAGGGTGCTGAATCTGAGGCTTGGTGTTCCTGATATTTGCCCCAGTCGGCAGGAATCCCACAGGTGGGGATGGATGGTCAATACTTTGTTTTGACTGATCATCACTGGTGGAAGAAGTACCTGGATTTGTTACTGAAGTAAAAGTAGTAATACCACAGCATAAAAATAGTAAAGTATTAGCATCAGGATGTACTCATGTACTTAAAGTAGAGTAAAAGTACTCTTTATGCAGAATGGCCCATTCTAGAATAATATTATATTATTGGGTTCTAAATAGTAATAAGTTGTGTTGAACCTTTCTGGATGGTGATCTATAATAATACATCATAATTCATTGATTAGATTCTGAATCTGCAAAGGAACAAGAAGGTAGAGCTGTCAAATATATGTAGTGGAGTAAAACATACAATATTTCCCTCCCTGAAATGTAGTGGAGTAGAAATATGTTGCAAGTAACTCAAAATTGTACTTGAGTACATGCAAATGTCCCCCTAGTTCAGTTTGTACAGCTTCATGTCTTTGGCCACTTCACTTTAGTTCTTGCCTTCCTACTCTGGGAGTAGATTTTCTTGTTATGTGTTGAGATGAACAAAGATAGGAAATATAACATTTTTAAGTCAGAGGTGACATGTGGTGTGCTCTCTACACTTGGGTCCAGTTAAGTGACATTAAACCAATGATGGCCCCGTTGCTTTCACTTAATAAAAGAAGAAGAACTCTTCATCATCTTTCCAGAGATGATAGCCCTTGTTCAAGATGTTGCCCCTTGAACCAGCTGGGATCAAGAGTTTCCAGCTGCAGATGCAGTCTGCTTTAGGGGAATTAGCAGTCTAATAAAGTTAGACAGTGCGGCTTAAATCATAGTGAATAAAGGATATTCCTGTTCACCAGAGTAGCACATTTAGTCTCAGGGCAGCAGTATTTCATCATTTAATCATTAAGATAATGACTCGCTGTTATCCAACTATGTTTCACTTTTCCTATATGGAGCCTGTGGCTCTACCACTTGATCATAATGTTCTGTTTCAGTTTTTTTTTTTTTTCTCCATTAAGCCTCTACAACCCTGTCACATTATAATATTGTATATAAATGTATGCATGTAATTAATTAATTATTATTATTAATTATTATATTACAAAATGTAATAATAATACAACCTGGATTAAGTTCAGTTCACTTTCTATAACATTGTATAATATAGCCCAATATTACCATAAGAAATGACATGTTTACAACATTTACAACATATGTGTGCTTGATTATCATTAGCATTTTTTTGACAGAATTTAATACAGAATATTGCCAACATTTAAACAGTAACAAGGCATTTTCCATTAGATTGTACATATATACATACCCACAGTAGCAAATTAATTTTGCGAGCACACCATCAAAACTATGAGTGAATATATTTGCTTGTATACTTTTTTTCCCCCCAGATCATTTAGATTATATCATCTGAAATCTGGTGAGGCAGCACAGAGAGAATACCATCATTAAATCACAATTATGGTGTGAAAAATTAAAAAAAAAGATGCAGTTATTCATTTTGACTTTTTCTGATATCTGCATTTATTGAAAACTGCTTTTAAATTATATTATAAAAATATAGTGCACCCCTGCGATGTGATGAAATGAGATCATATGAGATACTTATATATTTTTCTCTTAATGTAACAGAGTAGCAGACTTTTGGGGGACGTCCTCGTCCCATGTTTGGGAGAATTATGGTTCATGGTTACAATATTAAACCCAAGACATGTATCATTATGTGTAGAATACATAACTCTTCACCTCCATTTATCTTTTATTTATTTATTTTCCCCAAATTGATGAAGACACACTAAGGATTGCCCCGTGAGCATGGTTCATCTAAAACAAACCACATAAATAAGCCTTGATGTTTGTGTGTGTGTCTGAATGGTGCAGTGATCATAACATTTGACCTGTATGAGTAATTGACGTCACACAGTGGTGACGTAAGAGTCATCAGAGTCACATGAATGGACAGCACTGTACGACCAGCTGCGCACTCCAAACTAAATTGAATTTGGCATATTTCAAAAGCAAAATTACAGGTTTGTGAACAGAAATAGGAACCATAAAAAAAATGTTCAAATGTTTTGTTTTTTTTGTTTTTACACTGCTTCTCAACACACTGTCACAACTAGTTAAAATAGTGGTTTGTGGACCTCATATTTGCAGTTTAAATCAACAGAGTTCACAATTTTTAGTAAACTCTAAGTTCACTGCCCATTTTTTGAACACTGTCAGGTTAAATGCTCCTGACACGACTGACTTTCAACTGTAGTGGACGGTCAATAAATAGATATGCTGCAGCAATTGTGTTCAGTTAGGTAAGGCACAGTATAGGACTATGTATACTACAGTATGTTGCTCCTTTGGGTGAATGGGGTTTTACAAGGTTAGTGCGCCTGAAACAAAAAATGCAAGTGTTCAATTTGTTGAGAATCTGAGTCCTCTTGATACACTATGGTGCCGCTGGACCAATTTTTACAGAAATACAGAGTGTGCATCGATGTGTAGTTGAACCAAGAAAAAAAAAATACAACAGACTACCTTCTGCACATAGTGCCCCTTGTTAATTACTTGAGCACTTTACTTTTTTAACCGTGAATCAAGACAAGGTGCAATATCCTGATGGTAAGAGAACATTACAACTTCTATGTATGTATGTTCCCTCGCAAGGGCCAAACATACTGTGCACATTTACATACTGTATATGATAACACATACACTGCAAATAAAAACACAGATCACACATTCAAATGCAGAAATGTTGCATTGCGCAAAAACACAACAGACCAGAGCAATTTATATACAACAGAGTTTCTGGGGACATGGTTGACAATTGTTCTTTCTCAAATTCTTTGTAAAAGGATTTCCCAAAAGGCTAGCTTCACACAACCATCTGCCCACACATCCACGAAGGAATTAGTGTGACCTATTCCAGTCTTTCTAGGCTTTGTAAACTAGTACATCTTTAGCTCTGGAGATGTAGACTTCAAATATCAGATTCTCTCACATCAATCCTCTTCAATTTCCGAGATAAGTAATCTTAGATAAGCGGAAACTTCTCTGATACCACACTGCATACTTTATTTAATTCAAATTTGTAATCTTTGAAGATTTCCCAAAGGGATAAAGAAATAAAAATAGACTGTACTGTAAGAGATACCAAATTGTTCAGAGGAGAAATCTCAAGTAATCTTCTATTAGGCAGATAAGAAGTTAGTTGTCTGATTCGATGTCTCACTCTTGAAAAAGTTATTTTAATGTCAGAAATGTCTCATCTGAAGTTTCATCCATTAGTGTTTGATGACTGGCCATTGTTGCCCTCTTCGCTACGATAAAACAAACACTGAAATACAAGATGTCTTAGATGTTTTGGCTGTTTAGTTCACTATAATAAACTGCTCATGGCAGATGTTTCTCTTGGGTGTTGGCAGAAAATAAAACAGCATGAGGAAGGCCGGAAAGGCTGCAAGCAATAAGAAAACAGGATAGTAGTACAAATTGTTCTGCACCCTCTGAAATGAAATCATTCTTCAAACTATTTCTAAAATGATGTAATAGGTTTGCTGGAGAGAGCTTCGGTAGCAGTATAACACTTCATAGGACTTCTTCTGACTCTGCTGTAGTTCAGCATACATGCAGCTCGTCTTCACTACAGCCACAGGCATCTATATACACTGGGACAGGTGGCTTGTGTCTAAATTTTGCACAGTGTAATATGGATTTACATTAGCATTGGGACATGGGTAATAGGCCAAAAACAAACTTTAATGCATATGTTTCCTGGTTTCCATGTAGTTATCACCCAAAGGGGCATTATGAGAGTGCTGTATTCACACAAAATTCTATTAACAAGAAAACTGCTGACTCTTCTGGTGAATAAACAGCTCTTATTCATGGTAGAAAATGCCATTTATCTAACCAAATACAGTAAGACAGAGAAGAATGTAAAGGAAAATCTACACTTTGTTTAAGTGAAAGGTCAGGAAAGTAATGGTCTTGGAAGAGCTTTATCTTTTTCCGCAGTATGTTAAAAACTTTTTAACTTGTGGCAGTCGTGTTAACTGTAAATGTCAATGTCAATGCAACCACCGCACCATATATAGCAGATGCACTTGTCTACAGAGCAAAATATATATATATATATATATATAATGCACTGACACAAGGTCTAAAGGCAAGGACCTCAAATGGTGCAAAGGCAATGCACACATCCATCCATTGCAAACGGGGGGTATAAAGCAATAACAGAAAATACTTGTTGGCAAAATGTTGAGGAAAACTGCTCACCTACACTGCCAGAAAAATGTTTCTAAAAGTGTTATGGCCTAACTGATTGCTTGACTTGTCTTCATGACTGCTCCTTGGATAGCTGCCAATAGTCCTATATCCAACAGAAAGAAAGTCCAATAAAAATGCACCTCTACCTTGTAACACTACAGTATGAAAAGGCAACCCTTGCACAAAATCTGACAAAGGCGAGTGCTGGAGGAGACAGTTTGCACTCAATTATATATTTTGATGAATATGTGGACAGGTCTACCATCTCTCTTCATATTTCCCCCCACTGATTGATAGCTCTTGCTGGTTCTCAGTATATGGAATATTTTGTTGTTTTTGACCTTTGTCCTCAGTGGTCTACAGGGTTAAGCCACACTGACAGGCTCACTGCCACGATCTCCACTGTCTGAAATCTGTCAGATTTATTACAAACCCAGCTGGTTTAAAAGGGTTTAAATTTGTCTGACCTGGTCAAAAATATCTGACTTACAACAAGTATGTTTCTTTGCATCCCCATATCTACAAAATGAAATCTTATAGATTAGTGTTGCTATAGGCAGTACTGAGGTCTCACTCCTATAGTATGAATGTTGTACCAAGAGACTGTGTTATAACATTTTAAATGTCATTTCAGCTCAGACAACAGCAGGCAAGTGTGACAGTTGATGATTTGTAAACTGCAGTACAATATCAGCTTATCCCTCTTCGATTTACATCCATCTGTCCCCCGTCTCTGAGTATTAATAGCAGTGTTTCTGCCCAGCCTAGACACTTGCATGCAGATGTGTCTGCCCTCTGTGCTCTTGCAGCCCTGCTAATATGTCTGTAACCAGGGGAGAGCACACAGGACCACAGCACCGTTTTAATCAGACATACAAACACAGAAACAGCACACACACACAGGAGTACATTCACATTTGCATGTGGATAAGTGCACTCAAACTCATATTATTATGGTATATTAGGTGGGTGGTTTTACCCACTTACACTCGCTATCACACACACACAGGTGCATGAACATGCAGTATGCTGCTTGCTTCAACCTAACACCATTTGTGTAACACGCATGCTCAAATAAGTTCCGCAGGTAAGATAAAGGAAATTTCAAAAAGTGCTGAGGTGAGGTTGCCTCCTAAAATTTACTTAGTCTGTGTGAGGACAGAATATTAAGTGTGTGAGTGCATTTTAATGATATGAATCTAAACATAATGTAATATCCTTTACTTATCTAATTTCCCAAAGGGGATCATTGGAGTTTTATTAAACCTAATTGGCAATAACTGTTTATATATTTTTCAGATGTAATTAAAAAAGAAACAACCACACACTCTTGTTGTCACGGTTCCCAGCAGAATCCATTTTGCATCCATCACTTACCACAGTTTTAAATTCTCATAGGGTAAAAAATAGCAGATTTAAAGCTGCATGCCTACCTCTAGCTGGTGTGCTGTGATTTATTTAGATTCAACATGAAGACACATTGTGAGTGGTAGACGGGCTGAAAAGAGAGATATGGCCCAGGGAGATGGATCCAAAGATCTGAGAAAGAGAACAGAGAAATAAGACAAAGGTTAGTACACGATTGTTTATTGGGATATCCCTTTGTGGTATTGACTATATACAGTAAAGCCTACATATCTAATCCTTTATATATTGTAACCCACTGCACTCTATCCCTGTTGTCAAATACGACCAATTTAATCCATTAAACCATATGAACCGTAGCATTGTAAACGACAGAGTTATAGAGTAGCTGCCAACAGTTTTGGTGCATAAAGTGAATACAGACACTTCATAAGATTTTAAGAGTCTACAGCCATGTTAGTGCTTTGAGCTAAAGGCCAACATGCTTACAATTGCAATGTTAATGTGCTGATGTTAAGCAGGCATGAGGGATCACTAAATGATCACAGTTCATCTTGATGTGGACATGAATGAACGCACCAAAGTTCACGGCCAACACTTTTATACACATATACAAAATCCTTTTGCCCACATTCAAAGCCATCCATAACCTTGCACCACCATATCTCTCGGATCTTCTCCATGTTGCTGCTCCCCCTCGCTCCCTCAGATCTTCCTCCTCCATTCACCTGACTGTCCCCTCCACCCGTCTCACCACCATGGGGAGCAGAGCTTTCAGCCACTCTGCTCCCCAGCTCTGGAACTCTTTACCCCCCGTCATAAGGAATATCAACTCACTCTCACAATTCAAGTCCACACTCAAAACCCACCTGTTTAAAATTGCCTTTTCCATCTGACTGATTCAATTGCATTGTCCTATTTTAACCCGTTTTTAATGTTGTATTCTTGTAATTTGGTATACTTTTATGGTTCTTTTGTTTGTTCTTGTTATTTGCTGTCTACTTTTATTTATTGTAAGGTGTCCTTGGGTGACAGAAAGGCGCCTATGAAATAAAATGTATTATTATACATTTCACTCAAAACCACAAACGTCAAACACAGAATGGTGCTTGCAGAAAAGCCTGGTTAAAAGGCCTCATTTTCTCGGGACAAAAAATTCATGGCACTCCATCGAGATATTTCAGTCTGTAGTCTTAATGGTGGACTACCCATGGATGACTGACAAATATTGTCATCCGTGTGGGTAAAAAGTAGAGGTTTGTTTCCTTTTTTTTCAGGTGCACCACACCACAAATGCACTTTTGTTGGTTCAGAACTGCACTTGACTGTAAGAATTTTTAGTCATGCTATACAGAGATACAATGACCAGATGCCCTTGTTTGTCTGGAACTGTCCCAGTTCCTGATTTAATGCTGGGTATCACAATTTCTGAAAAATATCTTCAAAACATAAATTGTCCCATTTTTTGACTATCACTCCTTCTGACAAACTGTCAAAGATAAAGTAATCTTTTCTGAAGAGCTCCAGGAGGCCATCACTCCTTCATACAAGTCCCATGGTTTTAAAAGGTGCACTCGGTAGGACAAATAATTGCCCAGATCCTGAGGAAAACACCAGCGGTGCACCCATCAACACATATATGTGCACATGCATCAATGTGCGGTACACTTATAGGTCCCTTGAGGGTTTGAAAATATGGTCACCCTGTAAGGAGAGCATATCCAACTTACGTCTAAGCCTTTCTGGCACATTAGACTGACCCTGCTCTCTCCAGGTATACATAATACATAGAGTAGATCATATGTAGCCTGTGTCTGCCCAATGAGGCAACGTAGTGTGACGCTCAATGTCCAAACCTACTCTCATCTAATGTGAGGATGTGTTGCTTCCAACCCTCCCACACTGATCCTCCACACAGTGTCCAGACCAATACAATGTTCTTAAGACTATGCCAACCGTTCTATCATTAACAGAAACACACAGTATATTATGTTGTTTCATACAACAGCTAAACTAAGGCATAACTTCACATTGTTATTCTTTTTCTCTTTCTCTTTTTAGTTATCTTGAAGGAAATCTGTGCTGGCTCTGTAAAATAAGATATCAACACACTGGTTAAGTCCATGGCAAGCAGCAACCTCCAAGTCAGAACATAATATATATTTTCAATGCCTGGACTGAAAATAGACTTGACACCACACAATGTGGGTGCTGATGCAAATATTATGTCAGTTTTTTTTTTTTTTTGGTTTGTTTTTTTTCTAACAATTCTTCCAGTGTGGATCAAAGTGTCATTAAATTGAAACTGACAGTCAGTACTTTTTGTGTTTTAGTAAAGAGTACACATTCATACACACACATACATCAAATAGGATGCAGACACTTTGCCAGTCAGTTTTCCAGCCAGCTGAGCTAACAAGCTGTAGGTTATTAGAAAATGATTACTCACATCAACGGCCTGAGGGCATTTTATCAGTAAGAAATTAAACCGAAATGTGACTCGACAGTGGGACAGCTAATCAGACCAACATGCCGTCATGCACATAGGTAAATGTATAACATTTTCCAAAAGCTAATGACAATAATAAGGACAAGCACTGACAGGAGCAATAGTATGGCAGATCTTTTGCATGCTTGTTTAGGTTGGCAGTTATAGTGTGCATACATCAGTGCTATAGCTCACACACACAGTCTGAATAAAAATTAAAGATTTTAATAAATTTGGGAATGGTATTTTTTTTTTCATTTATTATAACAAGAGATATCCTTTGGGATGAAATTCTGGTGCTGCAGCTATCTTTAAGTCTCTTGTGAGAGGTTCTTCTGGCTTTGATGAGGTACTTAAAATTTGTTGTAGTAGTAGTAAACTTTTGTAAAGTGGCTTATATAAATAACCAGGGTTATACAAAATACTATATTGATAGTACTGACTATATTGATAAATTGGCTTTGCAACCAACAAATCTGTCAGAAAGCAGTAAGCATTCTGGCCTCTTCTGGGCATGTTCTTCATGCATCATTTATCGTTCATTCCCTCTGTAATCTGACCAGTAAATGGTCCGGTTTTTAACCACTGCCGTTGTTTGTGTATGCTTTCTCTCATCATGTTATAGTGCTTGGCAAGTTTATTCATCAATATTATTTTAATATTATAGACTTATTTATCTGTCTTTTGTGTTAATGCAATGTGATGTTTTGTGCAGGCCTACAAGAAGCTGCTAGAAACAAATTTCCCCTGAATTGAATTAAATTGAATATATGCCAATTTTTAGCCGGGAAAATCCCTTCTGTAATTTAACAGTCTATTACGCCTGAGAAATCTTAAGAAAAAAATTATTTGTACCTTGTATTTATACCTTTCCACCTGGAATTACTTAATTCATCCCCTTAGCTTAATTAATAGAAGGAGAATTTCGTGCACATTGATTTGCTAAATTATGCTCTTGAGTTACCTCTTCCTCCTCTTTTGATTAGAAGCACAACTTCCCTCCTTACACAAAAGCCATATTCATTTCACTTACTATAAACCGATCACTGCAGAATATTGAAAGTGAAATTGTAATTACTGAATGATACCTGCAGTATCTTAAAGGGTTTGACTGAGAAACTGTTATCCCTTAAAATATGTATAAACGTCTTCCCACAATGTTGTATTTATTAGCCAAAGTCCAACATAAATACACGTTAAGCAGCAGATCAAAATCCTGTTTGAAATTTATGCAGTCCATTTAGAGTCTATGACCTATCAAATTACAGTGTTTATTTTGCACAGCATAACTTAGCAGCATGTGTGCAAAAGTGGCCTAATCCTCTAGCTAAAGTGCTGAGTAAACAAAGAATGTGGCATCAAAAACTGTATGGAAACAGAGTGTGGATGTGGTCATAATCTTAGTTGAGGGAATGAATTTACCATAATGCTATAACACTTCTCCACCCTAACTGTCTACTTTTTAAATATAATTGCAATCTGCCAAGAGTAAGGTTAATTACTAGAGAATCTTGTATTGTTAAAAACTCACAAACTGCAAATGTCATATGGAGATGCCCCAGAAATGTACCAAGAGCTGAAGTCATCACTGAATGTTTGTCTTTTCTACAACACATGGTTGTACAACAAAGTGTACGCTGTTGTCCCTTTACGCTTTATGTGTGCAAGATGAGTTGAGAGGTCTCACAGCCTAAGAAGAGAAACTGCTGTGTAGCCTGGCAGGAAAGCAGCAGATTCTGTATCACTTGTCAGATGGCAGCAGGGTGAACAGGCTATGACTTGGGTGGCTGTTGTCTTTTAGTATCCTTTGGGCTTTGTGCAGGCACCTCCACTCCCTGATTTTAATCACCCACTGCAGGCCTCCTGTTCTTGGGCCATGTGCATCCCATGCCAATTTGTAATGTTTCCAGTCAGGATGGATTCTCCTCCATAAAACCTGGGAATTTTCTTTGAGTATCCTAAGAAATACGATCGTTTCTGAGCTTTGTGAGATGACCTATGACATTGATTCCCAGGAAGCTAAAACTACTTACCTGCTCCATCCAATCTCCACTCAGGTGTGTGTCTTTGTCTCTTTTTCTTTAAAATCATTTTTTTTTGTTAACATCTACAACCAACTCTGCTTATTTCTTACTTTATCCACAATATTCATTCAGCAGCATTGCTAATTGACAACATGTAATGACTGATGAATGACTCATAACATGTTTTTGTTTTTATCTTTAAAGGTGATTAGGTCTTCAGATTTTATTCACATATGGATTCCAGTTCTAACATAAACTCCATTAATATAATTTCACTTTCATTAAACTGCGGTACTTCTCTAAGACTTTGCTGTCAAAAAGCTCCAATTAAATTACCTCAAAATGATTCTTTGAACCTATTTCAACCCTCCCATTAGCAACCTTCAGGCCTTGAACCTGTCTTTGACAAACACTGCCTTACTGCCACATGTGAACCACCGAACTACTCATCTGTATTGTATGATCTTGAAAGTCGTTGGTATTCTGCTCAGTTAGCCTCTATATTAAGCATCTGTTCTCTCCATTAAGCTATGTAAGATTGTGGTGAAATGACCTGTCAGTGAGCTTGTACGTGTGTGTGTGTGTGTGTGTGTGTGTGTGTGTGTGTGTGTGTTTGTATGCTTGTATATGAATACAAAAGAAAGAGGGAGAAAGTGTGTGTACAAAACAAGAAGAAAGGGCATCTGTGAGGTGCATGTGTGTGTGCGTGTGATATCTTTTTTTACTGACTTCGTAATAGTTTCGCTTTGAACATGAAAGTAGAAGAAGAAACAAAGAGTTATGTGAAAAAGCAACCGCAGAGGTCTAAATGATTAAAACAAACAGGGACGAAACACCCACAGTAAAGCACACACACCTACCACTGAGTTTGTATTTTTGACCTCTAGTTCTTGGTTTGTTAAGACAAAGGCAGAGTACTCTGCTCTTTTGTCTCAGTATACATATTTTCCCCCAAAACTTCAAGATCTTCTCTATCTTACCTTACCTCTCTCTGTTTTACTGTTCTCTCCCATTTGCCTTTGTACATTTTGTTACTGACATTGCATTACCACAGCTGTTCATGCATCAGTTCCAAATTAAAAGCCCTTTAGTTTTTCAGTGGACAGAATCCCTGAATTTCTTAACAAAGCGTTTATTGTTTTTTTGCAGGAATGTGTTATGAATGTGCTATGAGAAATTTTGTTCCCATTTGGTGCATGCTACTCTTATTAGAGCAGCTTGACAGCCAGTGGTCAAATCAGGAATAGCAGTACATTTTATTTAAAAAAAATAGAATTAATTACTTCTCTGCAGTTTCTTTACACTTTGCAAAGTCATCCAGTGTGTCAGATTGGACCGTTTGGCCTGTGGTCTATACATTGACCACTAAAACTGTGAAAGGCCTTACTAGTGACAGTGTTAGGCCATTCTGGGCTCTCTCCGTGGCTATTCAAGACTGACTGGTGCATACGAGAAGTAGCTCAGCTATGATTCTGTGTGAACTCTGTGTGGACAGCAGCATTATTAAAAGAGAGTGTATCTATTTTGAGAGGCATACACATCCAAAACATGCCCAGAATACTTCTAGTGTAGATGTTCTTTAAGTCTGATACAGAGTGCAGAAGAGGTCAGATTAAAAACGAGAAGTGTATTTATGGTTACATGACTTCAAGTAGGACCTTTACATGTCTTCAGCCCGCAGTATGGATATTTTAGCGAAAGATATTTAAAGATGTTAATGGTTTTCGAGCGCCCTGCTCTCATCTCGTCCCATCCTTTTCTCTACCAGCTTCTCATGATACACTGAATCCATCTCTTCTTAACCCCTCTCTGTGTACATGCACTCTGTCATCCATTTAACTCTCTTTTTAATCCACCATACCAACGCCACCCTCCCTGCGCTCTCCTCCCTCTTTCAGATGGAGTATAATTATCTGGTCATCATTATCTGAATAATTCTGCTTCCTCATTATAAACCCATCTGCTCTGCTCTGCTTTGCAATCCAACCAACACGACATAAACACACAGCCATACAGATACCGAAGCGCGCACACACATCTCTCTCTCTCTCTCTCTCTCTCTCTCTCTCTCTCTCTCTCTCTCTCTCTCTCTCTCTCTCTCTCTCTCTCTCTCTCTCTCTCACTCTGTCCCTCTACAGTCTCATCACTGGAGCCACTTGAGTGACTGAACACATCAGTGTAACTGGTGTGAGGTAATTATGTTGAGGGTGAGGTAAAGATGTTGGACTAATCTGCTGAGATCCATAGAGGAATGAAACACTATTGAGCACTTTCTCTGTCTGTGGTCTTGAGGTAACTGAGGTAAAAATCTTGTGACATCTTGAATGCATTTACTTTTAAACTGTTGTTCTATCCACTGGCAATCAGCTCGCACCATGTGCTGATGTGTGTCTCAGTAAAACAATTTAGGAAACAAGAGGAGATGGCCGCATATATTTAGTGTGGGACACTTGGTTGTTGATTTGAATCCTTGGACACACTAGGACAATCAGAATGAGCAATTTCAACCAGACCCATCTGTTTCACTTTGGCCGCAGAGACCCCATAGAATGAAGACTGTGGTATTATGGGGAAGCATCCAGGAGGTAGAGTGTGTATAATCCAAATAGTAGGCGTATGTGTCAGTATTGACTGCAGTTCTCATAGTAAAGGTAAGATCGTGACAGAGAATTCTTGTTATATGTCCACTAATGCAGGATATGACACATGAAGAGGAGCTTTTTACCACGGCTACCACTAGTTTGCTAATCATGGAGCCCTTTTTTTTTTTGGCCTTTTCAAGCTTTTATTTGATAGACAGCTGAAGAGTGACAGGAATGCGGGGAGAGAGAGACAGGGAATGACATGCGGGAAATAGCCACAGGTCAGATTTGAACCCTGAGTCTTTGCACATGGGACGGCTGCTCTACCAACTGAGCTAAACACAGCCCCAATCGTGGAGCCCTTTTAATCAACAAATCGCTGAAGCTGCTTTTCTCTCAAGAAATGAATGTCAACATTCAAAATGACCTCATTACACCTACAGTTCTGTAATGTTTATCAAGAGGAGATCTGATTAGAAGTTTTAATCTCCCTGATGAGATCATTTAAGTTTTAGTCTGGTATGTAAGTAGGTAGAATGAGGAAAATGTAGGACATAGGACAGTGCCGTATTAATTTAAAGACATGCAGCAGTGCATAAATACAAAAGCATAATGCATTATACCAACAAGGATTGACACATATACATTACATAACACATTCCTCGAGCATGAAAGCAGCAAAAAATCTCAGGAAAAAGACGTCAGTAGAGTCCATTGTGTGAGGGTGAGGGAGGTATGTGCCACATGCAAAAACATTAATGGGTCTAATGAACTGGAAATTACAGGGTATAATGGTGAAGTGCAAAATGTCTATCACAAAGCATTTCATGTGGTTAAATGTTGCTGCGATGACCTCTAAAAGCCCCACTCTCACTGACAGGCAAGCCTTTTAGCACTACTCACACAACCTCACAGTTAACGCTGTCACAGTGCTAGGATTTTAAGTTTCGATACTATACTAGTGTTAAAAAAAATTATACACCTAAGAATGAGATTTTTTCTTTCTTTAAAAAAATAAATTAAAAAAAATTAGTCGCCTTCAAACAGAGCCGGACAGGTTGGCAAAGGTCTAAAGACGTTTGCGACAACCCTACTCTGCTAAGTGCCTATAGTATGTTTATGAAAGCATACTGTATGTGTGTGTGAGTGTATGTGTGTGTGAGAGGCATACGGTGATCTTTACACAGAGTAATATTTGATCTCCAGCTCTGATATTGTGCCATAGGCTATGCTTACACATCTGCCCAGTCCACTTAAGAACACTAACACTTGTACTAATGCTTGTGCCTACAAGCTGAAGGATCACGGCTATAATTTCAGTCTGTGAGGCTGAGGATGTATCAGCATATCACATTGTGTTCATAACTGTTGAGCTGAACAGAACAGAAATTCTAGACTGTTAGAACTTAGAAAGTGTTTTGCAGTGTACCAGGTGTCTATCAGCTGTAGCATGCTAGTCCGGTTAGCCCTATTAGCCAAGATTATGTAGTGTGCTGTTATCTGAATGGCAAACAAATTAGAGATCAGAGTTGGAGGAGTCTCCCATGACATTTACTGTATGGGAACATTACAGTCTCTCAGTTAATTGCAGCAAAAAATTGACAACGATTAATGGATCAGACAAAAACTGTATGCTGACATTGTTCCACTGAAGTCGTCTGTGGAAACACTTCAAACATTTTACAATTCAGTCATTTTGCAACAGCATCAACCAAATGTGTCAATTAGCGGAACAAGGCAAAAACAGACACAGCGTTCAAGCAGCCTCTCACTGCGTATTTGTACCACGGCATTAACTAATGCTCAAGGAATGTTTATCGCTGTGGATGTACAGCCATACCCAGTCGTAGAGAATACAGAACATAAGCATATGGAAAGTGTTTGAGCCCCACTGTAATGCTTCTTTAGTCAGTATATACATATATATATGTATCTCAGTATTTGAATGCCTTAGGTGTTACAGCAATGCCCACTAGCCCACTGTTGCTGTTGAATGTTTACATTGTTTCAAATTAAATGGCAAAATGTAGATGTAAAGGTAAAGGTTTTCTCTGATTTACTGTGAATGTACTGTGCCATGACCCCAAACCCAAAGTAGACACCCAACTATGACTTTTGTATAAAGCCGCAGCCCTAGTATTTAGCATACAGTAATTACCACTGCATCATTGTGCCTTTTCTGGAGTCCTACTATTGGTAAGATTCTGTTTTAAGGTGCCAGAATCCACCTTAGCCATCCAATATTTATCCACCTTTACAAAATCACAGATATGACAACAAACACACAGTGAATGACATTTAGAAAAGTGTCTGCTGTGATTGTTATCCATGTCTTAATGCAAGCGAAAACATTGGCAACTGTTTCATAAATAAGAGCTGATTCTCCCAAGCTCGGTCTGAACTCCTTCCACACAAAAATGTTCTCTTTGTGTTGTTTTTCTCACTAATTGCTGATTACAGCCAATATATGCGTGAAAACCTGCATTGCTAAAAGAAATGTGGAGGATTGACAAACCTCATAGGATGGAGTGTCTTGGCCAGCTTTAGTCTTTGCTCTGAGATTAAGCCAAAGTAGAATGCATTCAAATTGGGTTGATGGGATGATGATGTATTTTAGTCTCACTTCATTAACTATGAATTAAACCATAAATGCCAAGGGTTGGAAATAATGACACTGTTTCCAAAATACTGTTGAAATCAGCAGTTGATCATATAAACTGATTTTCGGTTGCTACATCATACACACATCTATGTTCGTCTGCATCCCAAACTTCACATTAACTAATTAATGCACTTTCTAGGTTGCACACACGTGCAAATGCAACTCTCAAATACACACACACACACACACACACACACACAGTGCCCCAACTGTGCAAGGGATTAGAGATTAGAAGAGAGGAGGAGGACAAATCTATCTAAACACAAGAGCCCATAATATTACCACACAGATACATATCCAAACATTTTTGCAACATATCAGCAGAAATGTGAATTTTTGGTTTGTTTACATCCATGTGCACATTATGAATCCGCATCATGCTCCATACCAACAAATACGTTATCTCAGATAAACAATTGCATCTCCAGACAGCATATGAGCCTGCTGATAACGTTGCCCCCATTTCGCTGATACTTCTATTATTTATCAGATGGTACATTTGTTACCCAGCTTTGCTTTTGTGCTATTGTTTAAATAGAGCCACTCCGCAAAGCGGCAGGATTAGGTGATCTGTTTGATGTTTTAATTTACTCTGCCACTTCTGAATCTGAGGCTGCAGCATCAATAGTGCCTCGTTCTGTAGATTGAAAACCGTTAAAGGGAAATAAAATGTGGAATAATATCAAAAAGGACACAAATTATTTCCGATGGACAGTACAAGTTCTGGGGATTATATGTTTTTTTAACAAATCTAGACAAGACCATTAATGACTATAATATCTGTGTTTTGACTGCAGGGGAGATTTTGCATTAGGGTGGGATAACTGTACTAACCACGATAAGTAATTTTATTTTAATAATGAATGCTTGGGAATGACTAATTCATGTAATGAAACCTGGCCGTCAGCCATCATGCGGCTTCTGCTGCAAAAAAACAGGTTGGATTGTGCAAAATAGAGGGCAGAAAAAATTTAATTTAGTTCCTAGACATGACTGGGAGAGAGGAAGAAAGAAAAAATATACAGAAAAAAATAATAAATGGAGAGAGGAGGAAGGAGGGAGCTGATAAACAGACTTGGAGAACACTAGAGAGACTTTACAGCACATAAACAGTATCCAACCATTTCTGTCTGTCTGCCTGTAGGGTCTCTTGGGGGTTCAATGTCAATCAATATGACTGCCTGTGAGTAAGTCTGACAGAAAGAAGCCAAACTGACTCTTATTCTGAAGGAAGTGATCCCTAAAAGACCTTCTGACATGGAGCTGAGATATAAACATGCGTAAACACTCAGAAAATAAACAAGGTTTGGGTAAAATGCCCAGTGGTGGTCCCTATGTAAGCCCATTGACACTGCATGTGTGTATATGTGTCCATGTGTGAAGTATGTCTGGAGTATAATCGCTGTGTCCCGCCTCCAGGCCACATGGCTGATGATGACTGACAGCTGCCTTTGGTGTCTTCTCTTCTCCATCGCTTTTCTCCTTATTTTCTCCTGTCATTCTCATCTCCTGTACTCCCTTTTCTCCTCTTAGAGATTTCAAAGTCAGAGACTTGTATGACTGAATATATCTGGAGAATACGCTATACAAGTTTACTGTGGCAGGGCAAAAGAGAACATGCTAAAACACATTTTACTCCATTCATCACAGAGTAATCAATAAATCATTTCAAAATATGAAAAGGACTTCATTTTCACTCTTAACTACTTTGCATAACAAAGTTATATGATGTTTAAACCTGCCTGTTTCTATAACTAATAGTAATATACCTGAACTTTAAGGGAACTCTGATGTTTCTACCTGGACCATATCTTCCTATGTTTTTGTGTCTAAGTGACTAATGGGGACAACAATTCTTGAAATTGGTCCAGTATTGAGCGAGTGATTCAGCCGGCAGCCGAGAAACCAGCTGAAATTTAATTCTTCGTGGGCAATTGCGCACTACCAACGTACGTCCACTACAACTGCTTATTTTTGCCACTGGCTCAGATTGTTATTATAGGTGTCTGACAACATTATAGAAAGGATCCCTAGAGAGATAAACCTGTATATTAAGGAGTAGGATCATTTTTAATGAGAAACATTTGTTATGTTGTTCTGTTCAAAGCCACCGGACTCCATTGACAAAAACAATGATTTTACCTTGGGAGATTTTTTGTGTTATTGTGATGTTTTCACACATTTATGTTTGCTCTCTAATACATAAAATCATAAAAAGACAAAAAAAAAAAGAAGATTGCATTGCAGCCAATTTTGTGGCTGCTGACTATAGACCAATTTTATAAAATTGTTCTCCCCATTAGTCATCAAGACACAAAAACATGGGAAAAAATAGGGTCCAGGTTGGAAAATACTTGAGTTCCCTGTGCACACACACACACACACACACACACACATCTTTGGATTTTAATTAGATTTTGTGTCACGCAGCGAGACAATATGTTTGTTATTTAAGTTTGAACCTGACCGTTGAACAGACAGTCTTTTTTAATTATTTGTCAGAGCATCATGCTTTGACATCAGTTTGTGTCAGGTTGGCTTAATGATAGCCAACCCTGTGACCTTGACCAAATCAAGCACACAGGCAAATCACAGGCAGGTTGTAGACTGTCCACAAAGTAGTATGATACACTTTCTCTTATTGGCTAAATTGAATTTCATCTCTCCTCTAACACAAAAGCACCCATGTGCAAAACTACACACACACACACAGTCAAGAGTATGATCTTGCACCAGCTTCTCTCATCTGAAACAATTTCTTCATCCCCTCCCTCTTTCCATCTCCCAACCACTTACAGGACCACTATTTCTCTCTATTTAGCCTGTCCACATCACTGGGGAAGCACTGTGGTGTGTTTGTGTGTGTGTGTGTGTGTGTGTGTGTGTGTGTGTGCGACTGTGTGTGATTGTGTGCGACTGTGTGTGTTCCACCAGAGTGAGTTGATAGGCTGTGATAGGTCTCAGGGAGAAAGCCAGAGCACAGCAGTTAACACTGACCTCTCCGTTGCTTTCTCTCCCACCGCCCACACAACAACACCACCTGTCTCTCTGTCTCACTGTGTCTCTCACCCCTCTGTCTGTCAGCAGAGTGTATCACATCTTCTTCTCTTTGTCTACTGCCTCTCCCTTCCTCAATTTCCTCATTCTCCCTCACACTCTTCACCCTAGTTTTATTTTTATTATTGTCTCTGGTCCTTCTATTTTTCACAACTTTTTTCTGAGTCCTCACCTGACAAAGACAGTTTATATTATATCCCCCGCTCAACACTCTCCTACTACCTTTGCTCCCTCTCCATTGTTCCTTTCTTCTCTCCCTCCACCTCTTTTTTTTTCACCCTAAGGCCCCCACACACTTTACGATAACATCAGTCCTGCAGGTTCATTGCATGTCGCACTGTGCGAGATGGATCTAATAAAATCTTGGTCAGGATCTGCATGGCTGTGTGCAATATCGATTTTCAGGCATGTCAGATTGTGCCATGAATACCTGGAGAATCATAGCACTATTATTTTAACAGAAGGGGGGGCAAACAGAGCACAGCATTGCTGAAAGGTGTGGTTGGGTGTGGTCTGAAGTGTACACCTGTGACTACACCCTATAGTGCATAGTATACTGACTCACAATGGAGTGTATTTCTATATATATATATATATATATATATATATATATATATATATATATATATATATATACATGTATATGTGAAAATGTGTGTACGAAATAGCACTGCAATCTATCCGTTAAATGTAGAAATGTCACTCAAAACCACAAATGTGAACCTCAAGGTGCCACTAGAGGGAAAGTAGAATGATTGAAAGAGAAAGTCAGAATGATTCATTGTTTCGGGACAATGTCCATATCAGGACATGCTTGGCCAAATGCAAAAAATCTACATTGGCTGTTGCTTTGGCAGCAAAGCATTGGGAGGTAACTCTCATCACTATAACACATAAGTTGAATGAGCATGTTTTGTTTTGCTTTGCTTGATTGACCCTTGCAGGTCACCGTCACCACGGTTATGCTTACTTTATCGAGCTAGCTACCAGGCTCAGTTATCACAAAGGAGAATTTCATGCTAACTGCAAAGGGAGTCTGCAAGTATGTGGTGGCGCATCGCCAGAATAGATCAATCTAAAAGCAAAAATGAAAAGCATGATCGAAGTACAGGATTCACAGAGAAGTGATGTTTCACAGAGAGATTTTAACATAGTGTTTTATGCTGTTTTATGGGTGGTTGAAAAATATTTTGGCCAGTAAATTTACCAACCACTTTTCACCAAAAAAATGAATTTTGGACTTTCTCTGGGGACAAAATCTCAATAACTATGGGATTCAGTTGGAAGAAATTTTGGCACAAATTTCTAAACACTGTCCAAAATATGATGCATACTATGCATGCTATGTTTGGTCGCTAAGGAAATCATCTCTGAAACTCATCTCTGCCAGTGGTGGGCAAATCTCCCAGTGAGCACCAGGAAAAGATATGACTGACAACCAAATATCTCACCACATTTCTCACAGTCAATAATTGTAGAACGTAGAGGTCCTTTACTCCTCAGTTTCAGAAAACAGCAGTCTGACCTTGAGATGTTAACGTCTGCTCTCTCCACAATGAGTCCCCCCACCCTTCCCTCCAACCTGTCAACCCCTCTTTTCAATATCTGAACACTCTCTCCATTTGGTCATCTCTCCCTCCATCTTTTCTTGCCTCCTCTACTTCACATTTGTCACTCTCTCACTCTATGTCCCTCACTGCCTCCTAAAATTGCCCGCCCTCCATTCCTCCGCTCAGTTTTCTATCCATTACCTCCTCATTTGTGCATTCCACACTTTCTTATCTATCTGAACACATCCAACAATTACTGTCTAAATTTAAACTTAATTTTAATATGCTTCACTCGCCCTCTCCCCATGTGTCCATTACTCTATTGCATTTTCTCATGCTTTTTTCTCTCTATACTTTTTCTGTCCTCCCTCTCTCCATCCATATCATAACTGCAATTTCTCCTTTCTCCCACCCCTTTCTCTGCCGGGCCTCCCCTCCATTTTCTTGCTCTTTCCCTCCCACCTGCTTCTCATTGCCTCTGCTGTGCAGTGGTCAACGCTCATTTGTTTATCTGTTTATCCATCCAATGCCTTTGTGTGTGTGTGTGTGTCTGTGGAGCGATAATGAGGGGTTGGCTGATCTAAACTTGCAATATGACCCAATCAACCCTCACTAATAAAAAAAATTTTTAAAAAAATCCTCCATTTACACACACACACATACATTTGCAGTGAGCCACGGTCACTGTGACACACCATATATCCTGTGGATCCATTCCTCAACACTTGGTTTCCCCCGAACCTCATTACTGCGCAATTTAACAGACGAATTTGGTCTTTTGCTGTTTCATCCAATGTTTCCAGTTCATTTTTCAATGGCTCCTCCCACACAATATCTTTTTTTATCCTTGTCAAATCGACTTGTCATCTCTCGCAACCTTCTGTAGTTTTCCATTAAAAGACACTGACTAGAAAGGTTATCATAATTGCTAAAAAAAAAACACCAACACTGCAACAACTAACAATAAAATGTGAATAGAGAAATGGTTTCTGGTTTTGTTTTATCATACATCAGCTGACATGTTATTTTCAGTAGTGATAAAGTAATAAAGTTTGACTTATGTGAACCAGCAACAATTCTTTATACCTGTTGTTCTCGTCCTCTTTTCTCAGACAAATGTAATCCTCTCTCAGACCTTCCTCTATGTATCTACATTTATAACAGCCCGTCTCTATCTCTATTTCTCTGTGTATCTGTCACTCTCTTTCTCTATGGCCCTTTCAACTTTTAATTAAGTCACTGAATGCTTCCTGGCATGACATGTGGATCCCCTATTTTGCCAAAGTGAAAAAGCTCACATTCAAGGCTGCGATAAGCACACATAATGGGGATTTATGTGCAAAATTGTGGGCGCTGGCATTCAGACATAAGCACTTCTGAGACATGTCTGAAGCTGCTACATGTGCTGGGCAGAGTTTCTCAAAAGAGTGCCATTTACCGAAAAATCTCTAGTATTTTCTACACGATGTCTGCTTTGGAGACAAAAATGGCCTTGGGACAGTGGCCACTGTGCTTTTTTGATTAGATTCCTATTCAATATCCACTATAAAGACAACAATTTCATTTAATTTATCCCAACTGATATTGTTATTCAGCACAGGCAATCTCTTAAGCCTTGAGCCATTTTCAAATTAGAGCAGTGGATAATGTCATTCACTTAAGAAAGAAAAAAATCAGTGTATTGTGGGGCTAATGATTGAAGAATGCAGTGAGGATAAAGCCATATTATACACGGACACACACCACAGCTTTTCAGGCGTCTTTAATGCTTCTCTTTATACCTGTGGAGGATTCAGTTTCTTAAAAAAAAAAAAAAAAAAAAAGCTGCATATCTTAAAGGAAATGTATCTGGCCTTCTGAGAGTGTCAGCAGGCATAAAGTTACTTATATCCGAAGCTTGGCAACTTGACTAATGAAACTATAGTCTTCATTAAGCAGATTAGTTATAAGCAACAGTGTATTTTATTTGTGTGGATTTTTTGAGGGAAAAACATCAGGGGGGTCTTTCAACTTTTTCCATCCCAGATTTATATTGTTTGTTTTGGGTTTTTTTTATTATCTTTTATTGTAAATAAATCAGCATATCATGTTATAGCATTGTGATACTATATCAAATTCATATATGTATATATTTATTAAATATATAAATAGCATGGTGTTCAGGTCTCCTCAACATCCTCTAGGCTGTTGCCCATGCCCAGCCCAGCCCATGCCCCCCAGTTCTTTATTCAAAACAATGTCTGGAATATTATTTTAGATATTGGGAGAGTGTTTTGCTGTTTCAAATGAAGGTACCAAAGAAAATATTAACAATGTTCTTTTTAATAAAATGAAAATATAAAATTTAGACCCTCTACCCACCTACCTATTATTTTACTACCTATCATTGTCCCTGAACAACTCATTTGCAGTCATCAGCAATTTCTACCCAGTCTTCATGCCCTGCATTTCAGATGCACAATGCATGTCATTTTCAGTCATACGTTCACAGGGGTAAGATTTAGTGAGCCTAATTATAGTGTTTATATGGCAGTGCACTCTAGTGTGTCTTTCTATAATGTGAAGTGCACAATAAATCAGCCTTCACTTGTACTTGTTGGTTCAGTACAGTGGATCGATGCACACAATCGGTCAGTTGCACAAACCTTTTCTCTAAACTTTCATAACAAGCACCTCTGGAGGGTTGTAGAAACTTGAGTGTAGGAAAACCTTCTCTGAAAAGTTCTTATATTTAGCACTAGGTCCTTCTGAAAATTATACTAAATAATGAAAGAGGCGCTAAGAGTGCGCTGAATGTTTTTTTTGAGTTCACCTGGCTCATACATACTACAGTACTTCATCCATCCTTCATAACATTTTGGCTTCACCCCTTCTACTTTTTAAATGTTCTATGAAAGGGTCTGACTGCATGAGAGCTCTTCCTGGTCGATGTTGGACTGCCACACATGCGCTCTGTTTGCGGCCCCTGGAGGCTTAGTGGAGGATCCAGGAAGAGAAGTATGAATTACTTTAAAATCTATCTGCAGCTTGCCTCTGAAACACAGACTGAGCAGACAGAAATCCTCATGTAGTAAGCTTAAGTGAGATCTAATTCATGGAGACAAGAGTGAAAAGTGTATTTGTAATGTGCGACAGTCTTAAGTCCCGTCATCGTGTTTATATATACTTGTCTGTAGTGTGTGAAGATTTGTTTCTGTGTCCAGATTTAGACTGCAAATTTCATTTTGTTTTGTGATTGAAAAAAACGGAATACTCTGACAACAATAAGAGGCTGTTCAGAGCCGGTTATGAGAGGCCTTTAATCTTTTGACATTGCAGGGATATGGAAGTGTCCATGGATTAAAAATAATTATGAAACGTGATGACTCTTTTGAATTTTTAACAGCAAGCGCTAAGTGATTGCATCGTGCCCTTCATTCTTGCACTTATCATATTTTGTGCTGCTTTTCAAGCAGTTCTTTCGTAGCTTTCGTAGAGCTAGTTTTTTTTTTTTTCGTTTTTACCTGTTGAATAGGCCCGTTGATTTTCAATCAAAATTTTGAATTCAACATCAGCTTAAATTTTTGTCAGTTTCGAGACTGTTCCTTTCCTTTTCCCTTTTCCAGAAAAGTTTCAAATAATTATCTTATTCAATTTTGTTGTAGCATTAGAATTCCATGGACAGACATGAGGGGAATGCATCTGATAAATCAGTTTTGCATTTTGTCTCACTCCTAACAGCTCAAGGGGTGTTGCACTTCTGTTGACCATGAATCAAAGCTATAGTGAATGTAATTAAGTTCAGCCATAATGTCTTTGGTGTGCAAAGAATCCAGCAATATATACTGTACTGTGCTTCACAGTAACATGATCCATAATTTATTTATACGTTGCTCCTCAGATTGATGCCTTAGAGCAGCACACTAATCTAATCATGTTTCATTTTACATCTTGGTATGTGTCTCTGCCTGTTTGTCTGTTAACTCTGTCTGTATATCTTTGTCATTTTCATTTGCAATTTCTCTATTTTTTTTCTGTCTTTTATTCTGCTTTCTGGGCTTCTGGGTCTCAAAGAAAAAGTGGAATACATGACGATGGCGTAATAATGACTGTTTCTCCAAATTAGACCAAGTTCTTGCTACTGTTTGATTGGTCAAGTAAGATTTGGGGTTAGTGTAGGTACACAGTTACTTTTAGTTAGTAAAGTTAGCTTGAAAAGGAAATGTATCAGTTTATCACCCACAATCCACCATCTGCACCCTTTTACTTTCCATTGTGTTATTGCAATGTGAAACAACTGCCTTTGAATTCAACTGGGATCTGCCTGCCATGTTCCACACTAATGGGAAATTATTATGCAAAAATCGCATTGTATTATTTTGCGCAACTATAATTACAAAGTCAATATTACAGCAAGCTGCAATTCTATGCCAAGGACCCACTGTAGTGCTCCTTTACTGTTGTTTTTGTCTATTAACAGTTAGTACAACAATAGAGTGCACTGAGTCAACCCTACAAGCAGCCAGCCACAGACAGTCGAGTGACCACTTTCAGCAGTAATAGTTCAAGTATGAGTGATTGCGAATGGAGTGGAGTTGGTGGATGGAGATCTAACTATGATTTTAAACTGTAGCAACGAGTAACAGGCATACTATAGCACCAACAATCACCTTTTCACTTCAGGGCTAAGTGGTGCCAGAGCCAACTCAGCAAGGTGAAACCACAAAGCAGCATTCCCCGATGGGTTTCTCATGGGGAAAGAAAAAAGAAAAAAATGCAGGTTTATAATGAGGACTGAGTAATGATAATGAAGGTGAGGGGGTAAGGACCAAAAAGACTCTTAGTTATATAGTAAGAATAGGAGGGAAAGACACATGCAAATAAGGACACAAAGATAAAAGAAGAAACATGGTTGCTTCACGTGAGGAACTTTAATGTCGTCCTCAGGCCTTCCTGAGGGGAAACACGCATGCACGCACATACACATACACAGGATCACTATGCCCTTTTTATACTCCTCCATCTCCCCTGTTTCTCCTTTGCTTTAGCTACTTCCTCATAAACTTTTACTCCACTCTTTCTCCACGTGCTTCCACTTCCAGTTTCTTTTACTCTCATTTTCTCTTTCTTTGTGATTTCCCTCCCCTTTCCACTTAATCATTCGTACATTGTGACAATGTAATCCCGCAACCAGTGGCTACACAGTGTTGGCAGCCTCTAAAGTATATATGAGAGAGCCAGAAACACAGACTCTGTGTGTGTGAGATTGGTTGTGTGTGTGTGTGTGTGTGCGCGTTGACTATATGCCAGTTGGCCTGTGGTGCAGCAAGCTGTCCTAATGAAGTGATCCTATGCACCCCTCCAAGCAATCTGAATGTGTTTTAAAGCAGCGAGCACACAGGGACTCACAATAATTATTTTAACCCATAATACAAAATATCATGAGAATGATTAAGTTGAGTTCTTTAGATGTTCATTTAACAAAGAGTACCTTGTTTTAATCCTTGTAAAATACTAAAGTCGATACATGGTGAAATGGGCGAGGTTTTTAAAAAATGGAACAAATGGTATCAGTCAAAGGCGCCAATTTCTCCAGGGTGTTTTGGGGAACATTTTCTCTCCTCATGAATAACTTTGAAACTTGACCCAGACAGAAAAAAACTAAATAAATCCAAAAATTCTGTGCTGTCAAAATGGCCCACGGGAGCTATTTCAAATAAAGAGACACTGGAGCCATGACTCATACTGGCACACCAAAGACCAAAGTACAAATATTCTGATCAGTACATCTCAGTTGGATGTCTGTAAATAACAAAATACTAACACATCCCTGCTGATGTTTTTCATATCTATTCTTACTTACTTCTTTACTTCAAGGCTCACCACCCATTGGTTACATTTGTGTGGTGAGCAAGTCTCACATTATGAATCATGAGCTTTGTCAACAAGTTCAACTAAATGATTTGTTTGGAGACATTGGGATATCTGACACTCTTATCAAAAGTAATTAAATTAGCAAAACTAATAAAATCCCCGCAGCATCAATAATCTAATCAGATCAGCTAATAATTAATCTAATCCTTAGTCTAATCACCTGGCCGCAGACCAACCACTCCCAAGATCAATACTTGTACTTAAGTCAGGTTTAGGGAAATGCATTATTGGAATCAGATCTCAATTATACCCACTGCCTTATAATTATTCATGTTTTTGCTTCTTTTTTACTGTCGGTGGCAATTGAAATGTCGGTCGGTCGATCCACCCCTTTGTGCCAGACTGAAATACAATATGTCACCAACTATTGTACCCGTAGGAGGACTTTTGTCAGGATCCCATAGGACTGATGGCTGTTTTTATCGGTGATCAGATTAGTTAAGCTTAGTTAACCTGCTCCAGCAGGTCATGCAGCAAACAACACATGCACTTTTAGATACAATTAGGAGCTAGTACAGGCACAGCCTCGCTGTCTTTTTCTTGTCTTTTTAGGGGTCGGTGAGTACTTTTTTTGAAAGGTCCAATGTGTAAGTTTTGGGGCGATTTATTTACAAAATATGGCAAAATGAATGGTAATATGATAACTATGTTTTCATTAGTGTACAATCACCTGATAATAGGAACTGTTATGTTTTTGAGTTTTTACATTCTACAGCAGCAGGTCTGCTTTCACAAAGTCCACCAACCATGTTTCGACAGTACCCCGGAACAGGCACTAAACACTGGCTCAAGATCAGGCCGTTCACATTTTCCGCATGTTTCCTGACTTCTGTAGATTCTCCTTCATGGTAGAAAGGAGAGGTTGAGTGGATGGGGGTTGCACTCAGCAGCTACACTGCTAAATGCCACTAAATCCTACACACACATTAAAACATGACACATACATATGAGGGATTTATCTCAGAGTAGTTATTTTCCAGAGTAACAATGACTGCAACGGTGGGATCAGCTTAAATTGCATGATCAGCATAATCACAGGAAACCTGTGATGAGGAAGGCTTATGTCAGACCCTTCCTGTGAGCACATTACATATAACTAAACATATGATTACATGACAAGATTCAGCATTAGTGGTAGTTTGTCTGCCAATTGGCCCACCATGCAGTCATATTAAACATAATATGTCCTCGTGAAAAAGTATTTTGTAATCTAAAACATGTCGTAAATATATAAAATATATAAAGGTGCTGTTTTCGCGATGGCTTATTTTCTAGTAGCAGCCTGGAATACTTACTATTGATATCAGTGTTTGGATAATCATCTGTTACAGTCAGTTAAACACTCATTCTAATAAACTGTGTATGGGATAGATATTCGCAGATGTTCACAGGTTTAGTCACTGCAATACTGAGTTGTCAGGTTTTAAGGGTGCATGTAAACAGCGTAATAGGATCAGCTTTAACCTGAGCATGGCAAACAGCTGATTTTCTCGGAGCTACATTGTCGGTGTACACCACACCTGGTTGAGAGAGAGAGAGCAGCTGAGAGGGAGGGAGAGGAGGATAGGGAAGGGGTGAAAAATCATTAGTCAGACAGTCGAGCTGCCAACACTCCTGCTGAGCCTCCACGGCTAGGTCTGTGTGTGAGTGTGGGTTTTTTTAGAGGGAACACAGCTGCATGTGTGAGATGAAGCAGCGTTGCTAGAGTGGCTTCATCTTCCACTCTCCTCAGAAAACACACACGCCATCACTACACTACTTAAATAATAGATGGGCTTTGCATGATGTATTAACCATTCAGCCCCCATGCATATACCCTGGCACAGCGATGCGCAGAGTCTGCCGTGCATATAATATGTATAATACAAAGACTCTTATGTGCGTTTGAAGAATGTATTCAGGTAGTATGAGTTAAAAATTGAGCTTGTTGAAGTTTCTGTTCATTTACGACAGACTTGATATGGTCTCTGTGTACCCAGCAGGAGGAACTTTTTTTTTTCTTTCTTCTGATGGCACTTATCTGATTCCTAACATAGTATTATCTTTGGCTCCATCGCTGTTATTAACCGAGCTCCGATAGTCAGCAACTATAAGCATTCACTTCTAGGACTTGCGCTATTTAGATATTGTTCACTTAATAATTGATTTGCTGGCAAAAAACTATGACAAAAGGATTGCCATTGTCCTTTGACATATCCCATGGGATTATGCTGACACACTAAGTGTGTGTAGTTCATAGTGAGTCGCAGAGTAAACATCCTGTGAATACTAAAATGTCTCTCCTCCATTCCTCCCCTCTCTCATCCTGATTTTTCTCCCTCTCATTTATCCTCTGCCTTCCTCTCTCCTTTCCTCATCATCTCCTACACTCATGCCATCCCATCTATTCAGAGAGAGGTGTATCAAGTAGTATGAGTTTAATCATTAACAATTGAAAAGAAAATTGCTTATTGACAAACACTTCTCCTCTTGTTACAATAAGATTATTTCAATCTTTAGTCATGGCCACCCACGGAACTCTGCCAGGCTATATAGTGAGTTATCCCTCTTGACTTCTACTGCAATATTGCCAATCTGCCACCTGACTCGGGGCTCCATTTCCCTGCCACTACACCTGCTGTGAAAAACGTAAAAATATGCAAGGGAAGCTATCTGAGCACTGAAGATGCAAACTGTGAAAAGGGAGGAAAGTAAACACTTTTTGACAATGTTTCTCATCAAAGAATATGCTGCTGGAAGTGTTTGCTGCAAGCAATATTACCACTGCCACCCACCCCAACCAAGATCAACAAATTCCATTGTAGCAAACGCTGTATTGCAGAGACCGCAAAAACAAAGCTGAGTGAGCTGATGTGCTGGCTGATGCTAATAACCCAAAGCAATAAAATATTAGAAAAGGTGATAAAATGATGAAGATGAAAAGAATGATGGACAACGGAGGGAAAGATTGACATCCTGTGAGTATTGTGGATAGATAATATACAATATATTTGCATTATACATTTATACATTTATACATTTAATGGATAAATTAACTGGCCAGGATATGTGTGATTATTTCCATAAAGCAGTCCTGCTCATGGATTCCTAAAATGACCCACAATGGTCTAATATACTCACAGCTAATGAGGGATAGGTTCACCATTTTACAAGACTGTCCTAAAACAATAAAAAGGTTCACTGTAACAGATTGTGCCTGCTGTAATCATCCCTCTCTTCCTTATGCAATTGCAGAGGAAGTGGTGGTGGGGAAAAAAAAAACAGCACAGTTTTGTGCAAAAATATGTTAAAAGGTTTATCTAAACCTCTTATGAGGCATCAGCTGTCTGAGTTAATCAAATAAAGTAGATATCTTTCAAAGTTTAGTATAAATTTCACAGAGTTGAGCTTCATTACAAGGAGAGTGACAAAAGTTTTATACAAAAATACTTGATAGGATCTACTCAGACAAAGCCATGTATTAGCTTTAAATGAAGTTTTGATTAGATTTTTACACAGAATGAGGATTTTGGCTCCCATCACTTAAATACATTAGAAATTCTTAATGGCCAGTATAGACATGAGAGCTTATTACAACAAGGAAACCCCATCTCAGTGTTGATAAGACTATTGTTTTATAACCTAAATATCATTTGAAGGACTGAAATATACATGAGAAAACACAGAACATAAACGGTATTCTAACCTGGCTGTTAAGGCTGCTATGGAAAATGAATACATCTGAGCAAGGTGCAACCAGTGCTGTGGATGTGCCAAAACAAACACTCTGTTTCCAATGACAACATATTTAATTGAGGGAAAAACCTGTTTTTCATACTGTTAATACGTTTTACTAGCGACTTGACGATTTCTTATGAACATATGAGTTAAAAAAAAGTGAGATTCACGGTCTGGGTGGCATTATATTAAAGGACTCTAAACTTACATGCAAAAAACATCTGTGCTTAGTCAAATTTCATGTGAATCTAAGAGGAACATTGATACTGTATATTACACAGATTTTCTTCTAACTGGTCATTAAAAGTGAATCTTCCTTTTACTCAAAGTTAGGGTTTCCTTTGGCAGTTAGAAGAGTTCAATGTGTAAACAGCTACTAATTAACACCATACTCTGAGGCAGAAGCTGTGACATCGCAATGAATGGGAGTAATAGGTTGTTAGAAGCACTGTTGTAATCATTTTTTTTAGCAAGCAAAAGGAACAAAGAGAAAAGAGGAAATGACATCAATAAAGAAGGCTTCCAAACGATTATCTTTTTCATTTTCAGATGTTCAGACAGCTGTTTCATCTACTGTAGGAGCAACACAAGAACCAAAGTAATCCGTTGGTTGTCAGAACCTAGAAATGACTAAACAATACGACTTATTGGCAGAGGCTGCCACACTGCTCAGCACACGCGTGCACATACACACACATATACTTCGAGAGCACATCACCTCTCACAGATTCCTCACACTTTCACACACCCTTTCATGACCCCACTCAGCATGCAACATGAGTAACTTCCTTGGCTGAAGGAAAGACGCAGCTTTAATTTTAAATCCTCTGGATGTGTGTGTCTGTGTATATCTGCATGATGTGAGAGCGTTTATCGGTCTACTCTATTGGTTCATGTACAAGATAATGTGTGTTAATGCTATTTTATTATCTAATGGCCCCAATGCTCAAGTCCAAAGGGGTCATTTGTACATGTTTTGCACTCATAATATGCTATAAAAGGTCGTCTCAGGGTTAATGGTGATGGGTGTCGGAATGAGAGATTAAAGTTTAAAGATTAAAGTAAAGAGTGCTTTAACAGATTGTCCAATATTTAAAGCTGTATTCACAGCCTTGCTATCTATAGACAGTATGTATTTAATGCATCACTATAATGATATAACCTTCAAAAGATAATGGTGTTTCTTCCAATTTTGCTTTTTGAGCTCTGTCTACACAATTTTGAAAAAGGGGAGACTGCTTTGCCAGTGCAGCACTAATGGGGCCTAGCTCAAAAGAGGTGGACCGGGTACTTAATGGCTTCCACTGCACATACACTTTGACAGAAGCTGGTTAAAAGCATGCATTAAGGACATGGGTATACTTTTATAAGGGGGGTACAACATGCACAATGTCTCTCAAAGCTCAGAGTGAAATGATCAAGATCTTTAAGGTGTTTTGTATCTCTTGAAACATGCAGTATGGATTTTTCACTATTCATTCAAGGGTTTATGATTACACATTTGTGTATCTGCTCGTATGAGTTAGCATGTGTTACACTGCAGTATCTATATGCTTCTCAGTTTAAGTGGCAGTAGTTAGAGCAGTGCGCGGGAGCAGCCTTAGGACAAAAACACACTGAGCTTCAGTGTCTACCATTTGCAACCACTCTGTTGTACAACTCAGTGCTGGAGGGTAACCATTTACCCACTGATGTAATATAGCATCTCACTGTTAGCAAAATGAATGCTATCACACCACTCAGTGAGTGGAGGGAGAAAAGAGAATCACAGGCTGGAGGAAGAAGCCGACAAAATGGAAGCTAGGAAGAGGAAGACACGGGATAAAATGAAGAGCACTAGAATTGAATTTAATAGAATCAGAATGACAAAGAGAAGAGAAATCCGCTGTGAAGAATCCACCTCAGCATCACTCCCTCCTCCCTCTTTCTGTCCTTCCACCTCCTCATTTATATTCCTCATCTCCTGGTTTTGCTGATCAGTTTCCGCTGGATATCGATTACTGCTATAACTGCACAATACTCATCACATGCCCTCTGGAATCACTTTTGCTAGCTCTGTTTCGAGCTGCTTTCACTGCCCTCCACTTTCTGCGTTTATTTCCTTCTCGTCTGGTTTATATTTCTGAGCAGGTCTCTTTAGTCAGAGACTATAATCCCTCCATAGTTGGTGTTAGACAGGAAGTGAGCTTCGATCTCTTTCCCCCCTGTCCGATCCTTGGGGATATGAATCCAGTAATGGCCTTGTGCTGTATATCTTTTATTACCTACTAATCAGTGTTATCATTATTAGGTGCTCAGGGGGAGCACTAAGAGCCAATCGCATCTGTTTACTCATTTGTTTGTGCACTCATGTTTAATGCTTTTTGCAGTGAGACTGTTTAGGGATTTATGGCATGCACTGCTAAGGCTACGCAGAGTTCAGGAGCCCTGTGTAAGGGAAACACAGAGCTCCTTTACAATAGAGAAATCAAGTAAGCAACTGGAAACTGCTTAACACTCCAGGGATGAAGTGTAGCTAGTGACTAATATGTGCTTTCCAATCCTCAATACAGCTTAAACTAAACCCTGGCTGTATTTTTTGTGTGTGTGTGTGTTTTTTTGTGATTTTTGACATTTTTAAAGTATAAATTATACTTAAATACAAAATCCCTAACCCTACTCACTCCAGAAAGTGGCACATCAAATTTAATTCACATGTCCTTGCAAAATCATTGGTGAACTACCGTAGCTGGCAGGCTAACCACTGACATGCTAGTCAGCACAGTTTATTCACATAGACATATTTGTCGACCTGACTCACAATAAGTGCGGAGTCCTTTTTTGTGGTGCAGTTTATACTGTTGGGGTTTAATAAAAGTGGTTGGTGCAAGGCAGTCTCTCCTGTGCTGCAGTCCCTTCAAGGTCAGCAGGTTTGCTATTGGGAAAGGGTTAGAATTTGCTCGTCAAAGGTTATCAAAGATGAACACAACATGAAAGATAATTACTTCACCCCTGCGACTAAGTCCAAATAAGATGATCGCATTCCTTTTTTAAATGCTGGTAAGCCTGCGTCTTAAGTATGACAATGTGCTTCTGCAATATTAGGTATTCATGGAAAGAGTAATGAATAAAAATGCAGTTTCTTATACAGATTTCTTTTCTTTTTTTTTCTCTACCTATATTTTGCCTTCTTCTTCAGATCTTTGGGTCTCTCTCTCTCTCAGAAGGGATCCTCGCTGTTGTTGGTCTGATTTCCATTTCTCCCCCCGTCGTTTTGTGTTTCCCATTTCTCAGTTGAGTGAGTTGACTTTACCGTCCATCACAGGGAGCTTCATCCCAAGAGTGCCGCTTTTCTCCGCCTGTCCCATCTATGTTCTCTCTCACTGCCTCTGCCTTTGCTTTCACATGACTCCGTCTGGTTCAGAGTTGTGACAATCTTTCTTTCTGCCTGTCTTGGTTCTCAACTTAACTTTTTTTTTATTGTTTTGAACAATATTATATGCATTGACAAGAATGCATGCAAACTGATAAAACTCTATTTAAAGCCTAGTCTATTTAAATGAAATCAATTTTTTTTTAAATGCACAATTTACTTGGTGCAATTCCATTTACATGACGTACAGTATAGACTAGTTTGTGAGATGATTTTGCAGGTTTAATTTAATCAGCATAACAACTGCCAAGGATAAAAAAGTCATTTTGACAGATTATGGGATGAAGGACAAGGGAAGAGGGAAGGATGTGAGAAAAGAAAATAAGATGGTAGGAGGAGAGGATCGAGGAGGAAGATCAAGAGAAGCGATGTTGAAGATGTGAACACTGACGAGGAAGAAAAAAGGAAGAAGAGAAGAGGTTGAGATGAGAGAGCTAGGAGAAGAAAGAGGAGGAGAGTGAAACATGGAGGGGAGGGATAAAGTGTACAAGGACCCCTGCTGGTCAAACAGCTTCAGTCGCTGTCAAAATCATAAAACCTGTGTTCTCCCGGGTGTGTATTTGCATGGATGTGAGGATGAACACCCGTCAGTGTCTAGTGGATGAAACCTATATGTGGTGTGAGTGTGTGTCTAGGACAGTTGTACACTATCTGTCATCTTAGTGATCCAGAAAATCTTTCAGTTCTTGTAAGACAAGCTGTCGCCACACACACACACACACACACCGACATACACACAAACAGTGCTCTTTGATCTCCTTCAGCACCTTCCACTCACAGAGCATAAGGACCTTTAAAATTACACCTTACACAAAGATGCACTGTGATATAGTATGAAAGACTATTAACTTTGCTCTGTCTTTTATGTGTTTATCCATAACACCTCCCTACGTATATTGCAAGAAAAGGAAGCAGCATTTTTTTGTGTGAAGGGAGATGGTAGGAGGGATGTGTTTTCAAGCCAATCCAAGTGAGTGTGTGATGAAGGAGGAGATATCGATGAAAGGGCCTGAACGAGGTAACTCTAAACACAACAGCGCAGGAACAGTTGTTCAGTCTTTCTTGATTGAGGCATTTTACATCAAGACCCACTACAGCTACTCAACCTTGTAGTTCACAAGTGTGTCCCTCTAATCTCTGAATTCTCCTTGCTTTACTATCAGTGCACGATTTGTACCTTATTTTGCCTCGGCTCCCACCAGCAATAGAGATATGACAGAGGGCCCACAGGGAGCCTTATCCAAAAGAAAATTTGGTCTGCCTGCTACCCAGGCAGAGGAGTTGGGTAGGGGAGGCAGTATGAATGGGCACACAAAACATTGTTTTGCACCTGGGTCCACTGCTGCCTAGCTATGCCTGAAGCTGGCATTAAGGATCTGTATTCTGAATGATGGACGAGATCAGCTAGAGAACCGCTCCAAACACTGATCAGGTCGGCTGCTACCAATAGCAGTGCTGTAGAAATCGCCCTGAGACATGCGTAGATGTAGTGACATAGTGAGACTACAATTCTGTATACCTGGCTGGTAAGGCTTGATTTGCTTGCTCCAAGTAAAAATAATATCCACAAAAGTGACTATATCTTTGGTGTTATACTAGAGATAGGTTTGTTTATTAGTGCCAGTGACTACAGTTCCCCCGGCCAGTTACGATATTCACTCCTTCTACCACATTTTTCCAGGTAGTGCCAGGGGTCTTCTTCTGCACAAACCTGCTCAGATAAAGCTGAAGGGAGGAGTACAGCAGCAGTACTCTATGCAGTACAACCCCCATAAAAGCACAGATTCGCCTCCTATTGAACTGTCCATCTCATCTACATTTCTGAATGATGATGAAAGAACTTTAACTACTCTACTTGGAGAGGCAACTCAGTTCCTACACAGAAGGCACAATCGAACTTTTGTCCGATAAGAAGGTAGAGATGTTGACCTTTATCCCTTCTCCTTCATATTTGTTTTTAAACTACCTGCTTGTAGGAGGTCAGAGCCTGATTAAGATAACAGAAATGTAGTATGCCATGTGCTCTAAGTCGAAATGCAACTGGACAGTGCAGCCCATGATGTAGACATCAGCTGACAAGTGTTGGCCTTCACATCAGGTGACAAGAGTTGGCCTTCTCTGTTCAAACAACCAGTCCACCTCTTATCTTAAGCATAGTATGAATATTATCCATATGCGATGAGCTGCGGACATCATTAGTATGGTAACACTCGTAAGTGGCACCAGTAGCGACAGAAACAATGGCCTGCACACATCCATTAACAACCATTGGTGACTGAGTATGAACTATAGGCCTAAATCTAATTAATAAAACGCATGACCCATGAAATAAAGCAGGATTCTCATTACAATTTTAACGAATATAATATACATAATATACTCTAGTGACATATAAGCGTATGTCATAAATGCAGTCAGCGGAGGGGAGATCATTGGAATAACAGTCTACGCCACATGCATTTTTAAACACATTTGGAGATATCATTGGAGACATGAGCAGCTACCTATTATACAAGCCATTAAATTATCACAATGCAATTTACTGTATCCATGTTTGTGAAAGATAGTATAGGAAATAGAATTTCTGCAGTTGAGGTGGCAAGGAAAGCCAAGAGGATGTCTTCTGTAGTAGTGAATCATATCAATTAAAACCATGCAGATATTTCTGATGAGATTGCAGTGAGTTATATAATTGCCAGAAAAGGGAAAGATGAAGTTGTTAGGGTGATGAAGCTGTAATTTAATTAACAACCTGATTCTTTTTCAGGAAAAAAAAAAAATCATGTGCTCCTGCTTCCTAATTACAATCACATAGTATCCTTCACATAAAGCAGTTGATCTCACAATAAACACATTTTCTGTGGGGAACCTGGAAAATGATTAAGAATTCACCACACTCCTCCCACATACCCACACCCAACACCTCCTGGCATGGCTGCTTCTGTGTTAAATAAAACACTGTTCAGCAACAGAAGTGACTAAGTGACTTAAAGAGAGGCACAAATGAAAATAGCACATACTAATACACACACTTTATATTACATGATGACGCCCTGTGCTTGTCACAAATGTATGCAGTAGGCAAGCACTCATACTGCAGTCAACAGTGGAATTCAGCCCATATCAAGTCCTCTGACTCAGCCTGTCTGTGCACACAGTGGCCTAGGGAGCTCATAACAGATGTAGTCATTTAAACAGATTTTTCCATTTTGCTGCATCATGTTCAAACTACCCTTAAAAATATAGTATTGTGCACACAGCAACACTTTTCTTATCTGTATTTTGGTCTCCAATTTTGCTGCAGCCGCAGATGTTGTGTCCTTGATGTTGGAATACCGTTTTCTGATTCGAAATAAGAATGCCCTAACAGATTTGGATGATATGGGTAGATATCCCTTTTTCTATTCATCATTGATGCCAACAATGAAACTGCTACCGTCACAAGCAAGCCCCCCTCTACACCTGTCTGCCTCACAATAGATAGAAGATATTGGGGTGATTTGTGTTGGATTTAGACTCGGTAGACTTGGTAAATAGCAGCAACAGGAATAAACAAAAACAAAACAAAGCACAAATCCTATCCTATTCTTTATGCAGTCTCAATCATTCCGAACACAGTCTGCTCGGTGTTAGGTCAAAATTCAGTTGAAGATCATGTCTATCTAACAAAAGTGATATGATACCATAGGAAGTAGAGCCATACAAATCAACACACAGATATTGTCCATATAATATATATAACTTAACAGAGTAACCTGTGAAGCCACAACTGTGTGTGTGTGCAGTCTGTTTGTTTACGGAGTCTTTAAATTTTGTTACATGTCCACTGTTTTCTGAGGAGTTTCTTGTAAGCTGATCCATGTTTAAATGTCAGTTTGATCAATTCAATTGATCAATTAGCTGCAACAAATATATTATACTGTGATGAGTTATATTTTTGAACTACTTGAATATTACTATTTTGATCATTAGCATTAAAAATGTCAGCTAAGTAGATGTAAAATGCAGGCTTAGCGAAATAAAGCTCTTTGGGTATCCCTGCAAGGAGAAATAAGAATGGCCATCATTTCTCTCCACTACTCCTGGACAGAATTAATACCCACTGTTCTGTTTCTTTACAGTCTTAAATGATTATATGTTTTTGTTTTCCATCCTACACAAGCTATTTGATGAAGCTGCTGCCTGGCTATAATTAGGCTTTTTCTTTTAGCTGGTAGATGCCCTGTTTCACCACATATATTACAGTAAATCTACAGGCAGGCCCAGTGGCATTTTAAAGAGGTCAATCTTCATAGTTTTAAAGTTGGTAAATCAGTTTTTTGTAACCTTGCCTTGGGGCTTCCATTAGCACTTATAGAACAGAAGATCTATAGTATTGTATATACATTCTATTGACTGCTGTTGACAAAATAAGAAGGGTGTAAAGCAAAAATAAATAAATAAATATTTTATAGTCTCACTTTATGAAAGCCCATTAATCAGAAAGCCTCTGATTGCATTGTGTTATAATTCATACAGTGACATCCAAGATACCCTACAGCTATAATTGGATGAGTGATAATAACTGACACCAGTTTTATTGTTTTGTTTTTCCCTTTAACATTTCTCTCTATCACAGTTTGAGTTCTCAATGTGGAGACGACCAAGTCCCATCAGTGACAGGAACTGATGACTACTTTCTGACAATTTGTGAGTATCACATTATCTGACAGATTTGCAATGCCCCTGGCACTGCAATTCAAGTTTTGTGGTCTTTTCCACCGTTATATCATACCCTGAATAAAATAAGTTGGTTCAATGAACCTGCACAGCAGTCCATGATACATACATCCAAATTACAGGATGTTGACTGCTGAGAAAAACACTGTTCATTTTAGCTCACCTAGCCGATAAAGTAGCATTTAGAGGCTCTGCTGACACTCAGCGGCAGCCAAAATCCATTTTGGACACTGAACACAGCAGGTACATATTGATGAAAAATGTTGGTATATGAAAATTCCATGACCAGAAATAAATCACATTGGATGTCGGATATCTTTACACCCACTGTCACCCTCCTTCTATATATGTCCCTCTCCTCTTCACATGTACCTCTGGCAAGGCTGTTAATGAAACACACATTCGCACACACCTTTCTTATTGTCTGTCTTTTTTTTTTCTACACAGAAAAGATTACTCACACAAACCTACGCAGCAACTCACTATTTGTCTTTCACGCACACAAACACACACACACGCACACACACACACTCTCATCTCATCTCATCGCCATGCCAGTCCAGTTAGCAAGTCAGAATGTGACACCACTTACATAAGCTAAGAGCTCCATCTCCCCCTCTGCTTGTCTAAGCTTCCACTGCACAAGGTCACATTTGAACTGATGGGCTGCTTACTCAAGCAGCCCGCTTTAGCCTTCATCTGTCCAAAATCTGTTAAGTACATACTAAATCCTTGACTGTACATGGAGTGGGCATTTTTTTTTTTTCTTCAGCAGAAGGAAGCTGGAAATACCAGGAGCTTCACGAACATGGTGCATTCAGACTGATTTGAAATGTTGTCTTTCACAGGGAACTGGCCACACAATATCCTATAAGTTCACTGCATATTTTTTCATTTTTTAAGTTTAAAGTCAATAACTTTTGACTTTAAAGCAACTTTGCAACTTTTGTACTATAAAATAGCTGATTTAAAATTTAAAATAATAAATAAAAATGCTACATTGATCAGGTGAATGGTGTCTCAGTCTTTCCCACTCTGCTCCCTGTATGTCTGTTCTTGCACTATGTAACTTTGTGCTCCCGGTATGATGACCCACGAGAAGTATGTAACACTTTATGGCCCTAAGTCACACACCACAAAATATTTCACTTATTTTGCTGAAACTGGACCATATTTTATGAAGAAAATGCTTTCTGCTTTCCCTCTCCGGCTCAGTTCTTGGTGATGTGTTTCCTGATGGACAGTTAAGTAAACTGCTGCGAACTATAGGTACTGTTAGCTAATGTTAGCTCAGCTTGTTAGCTGGGGTGATTCAGACTGTAGGCTCAGAGCACTGGGGAAGTTGTACCACAGGTGTTTTGAACAGGGAAGCTCAGGGTGCTTGCGAATGATGATGGGGAGCAGACATGGTGTGTTGTACTACGGCTGGGCAAGCAGGCAATGCAACCGGGCTTAGCGGCCTCTATGAACATTAAGGTGATGTTGACGGAAGAAGGCAGAAAGAGAAAATGAGAGGTTGACTAAGAAACAGCCAGTCATAACAAATACATGTGTACAGCTTGTGTGTCTACTGTAACTGCATGTTTTAAGACAATTTGTGATTTTAAGGTGGGTTCAGTGTTGAGTCTTGACGTTACTGTGAGGTTATTTCATACCCGCGGCTAAGAAATACCCCTGCACATATACCCCTGAAGATCATATTTTATCATTTTATAACAGCATTAGTTTACTTTTAAATAAAATATTAGCTATAACTAATTCAACACAAGTTTTGACCTTCAACTGTACATGTTCACAAAAGTTTAAAATGATGTTGTTTTTTTCTATAATACATGAATTTATTTTTACTTTTGAAAGAGAATTATAGAGTAGAGACATTATACATTATACAACTGCACCAAAAAATTCTGTTTTTCAAATATCTGTTTTTGCAATACAGCAATACGGTCTTTTTTTTTTTTTTTTTTACAACTTAGACTTGATGACTTTTTAAGCTCAAATGCTTTAAATTACAATACCCTGTGTGACATTCGCTGTGGTGAGAGGCAGTTTAAAATAGTGCTGAAAGCCACAGCTATTGCGCTGCCTTGCTGTTGCTCATACTGCATTCCCAATAATGAAAACTGCTGAGATCAAGCCTTTATACAAGGACTCTGGCTGTTTATGCTACGATAAAGAAGTCCAATAATACCACCTGCATTAAATTACAATCTTTGTGTCAGGTCACAATTAATTATATAGTCTGCATTTTGGCTATTGTGATTGATCGGATGGATGGGGAGACGGTGGCGCAAAAGGCAGGGATGAAAGTTCATTGCGGTGTAACAATAACAGCAGCTGTTTGATTCATTTATCAAATCAACTCAAGAATAAGGTGGAGAATGTACTCAGTGCATGTTTGTGTGTTTTGTAGGGGACTGTATTAATACTATATACGTACAACATTATGTCAATAATGTGTATTTGTCTCAGTTTTGATTATTTTGGTATAAAACATTAAACAACATTATACTAATGGAGTCTGTGTGTGTGTGTGTGTGTGTGTGTGTGTGTAGAGATAGAGGGGGAAGAGAGAGAGCGAGAGAGTGATGACAGCTTAAAAGCCCACTTTAATAGATCACTTTTCAGTGCCAATGTTTTGTGCATGTCTGCAACTGTCCTGATCACTTATAAAACCACTTACATTTAAACAGCAGCATAACACTGGAAGTTGAAAATGTGTTTTGTGCGTGTGTAAGTGTTACAAACAAAACATACACACACGCTAAGCCTGAGAGTCCTGAGAGCTGACACTCCATGACACAATAAATGCTTAAAGAGAATGAGACGGGTTGAGGGAATGGGAAAAGACATACTGGATCCAATCTCCTAGTGTTTAGGCTTTCATGGAAAAAAACATATGTGATATTAAATATTAAGAGGTTCCATTACCATACATTAAATTACAGTGAGATCAGCACAGAGCTGGCAGCCTGGACTTGTATAAGCTCCTATGAACCCGCTGCAATAAAGCCTCTGAAGCTTAGTGAACAGTCTTAGGATGAATATGTCTTTCTCATCCATGCACACATTTAGTCCAAACTAAAGTGTCATTTGCAACACTTGAAATATGTATTAAAAGAATCATGACTCCAATGCTATTAGTTGTGATAATATGGTGAACTGAGCTTGTAGGTCAGTAGTCAAATGAAGTTTACTCAGTAGTTTTAGTTTTATAAAACCCAAAATACAAAAGTCCAGCAATGAACGCAGTGCTGAAAAAAAAACAAACTAATCTTTTGTATTCTTTCAAATACTGCACAATCTTCAATGTACTCCCTCCAGCAAGTAGCCATATGCTCGCACTCTAAAAATCTGACACTGACAAAGGCTTTCGACTCTAACCGCCTACTCGTCTTTTATATTATCCCAATCTAAGAGCTAGTGATAGAAATGGAAGGACCACAGCCTTAAACGGTGTCAAAAACTCACTTGAGTACTGTGTGACAAAGTTTCCTTTTATCTTCCCCTCCGGGCTTACCACGGCTACATGCGCTAGCTATTGAGAGAGTTCAGTACCGCTAACTCGTATACTTGACTTGAACCTGACTCGACTCAGCAGATTGTGCTTTTTGACCTGTCAGCCTGGAGATACTATTTCTGGCTGGCTGCAGAATTTGGTTTGATGGTTAGACAACTATCAACAACTAGACAAAGTAGATTGTTTTGCATATCAATGGTGGACATAGTTTAGCTGATCCACAAAATTAGGACCATGCCATTATGGTACGGTTAAAGTTAGCATTATTCTAACTGGGCATGGAAAAAAAAACACAGGTTGTGACCACCTAGTAAACACAAAGTGAAACAAAAACACACCAGGAATGTTGTGTGACTAGCAGGTGCATGCTGGGTCCAACTAACACGTGCATGGTGGATCAGCAGTGTGAACCACCTCTATGCTGTTTTGTGAATCTCTGTCAAAGTTGTAACTGCAGAGTACTCATTCAGCTCAAAAGTTTTCAAAAACTTTGTATAGTGCAGTGGGATAGGAGATGCTGAGTAGACTGGTTATATTGTACACAGAGTTCAACCTGGAGCAGTATGCGGAGGACTTGAGAGAGCTAAAGCCTCAGAACGCCATCAGACAAGTGAGCACAACAACAAACTCACTCGTGGATGTACAACTCTGTCTACAGAGAAAAACATCAACAACCACACTGCTGCCTAGCAATGTATCACTGTGCCACTCTCTATGTGCTACGCATGTGTGTTTGTGAGCTGCAGCCATTCATTTTATGTTGTTTGTAGGTCTACCATGGTAATGATTAAGTGGCAGATGTTATTTATTTATAGCTGAATAACTGCCAACACGTTGTTGTTTAATTGTCTGAGTTTAATTGTTTAATTGTCTGAACTGTCTGCAGCAGACTACTTTTTGCTTCCATAAATTATTACATGTTGAATATTTAACTTGTTTTTGGTTGAATTGTTGCTGCTCTGAGCATTTCAGCTGCAGCTAGGTAAACTATTAGCATTTTATACACCATGTCTGTTGTCATATTAATGTGGCACACTCCTGGGAAGAACTTTACACAAATTGATGTGTATTGCCGCTCATCCGAGGAGACTATGGCAGCCTCCCCATGGGGCATAGTATGTGCTAAACTTAATACTGAACAGTGACAGTGGCTGCCAAAGAACACATTTCTCTGATGCAGAACATCTCCTGATTCTCAGAACAACATGCAGACAAGCAGCTTCAGGCTCATTCATAATGGCTACATGTCTAGGCAGGCTTGCTGTCTCGCTCTTTCTCTGCCTACTTAGGCCTGTGATAGAAATGAGAAACCTCTACAAGGGCTTCTACAGTACAGCTGTTAACACAGCAAGGGCTGCTAAAAATGACCCGTTTCCCTGCAGACATAAAGACATATTCATAACAGTCTCTGTCGTTCCAGAACCTTTCACAAGCCTTATAATGCTACTGGAGAGGCTTTCAGAGAGAAAGGACGTTACAGGACAGTGGAGATGAGATAAGTCATCCACTCGCATGCTGCAGGAAGAAAAGAAAGCAAAGAAGAAGTGAAAGGGAAAAGCAGAGAGAAGAGAGGTGGAAGTGAGGAGAGGGTTAGGAGGAATTGCAGTGGCGCGTGCTGACAGTTGCAGCCTGTCATCACCCACCAGGAATTTGGGGATGTGCGCGTGTTTGTGTGTGTGTGCTCACGCACATGTGGTGTGATATTTGAATATGCACTGCCAGCCGTCACATTGAGTAAAGACACGTGACATCTCTCTCTCTCTCTCTCTCTCTCTCTTTCTCTAAGGCAGACCGCTCAGAGGACCAGGAAATGTCATCGCTGCCTAGCAACCACGTGGTAGCCTGTAGAGTTATGGCAATATGACATTTTTTTTCTATTTTTCTTTGCCAAATTTCACACTTCCCCTTGTTTCAAATGCTTGGCCAAACCAATACAATGCGTTAGACACAAGCCCGTGAATGGCTTTCTGACAAATGAATGTGTGCATTGCTTGTTGCATGTGCGTGGCCCAGCTTGTGACCAGCTACAATCATGCCAAGACAAATGTTAATGATAGCTACTACATGGTATGGCTTTGTAACAAATTGTGTACATGTCACGTGTAATACAAATACTAATTTACTAATTTTATATTCAGCATTTCTACCACATTGCTCCAGGCTGTGCCAGGTTTGTGCTACCGCCACTGGTCACATATAAGCGTGCCAGGTTTGAGCTTGTATTTGCTCATAAATGAAAATCAGGCCCCTCGTGTAATGCATAGACACATTTTGTGTAAAATACCACACATCTAGAATGCTCTGTGAATTCACAAACAAACATTTTCTAAAACTTGACTTGACTCTAAAACTTGACTCAACTGAGCTACAGCAGTATAAAAATCAATGGCAATTTTGAGCCTTTGAGTGGGAAGGACACTCGGGATTTACCTTTGCCCGTCTCCAGTGGTTTATTCAGTACCAAACACAAAA